>CM033645.1:6850139-6999693 GCA_019512145.1 Engystomops pustulosus
TTGTACTGAATGGGTTACAGGTAGAGATGAGCGAGTATACTCGTCCGGCTTGATGCTCGCTCGAGTATTAGCATACTCGGAATGGCTTGTTGTTCGGACTAGCATTTCCCCTGCTCGAGATCGAGCATTTAATTAAGAAAAGACAGTGAAGAACAGTGAAGAATACAATAAAAACAGTGAACACAGGATCATTTAACCCCTTATCACCGACACTAGTTTTCAGCTCAATGACCAGACTCGATTTTTCAAATCTGACAAGTCTCACGATAATTGGTTATAACTTTGGAACGCTTTAACATATCCTGGTGATTTTGAGAATGTTTTCTCGTGATACATTGTACTTCATGTTAGTTATAAAAGTTAAGTGATAAGTTTTACGATTCGTTCTGAAAAAAAGTGAAAATTTGGCAAAAGTTTGTAAAAATTCTTCATTTTCCAAGTTTGAAATGTTCTGCTTTCCAGACAGGAAGTAAAACTACCCAAAAAGTTTGATAATTAACATTAACGGAATGTCTGCTTTATGTTGGGATGATATTTTATGCGTCCTCTCATTTTTCTAGGATGTTATGAGGCGCAGAACTTTAGGTGTGATTTTTCTCATTTTCATGAAAAATGCCAAAACTCACATTTTGAGGGACAACTCAGCTTCCAAGTGACTTTGAGAGGCCTAAATAATAGTAAAACCCCATAAATTACCCCACTATAGAAAGTTCACCCCTCAACATATGTAAAACAACTTCTATTAAGTCCATTAACCCTTTAAGTGTTTCAAATGGATTAAAACAATATGGACCTGCGATTTAGAGACTATGGAATTTTTTTGGAAAATACATTCATTTAGGCCAAACTGACAGTTTCAGAATAAATTAAATGATGAAACACACTGCAACGTTTGATGCCCAATTCCTCCCGAGTTTACTGATACCCCATATGTGGTGGTAAACTGCTGTACGGGCGCACGGCCGAGTATAGAATGAATGGAGGCGCCATTCACAGCAGATTTGTATTGTCACATTGTACAACCTATACATTTTTATTTTTTTTGGTAATGCAAACATATGAGGGCTTATTTTTGACGGAATGAGATACAATGTATAGATAATTTATTTTGGGGGTCTATAACTTATTCATGAGATTTTATTAACTATTTCAAGGGGGACACAAACAAAATCATCAATTTTTATTTGGGATTTTTAGCACTTCTTTTTTCCCCCGCTCACCGTAACGTAAAAATAATATTTTATCTTTATTCTCTGGTTCACTACGATCGCGGTGATACCTCATTTATATAGTTTTTCTTATCTTTGCTCAATTTTCCTGAGCAAAACCAATATTGGAGAATATCGCATTATTTTTACTATTGACAACTTTTCAGGACCATAACTTCTGTATTTTTCTGTTGTCAGATCTGGTTGAGGGCTTATTTTTTGCGAAAAGAGTTGTTCTTTTCAGTCGTATCATAATAGGGAACGTAACTGTTTTTGATCACTTTTTAGAACATTTTTTGTGATGGTATTTGATGAAAAATTGTATATTACGGGAAGTTTTTTTGAGTTTTTTTCTTTTTACGTCGTTCACCCAGCGGGTTCAATGTTGATTTAGATTTATTGTACGCGGTGATGCCAAACATGTACGTGTTTTTGTGTTTTATATACTTTATCTGCATTTTATGTGTAACTGGGGAGATTATGGGACTTTTATTTCATTTATTTATTTAATTATATAATAAAATGATTTCATCTTTTTTTTTACTTTTTTACATTTTCTACTTCTTGGCTTGAACAAGCGATCGTCCGATCGCTTACTCAAGCCTTTACACTGCAATACACTTGTATTGCAGTGTATAGTGAAAGTAACTGAGCATGCTGCGCATGCTCAGTTACTTGCAGCCGGGTCCTGCCAGGAAGGCAGAACCCGGCGGGTAGAGGACCTGGAAGCCCCTGGTCACTCGTCGGAACCTGGGGCTGCGGCAGGAGGGATTAGATCCCCCGGTAAGCACACCGGGGGGTCCGATCCACGCGGGACACGCTTAGACGCCGTGTAAGGGTTAAACACCCGCGATCAGAGTTTTTCCAATTCCGGGTGTTAGTGCCGGGTCTGGGTTGTAAGATCACACCAGCGAGACCCGGTGTCCCGAAATCTTCTCCTGACGCACAGCCCTAGAAAGGCGTACGCGTCAAAAGAAGTACCCTTAATGACCGCCGTAAAAAGCCGATAGGGCGGTCATTAAGGGGTTAAATGAAGAACACAGTGAAGAGCACATTGCAGATGTTTGCGTACATCTGCTAACTTATCCGAAGACACGGGTGCAGAACGGTGTTCTTCACAATAGTATGTAAAGAACAATGGGGCAAATTTACTTACCCGGTCTGTTCCCAATCCAGCGGCGCGTTCTCTGCGGTGAATTCGGGTCCAGCGGGATTCACTAAGGTAGTTCTCCGCCGTCCACCAGGTGGCACTGCTGTGCTGAAGTTCCCCGGAGGCGCGCTGGAATGCCCTGAAATTCACCGGCCTATACCTGGTGAAGGTAAGTGTAATTTTCGCGACACATTTTTTTCTTAAATGCAGCGGTTTTTCCGAATCCGACGGGTTTTCGTTTGGCCACGCCCCCCGATTTCCGTCGCGTGCATGCCAGCGCTGATGCGCCACAATCCGATAGCCAAGATCCCGGCGCAAATCGGAAATATTCGGGTAACACATCGGGAAAACGCGAATCGGGCCCTTAGTAAATGACCCCCAATATGTGTGAAGAACACATTGCAGATGTTTCCATACATCTGTAATGTGTTCTTCACACATATTGTTCTTCAGTTAGCAGATGTATGCGAACACCTGCAATGTGTTCTTCACTGTGTTCTTTCAGTGAAAAATGCTCCAGTCTCCCATTGACTTCAATGGGGTTCGTTATTCGAGACGAGCACTCGAGCATCGGGAAAAGTTTGTCTCGAATAACGAGCACTCTAGCATTTTAGTGCTCGCTCATCTCTAGTTACAGGTCTTGTTGCTACGAATACCATATGACAGATGTCAAATGGATAGGAGGTAACAACTTGTTACTTGGGTCTTCAATTTATTTGGGTTTTCTTACCATTGGAAGTGACTGCCTGGGGAGGCCAGACAGTGGGACCATGTTTTCTTCTGTGCCTTTGAATTGAATGGGCTGCCGATTATGCATCTGCAGAGGTCAATCACGTATCCCTTATGCTTTTGACAAGACCCAAAACTCAAATGGTAGCCCCTTGAAAAGTGGTACAATATTCCTGTGAAAATGCAGTAGTATAAAGTGCCCTTCAAGATTTGATTGTTGGTTGTTATGACATACCACATGTTTTGAGAGTACAAGTGCTAAGTCTCCCCTGAATTGGTAACACTAAAAGGCAAACATGTGACTGCACATTATGTAATCTGTAATTGACTCAGCTTGACTGCCCCCACAATAGGGAGGGATCGGGGCATAGATCTGTTCTTCAAAAAGAGCTTAACTGAACCGATGAGAAGGGGTGAAGCTCCCAGATGTGTACTTCTCTATCTTCTGTCCCAGTCCCTGCTTCTGAAATGACCACCAGATTCTGTCTCATTCCCTGGATCCCAATGGACCAAACCTATGTTATGTTACTATAACATGTTTCAATGTACTGAATCTATTATGCCCAGTCAAGTAAAACCTTAAAATAAAAAATTAAAATTAAATCTCTACCTATCACGACCTTCATCCCACTGAGCCTTCAAAATAAGTGTGTGCCAAGTCCGAATTATTGACCCAGATTCGGTTCCAGGTTCGGCATAACTAGAAATTTGTGGTACAGGTCTACTCAACACTACTATTCTGCAGACATGACCCACCTTGAGATTCTTTTCCTCCGTCGCTCCCATAGTTCACTTCACCAACACATCTTTTCTAAATCCATATCCCTTGGTATTTCGGAAGCCCTTTATATTTTACTTAACCACCCTGACATGGCTTGTATATTTTTTCCTTCTCTCTCCTGGAATTTTTGTTTATCCACTTGTCATTCCTTGTACGGCTCCAGGGGGCTTGTCAGTCACTGCAAAGAAACATTGTGCAATTCCCCATACCCTTTCCAGTTTCTGAAAACTCAGTCTGTCAAATTTATAAATTTTCTCCAATTTGATGTTCACCAGAGGCAATATAGTACCAGCGTTATCAGAATTAACAACACCTGCAATCTCCATCTGTTACAGATTGTTTTGGATCAAACTCAACTCTTATCTTGAAAGCCAATTATCCTTGTTGCTATAGACCAGAGCATCGCAGTATTAAAGTGGTCATCTATCTCTTAAACTAAATTGAATTTCTATCTAATGATTTGCTCTCGTGCCAATTATTACATACCTGCTGGTCATATGGATGGAGCTGCGGATGCCTTAAAAAAACTTCATAAAATCATTGTAGATACAGTATAGTTATGGATTGCTTTTATTATTTTACATATGTTCACCTACCATTTTTTAATCTATTTTTTTTAATGACATGAAGGTCGACAAACATAAGGAAAACTTAACTGCAAACACACAAAAAAAACAATTTCTGTAGTTTATTGAGCAAAAATTCATAGATATTGAATAATTACTCAAAAAAATAGCTTACATTCACTAGATATCAAATAATACCAGGGCAGCACTGAGTTTTATAGTGCACTTTATGGTATAGGTTATTAGTAGTTGATCGGTGGGGGTTGCACAGTCAACGGTAGGCCCCTCTACAAAGGTCGGAGCAGGAAGGAGATTGCTTCTCTGTACTTTCTGGCAGGATGGCACAGATGGAACTCCTACTTACTTCTATTTCCTTGCCTATCAACTTCTATGGATTGATCTTTCGAAATTGATTAGTGGGGGACCACCAAACAGAACCTTTACAATCAGCCATTCATAGCTACACCACAGTCAGAGAAGGAAGCAAACATTTGTAGTGTGTGGCTGAATTGCATAACTGTTGGTGTATCCATAACTCAGGTTCATGATAGTTGTACCTTCAGTATGGCCATCTGCTGATTTCCCTGCCGATCAACCAGAAATGATTAATCTCTAGTAACAGATTGTGTGGATCCAACAAAGAGAACCTCCTTGATCAGCCTAGGGTTGCAGTACCAGACAGGCTTCAGAAGACCAATGGGTGACAGAGCTTCAGTAGGCCCATTTGCAGTGAACTCACGTTGCAGCATTATGCAGAAATTAAAACAATCTCCAGTTCCCTAAAATATTTCCTAGCAGTTTATTGTACCAAACAGCCCCCTCATGGTTATATTATATAAAGCCACCTCACTCCTTATGGATTCATTAGATACAGCCCCCCTCACCTCCATGGATTCCTTATGTACAGCATTATGTGTCCCCCCCCCCCCTGGTTCTGGGTCCCCACCCCTTACTTGGGTATGACCTGTGCTGGCTCCGGCCCTGGTACCAGTGCATGACCACCCCACAGTCTGAGCAGGAGGCAGACATTTAAGCAGGTTCGATGTCCAGCCACTTCTGCTGCTGGTCAACCACTATGGATGGGTCTTTAGTAATTGAGGGAAAGTGAAACAAACAACAACCCTCTGATTGGCTAAATTCAGCATTTCTAGTTCCCTGCTATGCTACAGTAGGAGCAGGAAGCAGAAATCTATATGTGTGGCTGGATGACAGTACTGAATATATATCTCTTATCCATTTCTTAGACAATTGCATCTGAAGTTCAGTCTTCTGGCCGAAACCAGTTCCAACCACAGTGGATATATGTCTATGCATGTATACATACATGTACCTGTGTCTTTACCTCCTTTAATAGTTTCAGCTACTCTCTGCATGTGTACACAGCTCCCTCTCTCTCACTGGTCCAGCACATCCTGATGGCGACACCCACTGTGTCTTTATTTATCCCAATTTTCCTCACTGAAGGAGACACAGAACCAGGGGGGGGAGTATGATGAGTCATAATCTCCTGCTGCATCTCCTTATATTCATCAGTGCTCAGATATGTAAACAAAGAAGCAGGAAAGTCTGCAGACAGCACCAAAATGATTATACCATTTGAACATTCATAATTATTCAGGTGGTAAAGGCACATGGTAACGTATGTAAAAGAATGGCTAAACCCCTTTAATTATAGAGCAACATGTACTGTCCAAAGCAATATGCTTACTAGTTAGCCATCTCCATCTATCATTTGAGTTCAAATTCAGTCAAAACTACAAAGAGGTCAGAGTGTAGCCTTATGGTCCACGTACATACACAACTGTATCACAAATTCATTGTAAAAGACTTTATTCTGTATTGAGACAGTTTTAGCCAAATCTTTCAAGGTTACTCTTCTGGCCCTCTAAGCAGTTGCATTCCTATCACACATGGCTCCTGTATGAATGCATACACTGTTTTTCAGATAGATCAAAACAATGAGAATAAGGTGTTCAGCTCATAACATACAATCCAGAAGCAATTTCTATACCAGAATGTAATGACACAAGAATCAGAACGGATGGCCTCTGATAACCCTGCAAGTGCTTTTTATTGTTCAAGATGAGAGTGTTGAAAGGAGGGAAAGGTGAATAAATCTGTATGGGGGGATGGAATGCAGCTGGTCACCCTGTTACTACAGATGGGGCTCTTAAATAAAATTTGCCAAAATAAACTTATAATGTAAAAGATCATAAAAAATGACCCATCATACTGGTATAAACATGTACAAATCACCTATATAGGCAGTCTCCAGGTTACGTACAAGATAGGTTCCTTTGGTTCGTACTTAAGTTGAATTTTTATTTAAATCAGGAACTGTATATTTTATAATTGTAGATCCAGACAAAAAATTTTTTTTGACCCAGTGACAGTTGGATTTCCTAAAATAAAGGATTATCAATAAAACTTCAGTACAGACACCTTACAGCTGATCATTGCAGTCTGGGACTAAAGTAACATCCACAGAGCTTCACCAGAGGTCACAGTGGGAAGAGGGGTCTGTCTGTAAGTCGGGTGTCCTTAAGTAGGGGACTGCTTTTACATAGTTCGTGATCTCTCTCATTATTAGATATCATCCACATCGTTTTTATTTTTTAAAAATGGAAACATATATACAAAATTCAAATATCTAAGTGTACGGACGGTGGCAAAGGGTACAGTTGGGGGGGGCAGTCAGGACAGTGAGCCATGTAATTTATTGGGGCAGATTTACTTACCCGGTCCATTCGCGATCCAGCGGCGCGTTCTCTGCAGTGGATTCGGGTCCAGCCAGGTGTCGCTGCTGCGCTGAAGACCATTGGAATGCACTGAAGTTCACCGTCCTATCGTGGGTGAAGGATGCGCCACAATCCAATCACGTGCGCCAAAATCCCGGGGCAATTCAGGGAAAATCAGCGCATATCGGAAATATTCGGGTAACCCGTCGGGAAAACGTGAATCGGGCCCTTAGTAAATGACCCCATAGAGTTGAAATTTATAAACTTTTATAAAGTTATACAAGTTGACCAGCCAGTGATTTCAGACCTATTAAAGTTTTTTCCCCTCTTCTTTCTTTTAAGCAGAATGGAGGACTTTATTATTATTATTTTTTTTTTAAATTTTTGTATATTTAAAAAGATTTAAAAAAGATATTCAACCTGGCACTTTTCGATGGACATTCCCTTTAAATATTTCTGCATTGTCTTTTTGTGGAGTCATATAAAATGAACACTCTCGACCCAAGACTTTGTTAATTGTTTATTTCCTCAAACAAGTGTTGTGTTTTCAAGCTTTAATTCAAAGTAATAACATAATAGCTACTTGAGGAGAATGCCTTTAAGAAGTTAATCACCCTGAAAATTAAAAATGTTAGCTGCTACTAGAAAATAAAATGTATTGTTTTCCAACTCTGCACATTCCCCCCTCTTCTATTCATTATTTTGGTGCTGTTTCATTAAGGAGATTTCCATTTCATTAATAGTACTTAAATATCCATCGGTGGTCCCGGATTCTACCCCCTTCATTGACTCCACTCATTTTGTTGCATTGTAATTTGCCAGGAGATCAGTAAATCATCTGTTTAATTATTTCAGAACTGCCCATGACAAATCATTTTTAAGTTCCTCGTCTATGGAAAGGGAATCGGTGTCCTCAGCGGTATGTGATGCAGTAATTACATGTTCATGAAATCGTAATAACATTTTGTGAAGTATTAGAGTAATATTACTATTGTAAATATTGTATTTTTCCCCTTGAATTAAAGTTTCTGGCTGCTAAATTGCAATTGTTGTGAAGATATGTGTGGAAGTATAGGAAGGGGGAGTTTTCTTGTTCATATTGGTTAGGTTGGGTTACGAATAATAAAATAATATTGTACAATTGGCCTTATAATCATATGTGATCAACTAGAGTTCAACTTCCACTTTCAACGCTTTACAAAGTTTTATACAGAAGCATTAGCTTAATGGCACCAGTAGGGGGGCAAGGGCACCCTAAGTGCCTAGGGGAGCCTCAACTATAAATATGGCACTTTATGTACCCTAAGGTCAGTATCCACGGTCACCTTAAGGAACCTGCAGCTTTGGTCACCCGAAGAGTAACACTCCACAAGCTAACTAAATATCTGTCTATGTATCCAATATATAAAGAGGTGAAAGGTATTTTAATGTCAGTGATATGTGCACTACAATTGGTACATACAGTGGGTATGGCAAGTATTCAGAACCCTTTAAACTCTTAACTCTTTGTTTCATTGTAGGCAAATGGTAAGAACATAAAAATTATTTTTATTTTCTCATTTATGTACACTCTACACCCCATCTTCACAGAACAAAAACAGAGATGTAAATATGTTTGCTAATTTCTTAAACAAGAAAAGCTTAAATATCACATGTTCATAAGTATTCAGACCCTTTGCTGTGTCACTCATGTTTAACTCATATGCTGTCCATTTCCTTTTGATCCTCCTGGAGATGCTTGTACTCCTTCATTGGAGTCCAGCTTTGTTTAATTAAACGGATCTATATAAGACCTTACAGTGCATGTCAGAGCACATGAGAATCATGAGGTCTTAGGAACTGCCCAAGCAGCTCAGAGACAGAATTGTGGCAAGGCACAGATCTGGCAAAGGTTACAAACAAATTTTTGCAGCGCTCAAGGTTCCTAAGAGCACACCGGCCTTCATAATCCTTACATGGAGTCAAACTAAGAAATTTGGGAAATTTAGGTTTGGACAGAGAGGTAAAGAAGAACTTCAAGATCACTGTGGCGGAGGATCCCCAAATATAGGTGTGAAAAACTTGTATTATTCCCACGAAGACTTATGTCTGTACTAGCTCAAAAGCTTCTTATACTCAATACTGACCAAAGGGGCTGAATACTTATGATCATGTGATACTTCAGTTTTTTTGTTCAACAAATTAGCAAAAATATCTATATTTTGGTTTTTTTTGCCATGATGGGGCAGAGTGTACATTAACGAGCAAGAACTGTTTTGATCTTACCAATTGGCTGCAATGAAACAAAGAGTAAAGGAAGGGATCTGAATACGTTCTGTACCCACTGTATGCTATAACCTAAGGCATATAACCATGGTTCAACCCTTTGAATGGTTCCCTTTAAGTAGGTTGTTCTAATATATCAACTTTAACCTTCCTTTTCATTTGTAACAGGCCACATCTGATGCATCACATGCAGGGTACAGGCTTCCCCCATATTTCTATTATATATATCATATTGGGGTGAATAATTTTAATTTTGGTTTTCAAGTATTTTGAAACATTTTTACTTAATGGGTTTGGCTTGGATCTTTCACAAGCACTGCATCTCGTATCTCCCTACCAAGTATAGTGCTATGTATGGCAATGTGGCTGTTCTTGATATTGCAGTATAGACCCATTCACTTGAATGGGAGAGAGCTGCATACATACCATGTGACAAACTAACGTGATGTCACTGGCCTATAACTTATCGGTGAAATTGAATACTTTTCCTTTAAATAAAATGAGTACCCCTTTAAATACTGGTTGTTTTTGGATCTGCATATCCAATAAACAGTTGATAGACAGTATATAAAGGAGAGATACCTAGAGAACCCTTTATCTTGATCAATGCTGCTAATTATCTTCTTATCTATGTGAAGTATTTGTCATGCTCCATTATCACAGCCCTTATCCACAGAACCAGCATCAGCCTCTATAATCACCTGTATATTATATCAGATTCCCTGTGTGTACGGGGAGATTACTTTGTGGGCTATCTTTTGAGTTTTCATTTCGCAGCCTCTATGCATCATTTACTTTCAAAGAAGTCAAGGTCTCTGGAGTAACATTGCGGACTGGAGACATCAAATGATTATTTTTACAAGATTGGTGAATCAGTAATATGGACACACACCTTATTCTTCACTCATTCAACCTCTTCTAGTGTCTTATATTAAAGGGCAGTCGAGTATTTTAGAAAAACAATAAAATATATGTTCAAACTATCCTAAATATCTGAATATCAATATTTTAGGACATGATTATTCTATAATTTTTTATCAATCAACTTTTTAGTATAGCTCAAATAAAAAATATTATGAGATGAGATGCCAGTCCCCCACCGCCACAAACCAGCCAACCCAGAATTGCTAGGCAGGTGACCAGAAAAGGAAAATGCACTTATCTTGCTCTGGGTGCCAGAATTGCTATGGTCTCCAGATCTTTGGTACTGGCATCTTGGCTTAGAGTGCAAGGGGTTATGGAATCATGGATGACCAGAGCTGTCAGTGTTATGGAACCAACTGCAGGGCTGAAACCTGGGTCCACAGTTGGCTAAGTAATCATCTTCTTTGGTCATCTCTGACCCACCCCCCAGAGAGCTTTCTAGGATTTCTCCAACACCCCTTTAAGGAATTATTGGTACTCCCCTATTTTGTCACACTGCATGTAAAAAAGCTAATGAAGCAACAAAAAGTATAGGCTTTCACCTTTTATGCAACTGTGTGTGTGGGGGGGTTAATATGACTGGTCCACCAGTTTTCTTCTAGAATAGGCATGTAAAAAACCACCAAACTGACCCACAATCCTTTTTGTGTAGGATCGGCACAGGGTGGTCCATGTGTGAATACCCTGGCCCACCGGTGGAACTACCCTCCACATATACTAAGAGCACGGGGTCTCTTTGTATATATCCGATGGCCATTACTTCAGCAGTTGAAATATTAAGACTAGCTTTTACTACATCAATCTTAATAAATTCCCCCCCTATGTGTCTCCAGGGATACAGACTACAAAACTCCCCAGTGTAGTCTGATCTTACAGTCATATATCTTCCTCTTCCTTCAACCTTCTAACCATCTGTAGGTCAGCATGCGGAGGTGCAGAGATTCTGTTATTTTAGTACAATGGACACTACATGAAGCTTGTATAGCTGATGAAGTCATGATTGTAAGGCTTAATCAAAATGATTAAAAACAGTATTGCTATTTAAATTTTACACTAAAATAGCTTCCAACAATTAATGCTATAATTTCATTTTGAAGGGTTTGATGTCTTTGATAAATAGAGATGAATACTTTTTTTCTAATATTTTTTAAAGTGTTATGGTATAATGAGAATATACCTTTTACATTTACACATCACAATTATTAGAAAAATGTATTCTTTTCTATTTATCAAAGATATCAATAGCTATGAGATTTCCAAACGAAATTATACCTTATTTTGACAAACACATACAGTACTTAGCCTAAAATTTCCAATAAAAATTAGTGGCCTACTCTTCACCCACAGAGATGTTCATCTTATTATTCCTCGTAGCTCATCACTTTCCAAATTTGAGTGGCACGGGATGACCAGGATTGCCAAAAGTTCATGGGCATATTTTCATTGAGGCAAATAGTAAAATGAAAACCTGTGGCGCTCACCAAGATGAAGTTCCTTCACTTTATTTTAAGCAAGACTATTCTGAGGTTGGCAACAGTCAACGACGGACCATCTACACAAGTGCTTTTTCTCTACCCAAGACCATAGGGTCAGAAGCTTTGAGGGGATAGAAAATTAAGAAAACAGCTAGAAAATAAGCACTTCAAGTCATATTATGACTCCCCCGTACACACATGGGCTTCTGTAAATCTTGTCGAAAGTACGCTACAAGTTTTCCCATTGTTGAAACTTCCGCTTTGTTAGAGCATGTTCAGCAAACACACTATCATCTCTCTATACAGAGTGAAATGTATTTCTTCAGTCACTAATACTTCAGCTGAGATGTTTTCTGTTCAACATACTAAATGTTTTAGGGAAACTGAGGTATATAATCCTCAAGAGGAAGACCTAGACGTAATCTATCCACATTCAGAGGAGGAAAATCTTACATAATTTACAGGCAGATACATCTCTGGTGATTAAAAGGCCGATGAGGGTGGAGAGACGGTGATAATGGTCCGTGAAGTAGACTGTGCCGAGGCTTACGGGCAATTAAACAGGGCTGATTGTTATGAACGAATGGATGAGGATCTGTTCTTTCGTTTCAAATAGAATACTGTAGATACGGTTTGGATAATCTGAGTCCAGGAGGGAATACCGGATGGAGTTTACCAAAAATGCGAAGTTTTCTGTAAGTTTCTAACTAATATCTAAATTATACTAAGGAAAATATAGATCGGGGGTTTACATGTAGAAAGCATGATGTTTCTTCCATAAATAGATCATTTATGGCTTAACGGGCCATTTCAGGACACTCCAATGAATGTCTGATCTTACAAAGGTTGTTCATTTCCTTAGTAAGGTTGCCTCAATTAAAGCAATTTCCCCTAATCCAATCGAAAAAAATAATAGGCATTTTAATAGGTTTTGGGTGGACTTTAAACATTACATGAAACCTTCATCTTCTCAGTTACTGTCTTGATGCCCTACAATTAAAACATAAGGGCTTATTTACTAAGGGCCCTATTTTTGCCAGCTTTTCCAACTTTTCGGGGATTGCTCCGGGGATTGTGTTGCACGCGATTAGATTTTGGCGCATCGGCGCAGGCTTTCATGCTACAAAAATTGGGGGGGGGGGGGGGGGGCGGGGGGCGACTTGACATCTTTATACAAACTGCGGGATTTAACTTTGAATTTGTGTCGCAAGATCAAGCACTTACATGCACCGAGAGGAAGATGGTGAACTCCAGCGGACCAGATCCGGGAAGCGACAGATGCACAATCGAGTGCACAATCTTGGTGAATCATGGCAGTTGTACATTGAAGTCGGGAAACACACCTCGGGGATCGCGCAGGGAAGGGTAAGTAAATCAGCCCCATAACCTTTTCCTTTCAAATATTTTGGAAAACACAACTTTTCAAGTGGAAAGAGATGACATATGGACAACAATACAAATAAAGTTTTGGTACAACCACTTCTTGCGCCACGTAAATAATTCAGCTGAACTTTTCACCACAAATGTAGGCGCCTCAGCAGAAATGTTTATCAGAAACATGATGATGTTTTGCTGCACTGACGGGAAATTATCTGTATTATTTTCCTTCTATCGGAATATCAAATAAAAGTAAACTTGTGTTTTCCCAAGAAACAATTCAGGCGGTGTCATGCTTGAGTTATATGAATCTCTTGATTATGATCTTGCAGTGACAGGTACAGGAATTAGACTGTCAGCAGCATAAAGCCAGAGCAGAATTTATTAATGATTTGTTGCCACCTCTGTATATGTACTTTGTAATCTTGACACAGTGTTAGTACATTGGGTTGCAGACTCCTATGGAATTTTTAATGCAATGTATTATACCATTTACGTGGTTGTATTGCTTTTTTTTATCCTTTAGTCCTTGTATTAATTTTTTTTAACTCTATATTGTTGCACAAATACTCAATACGGAACATAGGTTTTCTATATTGTTGCACAAATACTCAATACGGAACATAGGTTTACATTCCGTTTCAGCATTCCATCTGGGCAGTGATGGTGAACCTTTTAGCGGCCGAGTGCCCAAAATGCAACCCAAAACCCCCCATATTTATTGCGAGGTGCCAACCAAAAACTAAAGCAGTAACTTATTGCTCCCTGTTCTTCAACAGCGTTCGATCATATTGGCCTCCTGAGGACAAGATGGAAAATTTGCATCATTTTAGCTTCTTTCCAGTGTCCATCTGTACACAGAGAAATGTGGGGCCAGCAGAAGGTTTTCCAAAGATAATTTGTCCCTGTCTACTCATTCTCCCTCTTCCTACATACCGAAGTGGCGAAGTAAGTATCACTTAAATATATGACTGAAAGCAGCATCTTTTAAGTTGCTTGGAACTGCAGGAAGATTCTTTGAGTCCTGTCTGGTGTGCTTGGGTGATGGCCCAGGTGCCCACAGATTGCCGCCTCGGGCACCCGTGCCATAGGTTCGCCTCCACTGCATTAGGGGGAACTTTAGTACAGGGTCATTGAAAATTTTGAACAAGAAGATATACCATTGACTAACCGCATGTACAAATTTTCACAGCTTATTCCCATTGTCCTGCTATATCACAGTTTCAGAATTAAAATCGAAGTGGCCACATCTACTAAATGGTAGACTCCAAAGGCACCAATAGTGTTGAGCTGGAACCGACCTCAAAGTTTATTTGAAGTTCAGCTCAACACCCCTGCCGTTCACACCCGTGTTCGGTGCTGGCACTTCACGCAGGTGTTAACTCTTCGAATGCCACTGGCAAAGTCCTTTACGGTACATACATTACCATGGCCATGTGCTGTAGCAGTATCCTAAGTTTGATCATCGCTGCTCGATAATGTCATTGGGAACAACAACCATCCCTTGCACCATGAAACAACCACTGGCAGGTTAGGGCCAGCACGCAAGTGGCATTTAGACTCTTAACACCTGCGATCAGTGCTGATTAGGCTCCAGGTTTGGTACCTGTACCCAGACATGCTTTTCCAAGTTTGGGTTTGGTCAAACTCGCCCAAACATGAATTTCAACAAGTACGTTCATTACTAGTTATTAAGTATATCAAGATTGTAGTCTCCCAAAGTTCAACTTTTGGTCCTTCCATAAAGATATCAAGGATTGATGTATTGATTTAAACTGTTGTATAGTAAGATACAGGGCAGCTCTGTCATCAACTGTGGGAGCAGGAGCACATAAATGTAAAGTGTTATAGCTACAGTGTTGGCAGAGCAGCTGGGTAATAGAAAGGTTCTGAGGTCAGGGAAAAGCTAGTGATTATAGAGAAGCCCAGAAGGAAACAGGATTATTGAAGGCCAGAAAAGCCATAGGAATAATATACGCCCATTCAAAAATTCTTCATAGAAGTGACGGAAGACTAATTAATTTAGAATTCTAGTACAGTTTTATTGGTAAATCTAGTACAGTTTTATTTTTTGCCCCTATGATTACACCAACTGTCTAAGGCACACGGTCTAGTGCAGTGGTGGCGAACCTATGGCACGTGTGCCAGAGGTGGCACTCGGAGCAATCTTTGTGGGCACCCAGGCCATCACCCCTGCAGAGAGTTTCCAGACAGGACTCAAAGCCTCCTCCTGCAGTCCTTGGCCACCCAGGATGTGCTGTGATCAGGGCTATTTTAAAGCTACACATAGTTCGCTGCCCAGGACTACAGGAGGAGCCAGGGGGTGCAGACAAGGCTGCGTTATTATTGGAGATCCTGTTATGGGCATCACAATTCTTTCTCTTCAGGGTACCCTGGAAAGAAGCTACAATGATAATCTGAATTTCTCCCCTTTCTTTCAACTAGATTGTTGTCCTTTAGGACGCCAATACAATTTAAAACCGTGACAAAACAGGTAGTAACATTTTACTGCTTAAATTGCCACGTTGACACTTTCAATATAAATAAGTGGGTTGGGTTGTAGTTTGGGCACTCGGTCTCAAAAAGATTCCCCATCACTGCTCTAGTGGCTTAAAATATCCCTTAAAGTTACTTTAAAGACAGTGACCTATGTGTAGAAGTGAAATATTTAATAACCCTGTTTAGTATAAAAAAATAAATTTCAACAAATATGAGTGTAATCTTTGTGATGGATAACTTTACTAAGCGCAATCACTTACCAAGTAAGACGTATGCGGGGAAACTGATAGCGTTCAATCAGTCTGTTCCTTCACCAATCACAATTCTACTGTTTCTACATTTTCTTTTCAGCCCAGAATCATGTTGATTCACAAAATCCATTCAGTTTCTGAATAAATATGAATGATTTCAATGACTGTGATCTCAAGTGGAAGATTATGCTTGATCACAAGAGTCATTTATGCAATCGTAGAAAGTTTTCATATAAATTAACCCTGATGATGAACAGGATGTGTGTGTCCCCTGACTGATGACATCAACTCAACATGACCCTCAAATTTTGTACTTTTGTGAAATAATACTCATGACACAAAAGCCAATTGTACAACTGTGGTTATATTGGGGTAAATTTGGAGGTTGGAAGTGGAAGATTAACTGAGCAATAATCTTATTTAAGATGAGGTAGTAAGCATGATGGAAACCAACTGTTTTACAGGAGATAACAGGCTCAATGGTGACAAAGTCTTGTGTAAGGTAACTAAGTTGGCAAGTGCCGATACTGTATGTGTCAATACCTGTCCAGCAAATGCGCAACCACAACCAGGCTTGGCGCTAGCTGTCAGACTAGGTAGGTGGTGGCAAACTCACCCTGCAACGTCCCTGCGGGCTAAGGCCCACTATCCTGAACCCACTATAGGGAACCTAACTGACAGTCCCTGAGTGACCCCACAACGTGACAGGAAAAACCTACTTCGTCTGGCAGCTGCTGGATGGGGGAGCAGACAGGTAACCGGGATACTGATATAGGTCAGTGTTCACACCGGTAACAGAAACCGACACTAGACAGACAGGAAGGTGGGGTAACACTAGGAGATAAACGATACAGACAGAAAAGCTGAGTAAAAAAAAACGGGTCAAAACCAAGATGGCGGCAAAGGTACAGATTCATATAGCAAATAGAATGGCAAAGCAGAAGTCAATACACAGAATAGCAAGAAATGCAATGGCAAGAACACTAGATACACAGAAAGACTGCAATAACCAGCACCTAATGAAGGGCTGGGCAGAATATAAAGCAGCAATGGACACTATCTCCAGCACTGACTGGCTCAGCCGTCCATCACTCAAACCGCAGCTGCATGGCAAAACAATTACAGAGACACACCCGCCTTTCCCAGGATAAGAAGTGGACCTGTCAATCACAGGCAGCTCTGGGTGTGGTTTTCCAGCAAGAAACCTGAAACCTGATCCCATCAGAACAATTTGCGAGTTCTGACAGTATGTCTGTCAAGTTCTTGACAGAGGCAGCAAAGTTGAATCAACCAGTTTTCGGGATCTCAAAAGGCAGTAGTCAGGGGGAAGAGAAGGGAAGGTGGAGGGGCAAAAAGCAAATTACAATATTTAGATATATTAATAGAAATTCAATCTTTGCACCTGACATAAAACATTTCCACCAACAAGTGGAAATCCAGGTGGAATATATCGAAAGAAAATCAGGCTTAATGAGGCCAAACAGGTGAATGACCACAAAACACACTTTGGGAGGACATCAAAAGGGGATACTGAGATACAAAAAGAAAACGGGATTGTGGGTTGGCGGAGTAGATCCTAATCAGGTCATATAATCGGTAAGCCAGTAAGAGCTAAAGTAAGTTGGAAATTATCCACTTGTTCAGTGAGCATTACGATGAGATCTTGAGTTTTAACCTTTTCTGCATCCTACCTGGGGTGGTTGGTCAGTGGTATGTGAATAATTTGGTTCCAAAAGGGTTATTTCAACATACAAAAAGTCTAAATAAGTACTTCTTTAAAACATCCATAGGAATTAGGAGGCTGCTAATTAAATGCCCTTGGTTTATTGATCATAATCAAGTGTGACCACCTCTATAATAGCAGAAGTTTTATCTGGTCTGAAACATTTAGAGTTAGTAACAACTCTCGGGGGTTTGTTATGCCTTCTCTGCCAGTTTTCTCCCTTTCCCTCCCCAATGGATAAATGGTAGAGACCATAGATAAATACTCCACCAGATCATAACTGATCTTCCAGTCTGAAATGGTAGAGTTTTCACCTGTATTTAAAAATGCCATTCTTAATGGATTCTCCCCAGTGTTCTTTGGATAGATGAGAAGAGTGAGTTGTATCAGCATAAAGTACAGCACTACATTTGATGAAACCCAAAACCATTGTATAAGCTAAACATCTCAAGTGCTGTCAAATAAAATTACCATATATACTCGAGTATAAGCCTAGTTTTTCAGCACAAAAAATGTGCTGAAAACCCAAACTCGGCTTCTACTCGAGTAAAAATATATCAAAACTCACCTTTCCGGCTTCCCCCGCTGCTGGCTATATACTGGGGTAGGGGGCTGGCTATATACTGAGAGATATGGGCTGGCAGGCTATATACTGGGGCAGGGGGCTGGCTATATACTGGGGGATATGGGCTGGCAGGCTATATACTGGGGGGCAGGTGCTGGCTATATACTTTGGGGCAGGGTCCGGCAGGCTATATACTGGGGAGGCTGTGACCAATGCATTTCCCACCCTCGGCTTGTACTCGAGTCAATAGATTTTCCCAGGTTTTTGTGGTAAAATTAGGGGCCTCGGCTTATACTTGGGTCAGTTTATACTCGAGTATATACGGTATATCCATAAAATTAAAATAAATAATACTGGAAAATTAATTATTTAAAGTCAATAATAATAATTAATCAGCTTCTTAACAGAAATGCGTTTTTATTTTGCACTATTTTTTCTTTTTCTCGCTTTTAACACTTTTTAATCTACCCTTGGAATAATTCCTCTTTTGAGTCGATTTTCAGCATTTTCCTGCACTTTAGCTTTACAATGGACTAGAGTTTAAACACTTATCTTTTCTAACAGTAAAAGAAAATAAGAAAATATGTATTAAATTATTGTTACAGAATTTTCAGATGGATTTTGTTTCTCCCTTTGGTCCATAAGGAAATATATTTGTAATATTACACATAATTATGAGGAACGAAGATTGATTTCTACAGACATGTAATTTAGATCTGCATTCGAAATCTGAAATTCTCCATATATAACCTTCATACACTGCATCGTGATGGAATTATAGGATTTGACGTGAACAGTGCTTATTGTTTCGCCACAGCGCTAATGCATCGGCGTTGACATGTGACATCGAAAATAATATGTCTCTCTCATATGCTGCATTTTCTTTGAAGTCAATTCATTTTTAAAAATTAAAAAATACATTTTTCTTTCATCATCTGCTGAACCACCCCTAAAAAAAACATTTTCTATATTTTTTTGGTTCTAAAAACAAATCCAAAAATTGAATTGGTTCTGGTCTACGTTCATTTGCATCTTCAGAACCATGCATGTTTTTTAAGGATTCAATTACCGTATATACTCGAGTATAAGCCAACCCAAGTATAAGCCGAGGCCCCTAATTTTACCACAAAAACCTGTTAAAACCTATATATTTTTTACTCGAGTATAAGCCGAGTTTGGGTTTTCAGCACATTTTTTGTGCTGAAAAACTAGGCTTATACTCGAGTATATAAGGTAACAGCAATAGATTTTTATTTTTCCGGCAAACAGTGCAGATCTTTCTTTTTGTGAGAGGTGTCTATTTATTTATCAATATTTTACAACCATTGGGAAAAATGTATCAATCTGTTTAGAAACGGAACTCCATGTCACATTTATCAATGGTTTTAGGCCGTTTTACATCTAGTACAGCAAAAGAGCATGGCCTAAGATAAGGGATATGATCAAAAAGTCAGTGCACCAAAAATTTGGCCAGCTAGCCAGAATTTTGGTGCAGCTTTCTGCAGTGAACTATGTCAGCTAATAGGAGCTGCCAAGTACAGTTAGACAGTAGTTACATTCTCCTACAGTCCCATATTACACACTGCCTTATACTACTGTGTGTAACTACAAAGTGTTATTATTGTGCAGGGATAAAAGAGCCTCTTACTGACTGTGACTGCTCATCAAATAGTTTTTTGGGGGGATCTTCCTTTTAATTTTGCTCTCTGTTCCAATTTGTCTAAAAGTGGCGCTGCCTCACAGGAGTTGTTAGAGAATGTACCATCCTTACGTAGTGGGAGGATAGTGAAATTATCTTTGATTTCATGAATTATGAACCAAACATAACCATCGGTCTATTTTTTTAGAGAAATTATCACTGCTGAGAGGCTGCATTTATGTCTTCCGTCCGCACTGCCTAATGCTCAATGGAGATGGTAAACTGATGTGCATTTCTGGGTGACTATACCCTGTGACAAATCTATATATATTATATCCTCAAGAATAAGCACCACTCGGCTTATACTCGGCTATATAAGAAAATAAACTGTGTACTCACCTTTGCAGGACTACATCAAGAAGAGGACCTGCGGGGGTGGGGGTGGGTCAGGGGTTGACAGAAAGATGAGTTTATTATTTTTAAGTGCTGGGCAGGGACTGGCTGCCTATCCATATACTAGGGACTGGCTAGCCATATACTGGGGGCTAGCTGGCTATATACTGGGGGCTAGCCGGCGATATACTGGGAGCTGGCTGGCTATATACTGGGGCTGGCTTGCTCTATACTGGGGGCTGGCTGGCTATATACTGGGGCTGGCTGCCTATATACTGGGGGCTGGCTGGCTATATACTGAAGCTGGCTGGCTATGTACTGGGGGCTGACTATATACTGGGGCTGGCAGACTACATACTGGGGGCTGGCAGGCTAAATACTGGTGGCTGATTAGCTATATACTGGGGGAGGATTTTCCCAGTTGTTTGTGGTAAAATTAGGGGTTTACCCTTATATTTAGCTCGGCTTATACTTGGGTATATACTGTGCATAATTTCATGAATGTCAAGGTCATTGAGTAGTCCTATGTGAATATATCTAACGTGTAAAATTGCAGTAAGTGAAACATATTTCATAAATTGTGTGTATTCTAAAGGA
Organism: Engystomops pustulosus; assembly: GCA_019512145.1. Taxonomy (NCBI): domain Eukaryota; kingdom Metazoa; phylum Chordata; class Amphibia; order Anura; family Leptodactylidae; genus Engystomops; species Engystomops pustulosus. The sequence continues at coordinate 6,871,020 of CM033645.1, forward strand.
CAGAATAAAAATTTCAATCAGAAAATTGTAAAAGACACTGATCAAACTTAGAGATCACTTTCAGTTATACAAGCAAGTTTAATTGCTTTGAATATGATGGGAAAATGATGCACATTGACAAACTTGTGAAAAACTGGACCCAAAGTATGTAAAGAAGTCAGTGAAAGGTGATGGAGGAAGTGTCATAGTTTGGGGATTTTTCTGCAGTAGGAGTTGGACCTCTCATTCAGCTACATGGCAGAGTCATGAATTGCGCCAAAATCCCGGGGCAATTCAGGTACAATCGGCGCAAATCGGAAATATTCGGGTAACACGTCGGGAAAACGCGAATCGGACCCTTAGTAAATGACCCCCATTGAATCAATGAAATTTCCACAGCCTAGAGTCCTGATCTAAAACAAACAGAAACGTTCTGGAAAATCCTTGATGAAAAAGCTATGGCCAAAAAACACACAACAGAACCGTGGAAGAGATTGGATGAAGAGTTGAACAGAATTTCAGCAGAGCCATTGGAGAGACTAGTCATGTCCAGTGGCCGGAGCTGAAGTCATTCACGGCAAAGACCTGTTCATTCCTTAGTGATTAGTGACTGCTGGAACATGCAGAAAATTGTCTTATAATCTTTCTTTGTGCTACAGTCATTGCTGTTCTCTAATTATGATCATGTTGATTTATTTTGGTAATTTTTAAAAACACTGTTCTAGTAACATGGTGACCCCTTACAAAATATCCCTGAAATTGAGATTACGTTACATTATTTCTGAAAAAATGAAGTGAGAAAAATAATGCTTTTACAAGAAAATTGCTGTGTCTCAGTCCTTCTGATACTAGAGGGAGTTGGAAGACTCCTTAATACATGATATGGGTTTATATACCATTAGAAGGAATATACCTGTTACCATGAAAATGCCTCCTAAAAACTGTATAGTAAATCCTCTAGTAAACAAAGAGGACAAATCTCTAATTTTAATGACAAGGAGTTTATGACATTGTAAATGAGGGCAATAGAAAGGGTTAAATGTCAAATAATATGTCGGCAAACATAGCACAACATTTTTTTACAAAAATTACCCATTGAGCGAAGAAAAAGACAGATGATGAATTCTGCAGTCATTTTACCCGATAGACGGTGTCTACACCTAATACTAATGCTGCATTAAATAAAATTAAATTGTAAATTATTCTATTCTTCTTATCAAATGTGTCATTGTGATTAAAATTAATTTAACCTCTCTTAACATTGTGTTAAATGTCATCTCATAGTTTAATGCAAGCCGGGTTTTAATCGCGTGTTTTATGTGCATGTATTAAATCAGAGAGACTAAAATTATGGAGGAAAAAAAAACGAGTTTAAAAAAATGTTTTAATAAAATCATTTACTCCAACTTCATCACAATATCGGAATCTGAATTTCCTGTCTTGGGGAAAATATAAAGTTTGGGGGCCACAAGGTCATAATGCCCGCTCACTCAGCTCACTCACTCAGCTCACTCATCTGATCTTGGAACTTGAGAAAATGGTGATCCTATTGACTTTAACATGGCAGCTCCATTCTGCTGCTTGTTGCAGTGTGTTTTTTGTGAATAATGAAAGGGACCACATTAAGTGATAAGTGGCCCATGAAAATTCGGGTCCAGACGTGTTGGGCTGATTCTGAATTTGAAAAATCTGTTTAAGCCCAGCCCCGATCATTGGTTAAAGGATATTTACCACCAGGTCATGGATTGTAAACCAAACACACACACAGGATCTGCTCTTCTTTTAGCTTCATATGCCCTTGTTTTTAAGAAAAGAAATACATATATTTATGCAAATTAGCCCAAGGGGCTCCAGATTCCATTAACACCTATGGAGCCTGGTGCCTCTCAGGCTAATTTGCATGATTTTAAAAGCCATTTTTTGCCAAACCCTGGACATAAGAAGCTAAAAGTAGAACAGTTCATGCCAGAGGGAGTACACGCCAGTATGTTAGTATGCTTGGTTTACAATTCTTGATCCTGGTGATAGATGTCCTTTAAATGAGTAAGCCTCCAAAATTGGATGCTGGCATTACCCGGGAAGGGGGTTTGAGCTGAACCTCAAGCTGGGGTTGAGCCGGCTGTGTGATAGGGCTTTTAACCATGCATGCACAAGACTTTTATGAAGTCGGATGATGTCACCAGCTCTCGGGAAGGGGAATGGAAGGAGGAGGGAAAAAGAGAATGCAATAGGAGTGCATAGTTATGTAATGGGGGAGCGCCAAATGCCTATCTAGACACCTGCAGTGCAGATACTAATTTGCATATTAAAAAAAAATATTTTCTCCCTCAGTGGCACAGTTTTGGGACAAATGAAATTAAGAACGATTATCAGCATGAAGACGTCGATATGTGGGCTGAGCTAAAAAAAAACAGTGCTTAAGTGGTTAATTTTATGAAGATATAATGCCCAGCCCCACCCATAACCAGAGAGGCAGTTTTTCTCAAAGCCAACACTGGTGATTACAGATTACAATATTTAGTCAAGTTCTTAACTTTCACGTTTGGATAATTGGAATAAAACTTCATCATTTTCTTTATTTAACCAAAATTCACTATTTTTCTTGAACATAAGGGCAAAATGATAATGAACCACTGATGTTTTTTATTATGCCAAATAGACATCTGTTGAATTTTTTTTAGTTTTTTTTTTTACTTGAGAACAATCTGTACACATGGTAACCCTGGGATCCTTGTGAAAATTCTCTTGGAATGATTCAAAGAAGCTGTAAGCTAAAAGTGACAAATTCTCACTTGTATCACAAAAATCTATGAAGCGAGCTTGGGCAGTTTAAAGCTTGAAATGCTTTGGGGCATTTGGAACAGCAGAGACATTCTGTTCACACACTTCTCTGCTTAAATGGTCACAATGTAACAGAAATAAATGTTTGAAAACATTGTGAGTTTGAAACCTAAAATGTGTCATTTTTGTTCCATGAGAGTAAAAACAAAATATAAGCCCCCATAGGGGAAGCAAGTGAGATAAACATTGTTAAAACATTGGAATTTGCTGTGTAAAATGGGTTTTTGATCAATGATAACTATGTGAGATAAAAAAATCTGCACTAAATACTGCAGAACAGATGGGCGCTCATTTTAACATCCAAGCTAAATGAATAGTACGAAGATCTAAAAAAGTATGTAATATACGTTAAAGGCTCTTATCACCCACCCTCCTTTTTTCATAATCTGTTTCCCACACTTAAATCTCTACTGAAATCAACTGGCTTTTAAGTGAGACAGAAACTGAGGTGTCAGCTGACCATGTAGTCTTAGAGCATGGGGAACATTAGTGAGCAGTGCCGGTTTCTAGACAAATGGGGCCCTGGGCAAACTAAAATGGGGCCAAAATTAAACTATTTTATGACCAGTCACAGTCAGCAAGAGGCTCCCTTTAGTATGGTAAAATAAACTGTAATTTTGGAGAATTTTATTGGAGATGTTAGCTGATAGGAAGATTATGGGCAGCACGGGTGGCTCAGTGGTTAGCACTAACAGCCTTGCAGCCCTGGTCAACATCTGCAAAGAGTTTGTATGTCCTCTCTGTGTCTGCGTGGGTTTTCTCTCCGGGTCCTCCGGTTTCCTCCCACACTCCAAAATATCGGGTAGGCTGTTAGACTTGTGAGGCCCATTGGGAAGAGGGACCGATATTTTCTGAAGCAGACACTTGCCCCCTTTTCAAATAGCATCAAGAGTTTATAGACACCTTCATGCAACTTTGATTCGAAATAAAACATTTTACAAAAATACTTAAATTTTTCCCTTTGATGGCAAAAAAGTGCTCCAAACAGAAACTATTTACCTTCACATCTCCTCAATGTAATAGATGGACATGTGTAGAGTCACAAATGTCCCATATTGATAGTGTTCACATAAATAAATCATCATAATATCACTAACACGTAATAACTAGATTCTGCTTTTCAGCTAGAAATTCACACAAATCTATCATTGATTCCTTACACAAGGGTCACCCAAATAAATAACTATATATCCATAAACAAAGCTAAGAGATATAAGTCACGTTTAGATGTCGCCATTCTATAGCCGCACAATAACAGAACCCTCCGCGGATCATAGAATGAGAGTGAAACATCATAACATGGGTGAGTAATGGAGGATGATGGGATAAAAACTTTATTCCAGGACGTGTGTGTTTTTGGTGTTACATATAACTTTATGGACATGTTCTGGTTTGAATGTTCATCGTATCAGTCAATTTTCCCAACAACAACAAACTAGCACAAAATAAAAGAATAGGGAAGAAAGTGTGTTCTTAGATAGTTGCATAGAGAAGGGTTAAACCCTGAATATTAGTTGATATTATTCCTTCTCAATGTAGTAACATATAAAGTGATATTTCCATTTCTGTAGGTGCAGCAGCACCTGTGTCCAGCAATGTCCCTGCAGCCTGATGGCTAAGAATCTGGATTGGGGGAGGTTAATTTCAGGGGGCTGTATCTCTGGCTCTGTGACACATAGAACCTCACTTCTTTTTTTCATATAAAGAAGAGAGTCTCCTCTTTTATAGATCTAAAATTGTGTTTCTAAGTTTAGGAAAATGGAGATATAACTGTTGAACTGCCGTTGGAGTGATTTTTATATTAAAAATGGCACCTGAATTCTCACTTTAAACCTGAATATCTCTGGATCCAGAGCACCTAAAACAAATTCAAGATACATTTGAAAGAAGAGATTCTCCCCTTTCGGGGGCCTGGGCAATTGCCACCTTTGCCTACCCATACGCCGCCCTGTTAGTGAGACAGTACTAAGTATCCACGAACACACAGATGGACTTCAAATAATAGATTCAGATTGCAGAGTTAAGAACTAAAGATAATGATGATCCACCTTGCACCAAAGTGTAGAATACAGAGACAAAGACAAAACAAAGAGAATAGTCTCCAGAGCTGGGTCACAACAAAAGGGCAAACAAAGTACAAAATCGCAAACCAAAAGGGTAGTCTAAATAAAGGCAAAGGTCCCATCCTAAATACAGAGCTCAGGCCTTCATTCAGCAGGAAAATCCCTGTAACTGCATTACAGCTGCAGTGCAGTATATGGTAAAAGAGATCAGACCCTAGGTTCAGGTACCATTGAGGTCTAAATATACAGTAAAAAGAATACATTAAATTGATCAAAGGCTGTACAGTCCCCAATAGGGTAGAAATGAAGCTTGATCCTAATAAAGTAATGCCTTAAACAGCTCCGTAAACCAAAGTTTTTCTCTCTAACTGGCGCAAATGCATTTTTTCATCATTTCACCACCATTTGATTGTTACTCATTCCCCAGTAGACAACCGTGGAATATTAATACCATCTTAGAGGTACAACTTGTTACACAGAAAATAAGCCCTTGCAGGAGTGCATAGTTATGTAATGGGGGAGCGCCAAATGCCTTATCTGAGACACCCTGCAGTGCCAGATACTAATTTGCATATTAAAAAAAAATATTTTCTCCTCAGTGGCACAGTTTTGGGACAAATGAAATTAAGAACGATTATCAGCATGAAGACGTCGATATGTGGGCTGAGCTAAAAAAAAACAGTGCTTAAGTGGTTAATTTTATGAAGATATAATGCCCAGCCCCACCCATAACCAAGAGAGGCAGTTTTTCTCAAAGCCAACACTGGTGATTACAGATTACAGATATTTAAGTCAAGTTCTTAACTTTCACGTTTGGATAATTGGAATAAAACTTCATCATTTTCTTTATTTAACCAAAATTTCACTATTTTCTTTGAACATAAGGGCAAAATGATAATGAACCACTGATTGTTTTTTATTATGCCAAATAGACATCTGTTGAATGTTTTTTAGTTTTTTTTTTATACTATGAGAACAATCTGTACAACATGGTAACCCTGGGATCCTTGTGAAAATTCTTCTTGGAATGAGTCAAAGAAAGCGAATGTAAGCTAAAAGTGACAAATTCTCACGTGTATCACAAAAATCTATGAAGCGAGCTTGGGCAGTTTAAAGCTTGAAATGCTTTGGGGCATTTGGAACAGCAGAGACATTCTGTTCACACACTTCTCTGCTAAATGGTCACAATGTAACAGAAATAAATGTTTGAAAACATTGTGAGTTTGAAACCTAAAAATGTGTCATTTTTGTTCCATGAGAGTAAAAACAAAATATAAAGCCCCCATAGGGGAAGCAAGTGAGATAAACATTGTTGAAAACATTGGAATTTGCTGTGTAAAATGGGTTTTTGATCAATGATAACTATGTGGATAAAAAAAATCTGCACTAAATGCTGCAGATACAGATGGCGCTCATTTTAACATCTAAGCATAAATGAATAGTACAAGGGTCTAAAAGAAAGTATGTAATATACGTTAAAGGCTCTTATCACCCACCCTCCTTTTTTCATAATCTGTTTCCCACACTTAAATCTCTACTGAAATCCATCTGGCTTTTAAGTGAGACAGAAACTGAGGTGTCAGCTGACCATGTAATCTTAGAGCATGGAGGGAACATTAGTGAGAAACAGTTACTAATTATCAACCGAACAACACAGATGGACTTCAAAGAATAGATTCAGATTGCAGAGTTAAGAACTAAAGAGAAATGATGATTAGAGATGAGCCAACATGCTCGTCCGAGCTTGATGCTCGGTCGAGCATTAGCGTACTCGTTTTTGATCAATGATAACTATGTGGATAAAAAAAATCTGCACTAAATACTGCAGATACAGATGGCGCTCATTTTAACATCCAAGCATAAATGAATAGTACAAGAGTCTAAAAGAAAGTATGTAATATACGTTAAAGGCTCTTATCACCCACCCTCCTTTTTTCATAATCTGTTTCCCACACTTAAATCTCTACTGAAATCCAACTGGCTTTTAAGTGAGACAGAAACTGAGGTGTCAGCTGACCATGTAGTCTTAGAGCATGGAGGGAACATTAGTGAGCAGTGCCGGTTCTAGACAAAGTGGGGCCCTGGGCAAAACTAAAAGTGGGGCCCAAAAATTAAACTATTTTATGACCAGTCACAGTCAGCAAGAGGCTCCCTTTAGTATGGTAAAATAAACTGTAATTTTGGAGAATTTTATTGGAGATAGTTAGCTGATAGGAAGATTAATGGGCAGCACGGTGGCTCAGTGGTTAGCACTACAGCCTTGCAGCCCTGGTCAACATCTGCAAAGAGTTTGTATGTCCTCTCTGTGTCTGCGTGGGTTTTCTCCGGGTCCTCCGGTTTCCTCCCACACTCCAAAATATTACTGGTAGGCTGATTAGACTTGTGAGGCCCATTGGGAAGAGGGACCGATATTTTCTGAAAGCAGACACTTGCCCCATTTTCAAAATAGCATCAAAGAGTTTATAGACACCTTCATGCAACTTTGATTCGAAATAAAACATTTTACAAAAAAATACTTAAAATTTCCCTTTGATGGCAAAAAATGTGCTCCAAACAGAAACTATTTACCTTCACATCTCCTCAATGTAATAGATGGACATGTGTAGAGTTCACAAATGTCCCATATTGATATGTTCACATAAATAAATCATCATAATATCACTAACACTGTAATAACTAGATATCTGCTTTTCAGCTAGAAAATTCACACAAATCTATCATTGTATGTTCCTTACACAATGGTCACCCAAATAAATAACTATATATCCATAAACAAAGCTAATGAGATAATAAAGTCACGTTTAGATGTCGCCATTCTATTAGCCGCACAATAACAGAACCCTCCGCGGATCATAAGAATGAGAGTGAAAACATCATAACATGGGTGTAAGTAATGGAGGATGATGGTAAATAAAAACTTTATTCCAGAACATGTGTGTGTTTTTGGTGTTACATATAACTTTATGGACATGTTCTGGGTTTGAATGTTCATCGTATCAGTCAATTTTCCCAACAACAAAAAACTAGCACAAAATAAAAGGGAATAGGAGAGAAAGTGTGTTCTTAGATAGTTCTGCATAGAGAAGGGTTAAAACCATGAATATTAGTTGATATTATTCCTTCTCAGAATGTAGTAACATATAAAGTGAATATTTAGAGGAGACATGGTGATACTGGGCCTAATGGAAAAGATACAGAACAGGTACAACTGCATTTACTGGATGGAATAGGTAGGGATTTCGCCTGTGTTTTCTCTAGCTGTATAGGTACAATTGTTTTTGCTGCAAGCACATGTACAGGAGTGGACACTTCAGAAATTATGGTACATATGCATTGGGGCCCATGCCCCGGATCTTTTGCTACCCTAGCGACGCCCCTGATGTGGGGTACAGTGTGGTCAGTTCTGGTGTGTTGGGTATATATTAGTAAGGAACATGATGAGGGACACAATTGTTATCCAGGGAATTATTATATTTATGTGGAGATGTTTTAAAGGAGCTTTCATCTGGGGTCAAATTAACCAGCTATAATTCATGGATTGGAGAAATCTGGCTCTATAGAAGCAGTTTGTCACCTCTACTGTGTCTGATCAGTATTGTAGTCACTGACTTACCTTTTAGGGTGCATGGTATAAATATGTATGTAAAATTGTTTAGTATGGTAAACTGCAATGCACCTGCTGGAATGTAGGGGATCCCACAAATGTGTCTGTATGGGACTGAGACTTGTATGATGGCAGCCCTGGGTCTAGACTTACTTGGAGGTGTAATGGTTTCAGGGACGGTTCTAGACAAAGTGGGGCCCTGGGCAAAACTAAAAGTGGGGCCCCAAAATAAAAGTATTTTATGACCAGTCAGTCAGCAAGAGGCTCCCTTTAGTAGAATTTTATAGGAGATAGATAGCTGATAGGGAGATTGATGGGCAGCATGGTGGCTCAGTGGTTAGCACTACAGCCTTGCAGCGCTGGTCAACATCTGCGTGGGTTTCCTCCGGGTCCTCCGGTTTCCTCCCACACTCCAAAAAATTACTGTTAGGCTGATTAGACTGTGAGGCCCATTGGGGAGAGGGACCGATATTTTCTGAAAGCAGACACTTGCCCCATTTTCAAAATAGCATCAAAGAGTTTATAGACATAGGCGCCTTCATGCAACTTTGATTCGAAATGAAACATTTTACAAAAAAATACTTAAAATTTGACTTTGATGGCAAAAAATGTGCTCCAAACAGAAACTATTTACCTTCACATCTCCTAAACGTAATAGATAGACATGTGTAGAGTTCACAAATGTCCCATATTCATATGTTCACATAAATAAATGCACATAATATCACTAAAACTGTAATAACTAGATATCTGCTTTTCAGCTAGAAAATTCACACAAATCCATCATTGTATGTTCCTTACACAATGGTCACCCAAATAAATAACTATATATCCATAAACCAAGCTAATGAGATAATAAAGTCACTTTTAGATGTCGCCATTGTATTATCCGCACAATAACAGAACCCTCCGCGGATAATAAGAAAGAGTGAGAACATCATAACATCGGTGTAATAATGGAGGATGGTGTGAAATAAAAACTTTATTCCAGAACATGTGTGTGTTTTTGGTGTTACATATAACTTTATGGACATGTTCTGGGTTTGAATGTTCATTGTATCAGTCAATTTTCCCAACAACAAAAAACTATCACAAAATCAAAGTGTGTTCTTAGATAGTTCTGCATAGAGAAGGGTTAAAAACATTAATATTAGTTGATATTATCCCTTCTCAAAATGTAGTAACATATAGGGTGAATATTTGCATTATCTGTGAGGTGCAGCAGCTCCTGTGTCCAGCAAATGCTCCCTGCAGCCTGATGGCTAAGAATCTGGATTGGGGGGGGGGTTAATTTCAGGGGGCTGTATCTCTGGCTCTGTGACACATAGAACCTCACTTCTTTTTTCCTATGAAAGAAGAGAGTCTCCTCTTTTATATGAATCTAAATTTGTGTTTCTAAGTTTTAAGAAAATGGAGATAATAACCAGGGTCGGACTGGGGTGCCAAGGGCCCACCAGTGAAATTAATTCTGGGGGCCCACCAGCTGCTTCATGGATACATGCGAGCCACCCCCATGTATATTTTCATTGTGTTTCTGAACGTGCTGCAAATGCAAGGTGTGAATGCAGCCTCTGGCCATGTTCACACATTGCGTTTTTGGTTGCGTTTTTAAAGCTTAGGAAAGACTATCTGTTCCTCTTCCATTTTAATGCATGTCTTTTTGCCATTCAGTAGACAAACTTGAAATTTCTGCAACAAAAAAAACGTAATGTGTGAACGCAGCCTCAGGGCGAGTTCACACGCTGCGTTTTGGTTGCTTTTTCATTGCGTTTGAAACGAATCACAACAGCTGATGAGAGTTAATTTGCCTAATTACATTACCGTTTGTTTGTTAACACATGTGTTAACAAAACGCATGCGTTAACACGTTCTTAACACATGCGTTAACATCGCGTTTAGGATGCGTTTTGTAAACGGAAATGCTAACAGTGATATAATTAGGCAAATCAACTCTCCTCAGCTGTTGTAATGCGTTTCAAACGCAATGAAAACGCAGGTCAAACGCAACGTGTGAACGCAGCTTCAGGCTTCCTTCACACTACACTTGTGCAGTTCTTGGAATGCAAACAGTGGTCCCATGGAATGATGTTTGAGGGTGGCTTGTCATCGGGATGTAAGTACATAATAATAGCCTGAACCGCAAACATGGTTAGGACCTGCTCTGTCATTTGCAGCTCAGGCATAATCACAGCCATGTGCAGGAGCCCATAGAAGTGAATGAGGACGTGTACAACAATCCTGCAGAAAACAGGCCTCAGTCCCCATGCACACTTTTTGTTTTTGATGAGTTTTAACTGCATTGGAAACTGCAAAAGGCAGGGGCTTTGTCAGAACACATATGTCTTTGTACTGAAAAACTTTTGTTCTGGAATAAGCCCCTCCCTGTTGCGTTTTTAAATTTTTTTCATATGAAAGAAGAGAGTCTCCTCTTTTATATGAATCTAAAATTGTGTTTCTAAGTTTTAGGAAAATGGAGATATTAACTGTTGAACTGCCGTTGGGAGTGATTTTTATATATAAAAATGGCACCTGATATTCTCACTTTAAACCTGAATATCTCTGGATCCAGAGCACCTAGAAACAAAATTCAAGATACATTTGAAAGAAGAGATTCTCCCCTTTCAGGGGGCCCTGGGCAATTGCCACCTTTGCCTACCCATAGCGCCGGCCCTGTTAGTGAGAAACAGTTACTAAGTATCCACGAACAACACAGATGGACTTCAAATAATAGATTCAGATTGCAGAGTTAAGAACTAAAGATAAATGATGATCCATCCTTGCACCAAAGTGTAGAATACAGAGACAAAGACAAAACAAAGAAGAATAGTCTCCAGAGCTGGGTCACAACAAAAAGGGCAAACAAAGTACAAAATCGCAAACCAAAAGGGTAGTCTAAATAAAGGCAAAAGGTCCCAATCCTAAAATACAGAGCTCAGGCCTTCAATTCAGCAGGAAAATCCCTGTAAACTGCATTACAGCTGCAGTGCAGTATATGGTAAAAGAGATCAGACCCCTAGGGTTCAGGTACCATTGAGGGTCTAAATATACAGTAAAAAGAATACATTAAAATGTGATCAAAAGGCTGTACAGTCCCCAAATAGGGTAGAAATGAAGCTTGATCCTAATAAAGTAATGCCTTAAACAGCTCCGTAAACCAAAGTTTTCTCTCTACTGGCGCAAATGCATTTTTTCATCAATTTCACCACTTTGAATTGTTACTCACTTCCCAGTAGACACCGTGGAATATTAAATACCATCTCTAGGAGGTACAACTTGTTACACAGAAAATAAGCCCTTGCATATCTCCATACAGAGAAATATAGTGGTGGGGGAGCAAAGAATGGAAAAGGAAAAATGACATAGGGCATGGGTGGGAAGGGGTTAAATTTTTCCCATTCTTTACCCTTTCACTTGTCAATAGAAATGAGTGGACCTGGCGCCCAATGCTGAACTTGAACTTGAAAGTCGGGACCGCTCTACTTGTGAACCTTTTTCATTGTTATTAGAATACTGTGAAAGGAAAAAAAATTATTAAAGATTTCGATTTTTTGTAAATATATTAAAGAATATTTAAACCTTTATAAATCTTTGTGTATGTACCAATCCATAGAATAAAAGGGAGGTGTTAAGAGATTAAGTCAAAAATATTTAAAGGAAACCTGTCACTGGGGACTTTATTTTCACTATTGACCCATTACAGGAGACCATTACAGCTGGATTGCAAGGATTTTTTTTTGCCTTTTCTGTGCATTTGTAGTACAATATACAGTAATTGTGAGTTTAAATTTACCTTGTACCCTGACAAAATCCTGTTCTGAGTCCCAGGTATGTTAATATCTGGATGCATTTAAAAAGATACATATGTGACTTGTCTTTGCAGCTCACTCCTCAGCTCTCAGCCCCCACCTTTGTGCTCCTGTGAAGCTCCTCCCTCCGCCACTGATGTCAGCTCACCAGGCTGTGAGCTTTGTCTGTGAGTGAAGAAGCTGAAGGGAGGATCTGTACGGGAGCACGAAGGTGGGGGCTGAGAGCTGAGGAGTCTGCAGCACAGACAAGTCATGTGTTGTTTTTTGAAATGCATCCAATCCAAAGCCCAACCCCTGGGACTATAAAGAGGATTCTGTCAGCATGCAAGAGTAAGTTATAACGCACAATATTGTAATGCAAATGTGCAGAAAAGGCAGAAAGACATATATGCAATCCAGCTGTAATAGGCTTCTGTAACCTGTCTTTAGTGTAAATGAGGTTCCTTGTGACAGGTTCCCTTTAAATCACTTCATTTATAATTGTGACGCTGAGAAAATACCGTATAAGCCAATAATTTAAAATTCCTCATGTATTTGCCACCAGTACGTCAGCACTCATGAAAACTTTTTTCTCAGTATTTCTATTAGTTTCAGCCTTGATAGAAAACTGTGATACAGTAAGATGTAGGAAAGTTTTAATCCCTGATATTAGACAACATCATATTTCTGTTCACCATCTGGACACACAGTAAGGATTCTAAGATCCATAACTCAATTGATAAAATCAACGAAAATAGATAACTTCTTTAATTTATCGCTGTGTAATTTAATTACATCAGAATTTAGATCCTTAGAATAAGGGCAAAAGAAAGAAGTAAAAATTGGCACAAATTATGAAACCAAATTTCTCCGTTATCACTTTAATCACTTACTTCCTCGGGGGATACAGTAGATGTAATTAGTTCTTGGATTTGCATAACAATGATTTTGGTTGTGATACGTGAATTTCAGACACACTGAGAAGTCGTCTATACTTTGTTTTATGGATAGATTGATATTTTGATATTTTTGTTACATTACATATTATTATTGTTTTTTCAAGTCCTATTGGAAATTCAAGATAATCTGCTGCTTAATGGGGCGTGATGCATCGGTAACACTCTCCAAAGCACTTCAAGAATATTTACATAAATATTAGTGATGAGCGAGTATACTCGTCCGAGCTTGATGCTCGGTTGCGTATTAGCATACTCGGACCGGCTCGTTGCTCGGACGAGTATTTGCCCTGCTCGATAACGAGCATTTAATTTAAAAAAAAAAAGTGAAGAACAGTAAAAAGATACAATTAAAACATTTAATTTAATTGTTTAATTGAAGAAAACAGTGAAAGAACACACCTCTTCTTAACAGAAAAAATGCGTTTTATTTGCCACTTTTTTCTTTTTCTCGCTTTTAACACTTTTTATTACCCTTGGTGAAAATTCCTCTTTTGAGTAATTTCATGCTTTTTTCCTGCACGTTGTATGCTTAGCAATGGAGCTAGAGTTTACATAACACTTATCTTTTCAGTTTAACAGTTAAAAGAAATAAGAAAGATATTATTAACTTATTGGTATACTAAAAATAAGATTTTCAGATGTATTTGTTGCTGCACCTTTGTCCATAAGGAATAATTTGTAAATATTACACATATTATGAGGAACTAACGATTGATTGTCTAAGGACATGTAATTGTAGATCTTTTCAAAATTTCTGTACTTGAATTCTCCATATAATCCTAATCCACTCACACTCATTCTACACTGCGTGATGGAATTATAGATTTGACGTGACACTATATGTTACGCCCAGCGCTTAATGCATCAGGCGTGGGGACATTGTGACTCGGAAAATAAATATGTCTCTCTCATATGCTGGTCATTTCTTTGAAGCCAATCATTTTAAAAATTAAAAAATACATTTTCTTTCAATCATGCTGCTGAAACCGCCCACTAAAAAAAACATTTCTATATTTCTTTTGGTTTTCTAAAAACAAATCCAAAACATTAGAATTGTCTGGTCACAGTTCATTTTGCATCTTCAGAACCATGCATGTTTTTTAAGGATCAATTACCGTATATACTCGAGTATAAGCCAACCCCAAGTATTAAGCCGAGCCCTAATTTTACCACAAAAACTGTAAAACCTATATATTTTACTCTGAGTATAAGCCGAGTTTGGGTTTTTCAGCAACATTTTTTTGTGTGAAAAACTAGGTATACTCGAGTATATATGGTAACAAGCAATAGATTTTATTTTTCCGGGCAAACAGTGCAGATCTTTCTTTTTGTGAGAGGTGTCTATTTATTTATCAATATTTAACAACCATGTGGAACAATGTATCAATCTGTTTGTTTAGAAAACGGAATTCCCATTCACATTATCAATGGTTTTAGGCGTTTTACATCTAGTACCGCAAAGAGCATGGCCTAAAGATAAGGGATATGATCAAAAAAGTCAGTGCACCAAAATGGCCAGCTAGCCAATTTTGGTTGCAGCTTTCTGCAGTGAACTATGTCAGCTAATAGGAGCTGCCAAGTACAGTAGACAGAGTTACATTCTCCTACGTCCCATATTACACACTGCCTTATACTACTGTGTGTAACTACAAAGTGTTTATTGTGCAGGGATAAAAAGCCTCTTAATGGACTGTGACTGGTCATCAAATAGTTTTGGGGGGATCTTCCTTTTAGTTTGCTCTCTGTTCCCAATTTGTCTAAAAGTGGCGCTGCCTCACAGGAGTTGTTAGAGAATGTTACCATCTCTTACGTTAGTGGGAGGATAGTAAATATCTTTGATTTCATGGAATTATGAACCAACATAACCATCGGTCTATTTTTTTAGGAAAATCACTGACGAGAGCTGCATGTATGCCTTCCGTCCGCACTGCCTAATGCTCATGGAGATGGTAAACTGATGTGCATTTCTGGGTGACTTAACCCTGTGACAAAATCTATATATAATTATATCCTCAAGAATAAGCAACCACTCGGCTATACTCGGCTATATAGAAAATTACTGTGTACTCACCTTTGCAGGACTACTCAAGAAGAGGACCTGAGGGGGGGGGTGGGTCAGGGGTTGACAGAAAGATGAGTTTATTATTTTTAAGTGCTGGGCAGGGACTGGCTGGCCTATCCATATACTAGGGGACTGGCTAGCCATATACTGGGGGTAGCTGGCTATTTACTGGGGGGTAGCGGGGCGATATACTGGGAGCTGGTGGCTATATACGGGGCTGGCTTGCTCTATACTGGGGGTGTGGCTGCTATATACTGGGCGGGCTGCCTATAATGGGGGCTGCTGGCTATATACTGAAGCTGGCTGGTATGTAATCGGGGGCTGACTATATACTGGGGGGGCAGACTACAACTGGGGGCTGGCAGGCAAATACTGGTGGCTGATTAGCTATATACTGGGGGAGGATTTTCCCAGTTGTTTGTGGTAAAATTAGGGTTTACCCTTATATTAGCTCGGCTTAACTGGGTATATATGTGCATAATTTATTGAATGTCAAGGTCATTGAGTAGTCCTATGTGAATATATCTAACGTGTAAATGAGTAAGTGAAACAATTTCAAAATTGTGTGTATTCTAAAGGACAGAAAAAAATTCAATCAGAAATTGTAAAAGGACACTGATCAAAATTAGAGATCACTTCAGTTACAAGCAAGTTTAATGCTTTGAATTGATGGGAAAATGATGTACATTGACAAACTTGTGAAAAACTGGACCCAAGTATGTAAAGAAGTCAGTGAAAGGTGGATGGAGGAAGGAAGTGTCATAGTTTGGGGATTTTTCTGCAGTAGGAGTGGCCTTCATTCAGCAACATGGCAGAGTCATGAATTGAGCCAAATCCGGGGCAATTCAGGTACAATCGGCGCAAATGGAAATATTCGGGTAACACGTGGGAAAACGCGAATCGGAACCTTAGTAAATGACCCCCCATTGAATCAATGAAATTACACAGACCTTTTTTGGTCCCTTTTAAGAGAGTGTTTTTTCGTCTAAAAACAGACAAAAGAACCGTTCTGGAATCCTTGAATGAAAAGCTAGTGCCAAAAACCAAAACAGAACCGTGGAAGAAGATTGGAAGAAGATGTGAACAGAAATTTCAGCAGAGCCTGGAGGACTAGTCATTCCAGTGGCCGGAGCTGAGCTGAGTCATTCACGGCAAGACCTGTTCATTCCTTAGTGTAGTGACTGCGGAACATGCAGAAATTGTCTATAATCTTTCTTTGTGCTACAGGCATTGCTGTTCTCTAATTATGATCAGTTGATTATTTGGTAATTTTTAAAAACACTTGTTTAGGAACATGGTGATCCCTTACAAAAATATCCCTGAAATTGAGAGATTACGTTACATTCTGCGAAAATGAAGTGAGAAAAATAAGGCTTTACAAGAAAATTGCTTGTGCTCAGTCCTCTAAATCTAGCGGGAGTTGGGAAGACTCCTTAATACATGATATGGGTTCATTACCATTAGAAGGAATATACCTGTACATTAAATGCTCCTAAAACGTTATAGTAAATCCTCTAGTAAACAAAGAGGGACAAATCTCAAATTTTAATGACAAGGAGTTTAGACATTGTAAATGAGGGCAATAGAAAGGGTTTTAACAGTCAAATAATATGTCGGCAAACATAGCACAACAATTTTTTACAAAAATACCCATTGAGCGAAGACGGGAAAAAGACAGATGATGAATTCTGCAGTCATTTTTACCGATAGACGGTGTCTACACCTAATACTAATGCTGCATAAATAAAATTTTAAATTGGAATTATTCTATTCTTCTATCAAAGTGTCATTGTGATTAAAATTAATGTTAAACCTTCTTAACATTGTGGTTAAATGTCATCTCATAGTTTAATGCAAGCCGGTTTTAATCGCGTGTTTTATGTGCAGGATTAAATCAGAGAGACTAAAATTAGGAGGAAAAAAAACGAGTTTAAAAAAAAGTTTTAATAAAATCATTTACTCCAACCATCACAATATCGGAATCTGAATTTCATGTCTTGGGGAAAATATAAAGTTTGGGGGCCAAAGGGTAAAATGCCCGCTCACTCAGTCTCACTCCCACTCAGCTCACTATCTATCTTGGAACTTGAGAAAATGGTGATCCTATTGACTTAACAGGGCAGCTCCATTCTGCTGTGTTGCAGTGTGTTTTTGTGAATAATGAAGGGACCACATTAAGTGATAAGTGGCCCATGAAATTCGGGTCCAGACGTGTTGGGCTGATTCGAATTTGAAAAATCTGTTTAAGCCCAGCCCGATCATTGGTTAAAGGATATTACCACAGGTCATGGATTGTAAAAACCAAACACACACACAGGATCATGCTCTTCTTTTAGCTCATATGCCCTTGTTTTTAAGAAAAGAAATACATATATTTATGCAAATTAGCCCAAGGGGCTCCGATTCATTAAACACCTATGGAGCCTTGGTGCCTCTCAGGCTAATTTGCATGATTTTAAAAGAATTTTGACAACCCTGGACATAAGAAGCAAAAGTAGAACAGTTCATGCCAGAGGGAGTACACGCCAGTAGGTTAGTTATGCTTGGTGACATTCTTGATCCTGGTGATAGATGTCCTTTAAATGAGTAAAGCCTCCAAAATTGGATGCTGGCATACCCGGGAAGGGGGTTTGAGCTGAAACTCAAAGCTGGGGTTGAGCCGGGCTGTGTGATAGGGCTTTTAACCATGCATGCACAAGACTTTTATGAAGTCGGATGATTGTCACCAGATCTCGGAGGGAAGGAAGGAGGAGGAGGGAAAAAGAAGAATGCAATAGGAGTGCATAGGTAGTAATGGGGGGAGCGCCAAATGCCTATCTGGACACCTGCAGTGCCAGATACTAATTTGCATATTAAAAAAAATATTTTCCCTCAGTGGCACAGTTTTGGGACAAATGAAATATAGAACGATTATCAGCATGAAAGACGTCGATAGTGGGCTGAGCACTAAAAAAAACAGTGCTTAGTGGTTAATTTTAATGAAGATATAAGGCCAGCCCCACCCATAACCAAGAGAGGCAGTTTTTCTCAAAGCAACACTGGTGATTACAGATTACAGATATTTAAGTCAAGGTTCTAACTTTTCACGTTTGGTAATTGGAATAAAAACTTCATCATTTTCTTTATTTAACCAAAATTTACTATTTTTTGAACATAAGGCAAAATGATAATGAACCACTGATTGTTTTTATTATGGCCAAATAGACATCTGTTGAATGTTGTTTTAGTTTTTTTTTAGACTATGAGAACAATCTGACAACATGGTAAACCCTGGGATCCTTGTGAAAATATTCTTCTTGGAATGAGTCAAAGAAAGCGATGTAAGCTAAAAGTGACAAATCTCTCACGTGGATCACAAAATCTATGAAGCGAGCTTGGGCAGTTTAAAGCTTGCAAATGCTTTGGGGGCTTTGGAAACAGCAGAGACATTTAGTTCACACACTTCTCTGATAAATGGTCACAATGGTAACAGAATAAAATGTTTGAAAACATTGTGAGTTTGAAACCTAAAAATGGTAATTTTTGTCCATGAGAGTAAAAAACAAATATAAAGCCCCTATGGGAAGCAAGTGAGAAAACATTGTTGAAACATGGAATTTGCTTGTGTAAATGGGTTTTTGATCAAATGATAACTAGTGGATAAAAAAAATCTGCCATCTAAATACTGCAGATACGATGCGCTCATTTTAAACATCCAAGCATAAATGAATAGTACAAGAGTCTAAAAGAAGTATGTGAATATACGTTAAACGGCTTATTCACCACCCTCTGTTTTTCATAATCTGTTTCCCACCAATCTAAATCTCTACGAAATCCAACCTGCTTTTAAGTGAGACAGAGAAACTGAGGTGTCAGCTGACCAGTAGTCTTGAGCATGGCATGGGGAACATTAGTGAGCAGTGCCGGGTCTTAGACAAGTGGGGCCTGCAGGGCAAAAACTAAAAGTGGGGCCCAAAATTAAACTATTT
The DNA here is from genome assembly GCA_019512145.1 of Engystomops pustulosus. Taxonomy (NCBI): domain Eukaryota; kingdom Metazoa; phylum Chordata; class Amphibia; order Anura; family Leptodactylidae; genus Engystomops; species Engystomops pustulosus. Next base: position 6,890,281 of record CM033645.1, read on the forward strand.
ATGACCAGTCACAGTTCAGCAGAGGCTCCCTTTAGTTGGTAAAAATAACGTAATTTTGAGAATTTTATGGAGAGTTAGCTGATATGAGAGTATATGGGCAGCACGGTGGCTCAGTGGTTAGCACTACAGCCTTGCAGCCCTGGTCAACATCTGCAAAGAGTTTGTATGTCCTCTCTGTGTCTGCGTGGGTTTTTTCTCGGGTCCCCGGTTTCCTCCACACTCCAAAAATATTACTGTAGGCTGATTAGACTTGTGAGGCCCATTGGGAAGAGGGACGATATTTTCTGAAAGCAGACACTTGCCCCCATTTTCAAAATAGCATCAAAGAGTTTATAGACACCTTCATGCAACTTTGTTCGAAATAAAAACATTTTACAAAAAAATACTTAAAATTTCCCTTTGATGGCAAAAAATGTGCTCCAAACAGAAACTATTACCTTCACATCTCCTCAATGTAATAGATGGACATGTGTAGAGTTCACAAATCCCATATTGATATGTTCACATAAATAAATCATCATAATATCACTAACACTGTAATAACTAGATATCTGCTTTCAGCTAGAAATTCACACAAATCTATCATTGTATGTTCCTTACACAATGGTCACCCAAATAAATAACTATATATCCATAAACAAAAGCTAAGAGATAATAAAGTCAGTTTAGATGTCGCCATTCTATTAGCCGCACAAAACAGACCCTCCGCGGATCATAAGAATGAGAGTGAAAAATCATAACATGGGTGTAAGTATGGAGGATGATGGGAATAAAAACTTTATTCCAGGACATGTGTGTGTTTTGGTGTACATATAACTTTATGGACTGTTCTGGGTTTGAATGTTCCTCGTATCAGTCAATTTTCCCAACAACAAAAAAACTAGCACAAAATAAAAGGGAATAGGAGAGAAGTGTGCTTAATAGGTTGCATAGAGAGGGTTAAAACCATGAATAGTTAGTTGATATATTCCTTCTCAGAAGTGTAGTAACATATAAAGTGAATATTTCCATTATCGTGAGGTGCAAGCAGCACCTGTGTCCACAAATGCTCCCTGCAGCCTGATGGCTAAGAATCTGGATTGGGGGGAGGTAATTTCAGGGGGCTGTATCTTGGCTCTGTGACCATAGAACCTCACTTCTTTTTTTCATTGAAAGAAGAGAGTCTCCCTTTATATGGATCTAAAATTGTGTTTCTAAGTTTTAGGAAAATGGGATATTAACGTTGAATGCGCGTGGGAGTGTGTTTTTTATAAAAATGGCACCTGATATTCTCACTTTAAACCTGAATATCTCTGGATCCAGAGCACCTAGAACAAAATTCAAGATACATTTGAAAGAAGAGATTCTCCCCTTTCAGGGGGCCCTGGGCAAATTGCCACCTTTGCTCTACCCAGCGCGGCCCTGTTAGTGAGAACAGTTACTAAGGATCCACAGAACAACACAGATGGACTCAAATAATAGATTCAGATTGGAGTTAAGAACTAAAGATAAATGATGATCCATCCTTGCACCAAAGTGTAGAATACAGAGACAAGACAAAACAAAGAAGAATAGTCTCCAGAGCTGGGGTCACAACAAAAAGGGCAAACAAAGTACAAATCGCAACAAAAGGGTAGTCTAAATAAAGCAAAAGGTCCCAATCCTAAAATACAGAGCTCAGGCCTTCAATCAGCAGGAAAATCCCTGTAAACTGCATTACAGCTGCAGTGGCGTATTGGTAAAAGGATCAGACCCTCGGTTCAGGTACCATTGAGGTCTAAATATACAGTAAAAGAATACATTAAAATGTGATCAAAAGGGGCGTACAGTCCCAAATAGGGTAGAAATGAAGCTTGATCCTAATTAAAGTAATGCCTTAAACAGTCCGTAAACCAAAGTTTTCTCTCTCGTGGCGCAAATGCATTTTTTCATCATATTCACCACTTTGAATTGTACTCACTTCCCAGTAGACACCGTGGAATATTAAATACCATCTTAAGGTGTACAAACTTGTACACAGAAAATAAGCCCTTGCATATCTCCATACGAGAAATATAGTGGTGGGGAGCAAGAATGAAAAGGAAAAATGACATAGGGCATGGTGGGAAGGGGTTAAATTTTCCCCAGTTCTTTACCCTTTCACTTGTCAATAGAAATGAGTGGACCTGGGCCCAATGCTGAACTTGAACTTGAAAGTCGGGACCGCTCTACTGTGAACCTTTTTCATTGTTATTGAGAATACTGTGAAAGGAAAAAAAATTATTAAGATTTCGATTTTTGGTAAATATATTAAAGAATATTTAAACCTTTATAAATCTTTGTGTATGTACCAATCCATAGAATAAAGGGAGGGTTAGAGATTAAGTCAAAAATATTTAAAGGAAACCTGTCACTGGGGACTTTATTTTCACTATGACCCATACAGGAGACCATTACAGCTGGATTGCAAGGATTTTTTTTTTTGCCTTTTCTGTGCATTTGTAGTAATATACAGTAATTGTGAGTAAATTTACCTGTACCCTGACAAAATCCTGTTCTGAGTCCCAGGTAGTTAATATCTGGATGCATTTAAAAGATACATATGTGACTTGTCTTTGCAGCTCACTCCTCAGCTCTCAGCCCCCACCTTGTGCTCCTGTGAAGTCCTCCTCCGCCACTGATGTCAGCTCACCAGGCTGTGAGCTTTGTCTGTGAGTGAAGAAGCTGAAGGGAGGATTGTACGGGAGCACGAAGGTGGGGGCTGAGAGCTGAGAGTGAGGAGTCTGCAGCACAGACAAGTCAGTGTTGTTTTTTGAAATGCATCCAATCCAAAGCCCAACCCTGGGACTATAAAGAGGATTCTGTCAGCATGCAAGAGAAGTTATAACGCACAATATTGTAATGCAAATGTGCAGAAGGCAGAAGACATATATGCATCCAGCTGTAATAGGCTTCTGTAACCTGTCTTTAGTGTAAATGAGGTTCCTTGTGACAGGTTCCCTTTAAATCACTTCATTTATAATTGTGACGCTGAGAAATACCGTATAAGCCAATAATTAAAATTCCTCATGTATTTGTCCACCAGTACGTCAGCACTCATGAAAACTTTTTTCTCAGTATTTCTATTAGTTTCAGCCTTGATAGAAAACTGTGATACAGTAAGATGTAGGAAAGTTTTAATCCTGATATTAGACAACATCATATTCTGTTCACCATCTGGACAACACAGTAAGGATTCTAAGATCCATAACTCAATTGATAAAATCAACGAAAAAAAACTTCTTTAATTCATCGCTGTGTACTTAATTACATCAGAATTTAGATCCTAGAATAAGGGCAAAAGAAAGAATAAAAATTGGCACAAATTATGAAACCAAATTCTCCGTTTATCACTTTAATCACTTACTTCCTCGGGGGATACAAGTAGATTTAATTAGTTCTTGGATTTGCATAACAATGATTTTGGGTTGTGATACGTGAATTTCAGCACACTGAGAAGTCGTCTATACTTTGTTTTATGGATAGATTGGATATTTGATATTTTTGTTACATTACATATATTATTGTTTTTTCAAGTCCTATTGGAAATTCAAGATAATCTGCTGCTTAATGGGGCATGATGCTCGGTAACACTCTCCAAAGCACTTCAAGAATATTACATAATTATATATGTAAATTATATATATATATATAATATTTAATAATAATAATATATATAATTTTATTTATTTTTTTTTTTAAAGAAAGCAGTTTCGTAATTTAAATGATAAAATATGGATCTTTTAAAGATTTGAACCTAAACAAAGTTCTGGTGGTACTTTGTAAAGGTCAAATATAGTGGTAGATTTCCTTTGAAAATGTATAATTCTATATAGTAAAGAGGTAAATCTTACTTATAGTTATGTTAGTTATTACCGGTAAATGAAACGAAATAATACTGTCTCTTCTCACCACTGCACTGCCCCCTCTCATCGGTGGCTAAAAGTGTCATGGGATTTGGTGTGACCAATCATTGTCCTCAGGGAGCTCCTATGAAGTAGAGCAAGTGACTTAATCAGGACCTGCTGATGGAGATGATTGGTCCAGGAGCCAAAGCCAGGCATTTTTGCTTATAATTCCGAGGAGCTCCAACTCTTCATGAGAATAATTTTTAAACATACAATCTCCATGGAAAAGTCCCTGATTTTCTAAAGCAAAAGAAAGATAGTAGAAATTGAAAACAGATAAAGATTTGGTGAAGAGTCTCAGAATGAGTTACATGCAAGCCATAATGGGTCTTGTGGAAAAATGCCATTTGGAACCTCCCACTTCTCTCCTGTCTAGCTCTGCCACGGGGCGGATAGAATAACAAAAATTGTTTTTGATTTTAAAAATGTTAATCTCGCACCATAATATTTACTGCTATAATTAGCCTGTCATCTGTAGCCTGAAGAGGGCAATTGAAAGCTACATGCACCATAATGGGTCTTGTAGGAAAATGCCTTTTGGAAACCCCCACTTTTTCTCCTGTCTACTCTGCACCGGTGCGGATAGATAGAAAAACCAGAAATTGTTTTGATTTTATAAAATGTTAATCTGCACCATAATATTTGCTGCTATTAATTAGCCTGTCATCGTAGCCTGAAGAGGGCAATTGAATTATACACTAATACACTTCATTAAAGTTCCGAATGCTGGATTTCATACTTGATTTTTCTGCTGTGTCCTGTATAAATCCGCAAAAACAAAGGTGCAAGCTCCATTGACTCCATTTGTATGCATATCCTCTCCAAAAAGCATTGCATATGCACTCTGTTGTACGGCTCGGGCAATGTGCAGGAGCCGAGGCCAAAGCTATCAACTGAAGCTTCAGCCTTTAGATTCATTCAAGACATGACAACCCCTAGACTCAGTCTAAGTAAAATTATATTTTATTGCTCAAAAAATAGTGACAGTTTTCTATATCGCCACATAGTTCACTTGCTAGACAGGAAGCCAGCTACCGAATGTCAAGCTGTGCCACTTTCGTAGCAGAAACTTTTTATAAATCAGAAAAAAACTTTATTTCACATCTAATTCAGTAACGAAAGCGTGACATCAAGTTTCAAGGGGCTTAACAGGAAAGATATAAAGCATATTCTCCACCCCCATAACATTGCAAGATGAAAGTCCTTCATGGGGCACCAAAAAATACTTTATAGGTAATCACTAGGCTCACCCAATGATAGCATTCCGACCTTGCTCACAAGAGCTTGCAAACTTAATGAGCATTGTACATATGAAATGAAAGGTAAAGAAACACACAGAATACACAGAATAGGACTAGTCCACTCCATATGTCCCTTTTTGATCTTGCCCACCATAGTGGCGGTGTAGACAATTAAAAGACCAATCTCTCCCTGCAGCAGAGTGGAAAAGCCAAAGACAAAAAGTACAAACAATAAGAATAGTCACCAAAGCAAGGTCACACAAAGAGTGTAAATGGAGCACAAAAACAGAGTACACACATTTAAAAAACAATAGAGTAGTCTGAACATGAGCAAGGATCAAGAAACCAGGAAAACAATAATCAGAATAATGAGCAAGGCATGGACCTAGCTCAACGAAGAATTCTATTGTCCAGGTACCTGGAAGGTGTGGGCAGACTTTTTGGCATGATATTAGACCCCCGGCATAGTAGTGACTGTATAGAGATCCAGACAGGACAGGGAGCAGGTGACTAGTGAAGAGTTTTGTCTATCAGGTTAATAGAAAGAACATTGAATGAAGACTAATTAACATCTTGGAAAAGGAAAGAAAATCCTTGCAGCTCACTTTCCTAGATTTAAAGTCACGATTGTTTGCTGGTTGTTGGTGTAGTGCGGTAGTGGAGTGATGTAGGAGTGTTCCAGCACACATGGAAGTGCACAAGAAAGCACAATGTGCACTGGAAACTACGTTAGGGACTAGCTGGTGAAGTGGTAATCACGGACTTCACGGAAGGAGAAAAAGTGCGGCACCTCCTCTTAAAATGTATCAGCTTTATTCTTCAGTCATTGGACTAAAACTCACGCGTTTTCAACGCATCACGCTCTTAGTCATGGCATTTTCTCAAAGTTAAATATAATTAATGTGTCTTATCTTTTTCTATCTGAACTTTTTTATTTGTCTGGAACTTACAAAGAATGCCCTCTACAAGAAGTAGAAATGATATAAGAACACGTATTAAGATAAAAATATTGTGATCGTAGTTTTGGAATAAAGGGTTATTTGTATGTGTTTAATTAATAAATCTTCAGCCATTCATTGAACAAGTTCTCTTCTGATTTTTAAGGTTTCTGAAGAGATTTATTGGGGAGTTTACACATATATATGTTACAGTCAATTTAAAAAGTTCAATGCATTTCATTTGCTCAGCAGCAGTCTACCGCTTGAAATATTTTTTCACTTACAAAACAATTTTATGTGCCCAAATTATCTAAAATTGCAAGGTCTATCCTGCATTATATTATGTCATGGTCTGACCCAGTAGTTTACCAGATCTAACATACATACCTCAGGCTAGGCGAGGTGTCGCATTAACACTTCCTACTACAGTTCAATCTGGACTTTAACCAGAAGTTCAGATTCAGAGTTGGGCTCACCCCATATTGGCACCAATTGCAAGTGTCAGAGATTGAATGGGCAGGCACATTCAATGCCAGTGGCTTGTTGCCACTTTCTCTATGATCTTTGCTCCCTATTAGAGCTAATGAGGATCATAAAGAAAATGTGTGCTTTCCGGAGACATTTTAAGGGTTAACACACATAATCAGTTACAGCACCAAGATTCAGCTAAACTCAGGTGAACCCGCGCTAAATAGGTCCAGTCAGTGGTGTAACTAGAAAGAGGAAACAAACTAACACAAGAGAAGACGGTGCTCGTGTGATAACGTCGGGGAATAAACTGGAATCCAGGTAGGGATTAGCTAGAGATGCAGAAACCAGCTATAAAATCTTTGCAAAAAGCATAAACTCTATGGAATTATTTCCTCAGCTAACAAAAAGGCTAGAATCGGCCCGGCTCCTCCTCACTGCTTCCCACCAAAAAGATTTAAAAAAGTAGTTGTACATAGACCAAGTTTACAACTAAAAAACTTACAGTTTTTTTCAACAAAAAATTAAATAGGGTTTGCCATTTCAGTAAATATATTCAAAAAGCTTCAGCCTTTATTTGCTCTCTAACCCCTAGAAGAATACACCTGGGGCCCTCGCAGGCCCCGTCTGTTAGTTTTTTTCTTTTTACGCAAGATTACTTTAGTAGAAGTCTTGAAACTCTAGGTTCCTCATTATGTAGTTTTGTTAGTATTCCATTGTTCATAACATTTTTTATGTTCCAATCAGGAATCAGTATAAAATAACTCTTTTTTGTGAATCCCCATATTTACATGCCTGGGGCTTTTAGGCCAGACTAGGTTTATCCGTGACCTAAGTCCTTTTTGTCTTTTCCTGTTGCGGGAAAACTGGGACTTAGGCTGCACTTCTACACTGCCGTGCCCGCGTAACCGTAGCGGGTCAACGGCAGCAGGGGGAGATGAGGAGGAGTTGAGGCAGCTCACCCACCGCCCTCTCCATAGGGATCCTGGTCGCACGGCACTGATTACTGGGAAAAATAGGACATGTCCTATACTTTTTCCGGGTACTGAGTGGTACGGTGCCGCACGGTGCGCACGGTAGCTCCGTTAGGGCGCTGTGCGCCCATTTCCAATCATTGGGGAGTATATCTGACCGTATATACGTCGCAGTATATTGTCCCCATATGGTCGTGTGAATGTAGTCCTAGTCTTTAGGACTGAGTGTGGTTGGCCTGACTCATGGTAGTGATCTTGGGTAGGAGTACCTCATGATGTCATTGCGTCTCTGACATCATCATAGTTCCTGAACAGGAAGGAGGAGGAGTCAGCTTTCCCTTGTTTTCTTGAAAAGGAAACTATCGAGCTCCAAAAATCCAGTTTCCTGCACCTAAAAGAAAGTGGTGACCTGCGGGTGAAGGATGAGAGGAGGGGCCTGTACAGACACAACAAGAGCTACAACCCTTATTGTGACATTTTTTTTCATTATAGTTTACTGACTTCTAAGGTTACAATGGCACATCTTACATCCAGGTTGTTGACTGACCAAGAAAAAAATCAAAGCAATTTTGATAGACACCCTGTGTTGCATACATAACATGTGAAAGAATTTTGCGGTCATTAGTAAATTCGAAAGGGGAAAACTTTGAAAAGGGAAATTCGGCAGCATGTTTTACTGCAAACTTTTATATAAAAAAAAATTTTTAGACAAAAAAAACATTATTATACAAGAGTTAATTGAATGGTAGTATTGGCGTTTAGCCCGCTTCAGTTACTTTGGGTTTTTTTTGCACAAATGTTTTGAATATTCACACTTAGGATGCATTCTCACTAGTGCTGATGTTTGCCAGGAGGTGATCAGAATGGATATGAATCCTCTTGTGGTAACTCCAGTTTAAGGCTGCCGGAATGCCCGGATTCTACCAGCCTTGACTGGGGGACAACCAGGAGGTCAGATCACGTACAGATCCCTCCTGGCAGACACCAGCGCTAGTAGGAATGCATCTTACTTTGCATTTGTCAATAAACTTTAAAACGTATTTTTTATTTGGTTTCCAGGTTATTTGAGCACGGGCCTAAGGCCCCAGGTATGTAATAGTGTGAATTTCTATGGCATGCATTCTTAGGTTAATGCTGCCTATAACAACATCGCTCCTCTCTGTTACAAGTGCCACAATCTCCTTCGATGGCAACATGGGACCTTGCCATCCACTCTCAGTGCAGCTTTTGCTCCGAGACTTGGTGATTGTCATTTAGTTTTCTTGCCGCCTTCTCATCCACTAGAGATTACAAAGTGGAGAGAAAAATGAATAGACCATTCGATACCAGCTCAGTATTATATGTTAATACGTCTCGTTATATAGTCCATAAGGAATCAAAAACAACAATTCATTAACCAATGTGTACACAACATTAAAGGTCACACGTTTACGAGATGCGAGACCCTGATGGACCTTATTATACCTAGTCTATTAAAGGAAACCTACCACTTAGTATGGCAGGGTAAGTCTGTAAGTCCGAGCACCAGTCGGGTGGCATGTGCGAGTACTTACCTTTCGTTAGGTTCAAACCGCGGTATCGGGTTTTAAACTTTTTATTTAGGGCAGAAGGGGCTTCGGGCTGCGCGCAGACCGTCGCTGCGCAACACCCGCTATTTACCTATGGGTTCTTTGCCCAAAAGTGGTAAAAAAGTGTTAAAAACCGCGTACCGCGGTTTTAACACTAACGAAAAGTAAGTTAACCGCACCACTCACCCTGAGTGGTGGGCTCGTTACTTACAGCTTACCCCTGCCATTACTAATTGGTAGGTTTTCCTTTAAGGCAAGCAGAATGCCTAACATATGTAGTAGCACAAGAACTTTGATGTACTGACCCTCAAAACACCATGAGTAGGAGAGAACACGTGATTGGACAACCACATAGGAAGGTGGAGACTCAGAACAGGGAAATCAAAGCGTATGAAAATGGTCAGGTAGTTTATATGTTAAATCATTTTCTGGAATGGTCTACAGAGGATTGTCTAGTTTCTATCGAGTAATCCTCTTGGCCTCTGTCATATATCATCTTTTGTCCAATCACCTTCCTCATTTGTCAAGTGGGATATATCATAGGTAACCAACATGTGTGAAACTTACCAGAGTATGGAAGTCCCCTAAAATGTTTGAAAAACTCCTGTAATCAACCGAGTACTAGTTGATATCTAATATTAATATATACATATAGATACACATATATATATATGTAAATGTGTTCTGCGAACGGTCTCTTTTAATTTTCGGTTTAATTTTTCCTACTGAAGACAGGCATCCAGTGCCACTCAAAGATAAATCACCCAGGGAGTTTCACAATTCTATGTCTCCTAATATTAAAAGAGGTAGGTTGGTTCGTGTGGAATTTAAAAGGTGTGCAGTTTTATCATGGGTTTGCAAATATGCCACCTACGCCCACTCACAGTAATAGAGTCCTTTGGTGTAGCAACCAGTTACCCATCCATGGAAATAGCATAGGAGGTATTTCCTAACAGTGTTTGGCTATCGGGTCAAACTGATTGCTATATGGTCCTAAAATATGGTCTATCCTGTATTTAAGTTGTAAACCGGTGGTCTGTCAGTAAGGAAGTATATGGATTTTTTCTAGCCCTATTGTACAAGGATTTCCACAACCGCCTTTTGTATAAAGGCGAGCTATTCAAGATCTCTGCCGTGTGAGTTGGTTAAATTTCATGTAGATAGGAAGTACTGGTGTCCGTACATATTCTCCAATAGAGAGATTTTTTACAGTGATGCTTAGGTGGCTTCTGCTGCCTCAAAAACTAGTGTTGCCCCCTGGTGGTTTTTTGCTAAAAACTCGAATGTGTGGCGCATCACCTGTTATAGAAACTCAAAGGGTATAGAAATTTTTGTTCAAAAGGGTATCTTAAGTAAACTCTTTATTATATGTATGCGTGAACAATCCAGTTTGCACTCCCCTGTTGTCCACACCACACCATGGAGTTATACTACCAAAACATTTAGGTAAATGTGGCACTGAGATTTGTCTAATCACCCCCTGTCACCCAGTACACGCATACTTCCCCCTCTCATAATGCAACACCAGAAGTCCCTAGTTGCCAAGGAGGAGAAACAAAAAGGCACCTCGGGGCAAACGTTTAGTTAGAGGGAAAAAGTGGAAAAAAATTATTTGTCAAAAGAAGTATTAGACACAGTGCATTATTTTGTAATTTAATAGCAGTGCAGATGCCAACCCCCCCCACAGGGACGTATAGGTACTGGCTTCGGAATATGACACAAACAATGTTTTTATTCGTACGTAAACATGTGTATAGGTAAAGTACCATATATTTGGTGTCTACAGTAGTTTGTACCAAACCGTTTGAAAGGCAAAAATAGTTTTAAGTAATTTTTAAGGATATATCTTACATCTATATTAGAATCTGTTCATAGGATGAGTCATCAATAGGAAATAGGGAGATCGACTCCTAGAAACGCATACATTTAACCCACAGATGGCTGTTGAGTAGAAAACCTAAGAGTGGTCTCTTGGTTAGTTACTGGATGGAGAAGTAATTAAAAGGGTTTCCCGAAATCAGGTGAACCTTGTGGGTGGACTGGGCAGATCTGCTCACGAACAGAGGAGATGCCAGTATAAAGATATTTTGGAGATTTCACACAACTTTCTAATAAATTGTACTATTCAACTCATGCAAACTTAACTTTATTAAGTTAAAGGCATGTCAAAACCCTAAGATAGCATGAGTGTGGCTGAGGGGATAAACTGCTTTTAAAAAAACAGTTGTACTACCTCCGTGCGTCTTCCATGTGCCCCTGCCGCAGTCTCTCCAGGCCGTGGCCCTTCTTGTTAGTCTTATTTACAGGACCACGGATGCTGCAGGCACTGTCTGGCTTGTCAGTTGTGAGGAACCGGACCCGCATCCGACCGGCCAGAAGCTTGTTGTTAGGGGCAACCATTTAGTGCATCCTCCGTGCAGGGTGTCACTGAATGGGACAGCGAGATATACTAAAACCTTATTTTTGTAACCAGTGACCCCAGCCAACATATCTTAATTGTTTATAGAGTCGGGAGGGAACTCATTTTTAAAAGCCATTAAACAACCATTGCGTAGCTTAATTGAGACTATGTCTGAAATACATTCTCAGCTAATTTACGCTTGACCTTAATGTGAATTATACAGGTTGGTTGACTCTTGTCAAGCAAGGTGCGGACCGAAAGAAGTTTCTGGTAGATAGATTGGCTCTTTAACCTCAATACACAATTGTGTAACAGTTAAGCAATCTGCATCAACAAGTGATAACTAGTTAATGAGAGCTGAACCCAGTGAGGCTCAAAAATTATTCATTGTATTTTAACAAACCCTACAATCACGATGGCGTCGATCAAGGGTGTGTGGTGCCATTTTTCCTGGAAAATGTCGCCCACGTGATTCATTGGGAGCGGCAACCTTTGGGAAAAAAGACTGCACATTAGCGTCCCCCGGCTTTACAGGCGAATATGCCATCTGCATTTAAATGCCCCCGATGGCTTTGATGAGGCATTTACAAAGTGATTGTGGGGAGGGTTGAGCCAACTCCGACCTTTCTTACGCACTCTAGTTTGATTTCAGGGGGCAATACTGTGGGTACGGGTCCCACTTATCCTAAGATAACCCAATAAAACATAAAAATGCCAGTTTGTTTAAAGCAAAATAAAAGAATCCACCCAAAGAAAATATAAATACTCATCCATTACTTGTAGATGTAGACTGCGTCGTGGTGTCCGACCGCCAACTGTAATGTATCTAGAGATATAGTCTCTCATGTGCCACGCACGTTATATTAATATTATTTATATTTACCACCCAGACATAAATAATTAAATTAAAACAATGAGTCCCTTAGGGCGAAAAGATCTGGAGAGGGAAAATGGCATTTAAATTAAGCAATAACTTACATCACAAGAAGCCCGGAATATATGATTAATTTAATGATATTTAGACAAAGTTGATAGCGCCTTCATGCAAATAAGCGTAAAAGTGAAACAGCCTAGGAAATCGAGAGAATCCTCGCACAGACGAGGAGATGTGACACACGGCTTCAAGACTTTCTCATCATTCTGATGATTTAATTCTGACTTATATCTGAAGTCAAATATTTTTGAAATGTTTACTTCTAGAATCTTACATGCAGGGAGGTTCACTTTCGGCTTCCACTGCCACTCTTCTAATCGCGTGCGCACTCCTCTGGTCTTTTCACTCATACCCAACCAGTTCTTTCTACTCTCTTAAGTAAGAAGAAGTGAGAAAGAAGATACAAATGCCCCTCGTTAAAGTTGTCCTTGGAGATTTTGTCTGTCTTGGTGTTCGGTTCAATTTTGCTGTCTACGGGTTGGGCTCATTCTTACCCTGTCTACAATATGTTAAATTGTCTTCTGTCATCCAGAATTTTTTGTACATTCTAATATTACCACTTATGGTAATCCCGTCTAATCACCAGATTTCTTTAGAGTATCAACCCAAGGTTTATTCAAAGGGAAAAAAAAAACCCTCAAATGGAGGCTTAGGTGAACAATCACAGTTTCATAGAATTAACCTGTTTTCTCTTATTTTGCTTGTGACTTTTGATACACAGATTTTGATCTTAAGACATTAACCCATATGTAGCAACCTCTGAATGAGATAGCTTCGGGAATGAAAAATCATCCCCAGGACAGATTTGATTGACATTGCCGTTCAGACCAGTCCTTAGGAAAAACGGGGTGGTCATTTTGAGTTTAGTAAGTGGAGGTGAGTGTGGACAGTCGAACCAGTCAGCTGGTTGGGGCATGTCCACAGATAAGCTCATTATATATTACTGTATAGTTCTGATTGACTGGTTTGCTGGTTATGTCAGTGACCTACAATAGTTGTCTGTTTTAACTTGCTTTGATATTATTTTGCTATACTGTGTATCTGACTCTTTCATGTGTATTTGACATGTCTCGTCTATTCAAGTTCTGTCTTTGTGTGCCATCTTGGTTTTGCCCGGTTTTTTTCCTGACCTCGCTTAATCTGTTCCTTTATCGTGTTTGTGTTTCTAATGTCCGTATCTTTTCTGTGCACTCGTTAGTTAGGGATATTGTCACAAAAGTCAGGATTTGCAACGGCTTGTCTAGGAAGGGTATGGGGCTGTGTGGGTGAGTGTATGGCGTTCTTCCAGCTTTGTTCACTTTAAAATGAACTACCAAATTAAGGAAAATTTCATTCTAAAACTGACCTTATCATCATGAGATGGCACTTTTACCTTGAAAAAAGGGAAAAAAAAAACACAAAAGACTGGCCAAATCTGTCATTCCATCAAATAATTTTCCCAATACCAAATCCACATCCAAAAAAAGTATAAATTCAGGTTTGTAACAACGATGCTGGCCCCATATCAAACTGTACTCTTTCTGCCTAATCTAAAATGGTTGGAGACTTTAGCGTAAACAACACGAAACAGGTTTATCCTGGTGGCAGCATTGGATTGTGTGGTACTTAGGCTCTCCAGTGAAATTATTCTGGGGGGGCACCACTACTGCTACAAGAAAATTACTGTAAATTTTAGATTGTGGGATCACAAAATAATTTGCATGTGCTTGAAACGCTTGCCAAAAGCAGCGGGCAAACTGTTTCAGAAGACAAAGTCGTTATATATGATGGTAAATGCAGATGTATTTTTTGGGGGTTGCGTTTTTCCCCAATGTGTTTGCAATGTTTTTATTGAAAATGCAAACACAACAAAGTTGTTTTAAAAAGACCACTTGTTTCGACTATTACCAGCATGCAAGCTTAGGCGCAACACTCTGTTGTTTATTGTTAAGTAACTGGAAAATGAAATCAAAATGTAATTCAAGCATACATTCAAGTATATAATTTGAGCATGACCTTAAGTCCACATTAGATGGGACCCCATCTTCTTAGAGACAATGGGGGTCATGTCTCTAAAGCACCGATTCGCTGTTCTTTCCCGAGTGTTACGCGAATATTCCGATTTGCGGCACGATTGTACTGAATTGCCCCGGGATTGTGGCGCACAAGATAGGATGTGTGGCGATCTAGAGAGAAGAAGGAAGGAGAGCGAAGGAAATAGGGGGGGAGTGGGTCACTACGGCCCGAACGAAAACCCGACGATCGGAAAAAACGCCGGCATTTTATAAACCGAACAAAAAAGTGTCACTTGGGGAGCGCTTACTTCCACTTGGTCCGGGAGGTGGGGAATTCCGGCGCGATTGAGATGACTTTTCAGTTGCAGCAGCGCCACGGTGGGCGGCGGAGAAGAACACATTCTACATCCAGGCGGACCCGAATGCAGAGCAGAGACGCGCCGCTGACGAGACTGGCCGGGTAAAGTAAATGGCCCCAATATGTCCCCTTCCAGATCCCCCCTCTTAGTGTGACCCTCATCTATTCTATCTATTGTTTCCCCATCACATTTCTGTCCCCTCTTATTTTTATGGGGTTTTTTATTCCTCATATTGTGGGCCTCCTTAAAGTCCCTATGGTGTTGCACCAACCTCATTATTATGGACCCCATTAATCTCCCCCTCATGTTATGGTACCCCTCATAAGTGGGCTTCTCATTCCCTATTATATTCAGTGTCCCCTTCTATCTCCCCTACATCGTGTGAGCCTCTTTTTCTCCTCATCTCCTTTAATATCCCCTCACATTTGGGTATCCGTTCTCTCCATTAGATTTCAAAAAAAAGGTCTTCAAGCTTGTTCAAACAATGCATTTCTTGTGATGGAATGCATTGGGTTTAAAATCCTACCATCAAGTAAATTACATTTCACTGTGTGGTACATGTGTGAAATTGTAGTTAATCACTATGGCATGTTAAAAAACTAGAGTCTGTTGGAAAATACAAAACACCTGTGTGTTTGATGGTTGCCAATCATAAGAGAATACGGCCTCCGGCTTCATTCACACTCTGAACTTGAAAGATTGTCTAGGAAGGCAATCCTCATCATAGTGTGGAGCAGCTCTGAATCACATCTGCGTTTACATGAATTGAATTGTCACAATGTGTTTTTCATTGTGCACTGTTGATCTGGAGAAAAATCCTCCCCACTGTGCATGAATTTTGGTCTAGATGTAATTCAAGGTTAGTATCTGAACCTAACCAATCTGGTACCTAAGTGGGCCCACTAACCCTAAGCCAACTCTAAACTAACCCGACAACCCTAAGCCACCAACCATGAGCTACTGACCCACTAACATAAACAGTGGCATTCAAATTAATGGGTTGTTTGAGGCTATACAGGACCCCTTTCCTTTTATTTCCTAGTTGCGTGTGTTATCAACCTCGGCCCTGTTCCGCGCAGCTTCCTCTCTCTGCTTCTGTAGGTGGCGCTTTATGTTGACCGGCCTGGAGGCGACATCGACACATCAGGCTCTGGTGCACAAAGGGGTTGTTGAGCTGCAAGTTGGGGGAAGAAGCAGTTGTACTTACCCCCATCTGGCTGCTCTGGTACCGCAATTGTGCTCTATCAACCCCTGGTCTATAAGATACATACACAGGACTGCAGGTAGTGGCAGTGGTCCATCTGTAACACTCACACAGGCCACAGAAAAAGAGGCGGCTTGCAGAGGGATGTTGTGGTCGTGGCATCCTGCTGCCTCTCTTTATACTTACAGAGAAGGGGGGGGTTAATGGGAAGTCACAGCACGGGAATTTACATGTCCATGAGTAAGGAAAACAGAACAAGCCAATTGTTGTGTATTAAGGCAGAATTGTGAGCTAATGGGTAGTACCAGCACTAACTGTACATCAGGCAGCCACAATGACGGCCTTGGTTGGAGGAATTTTTTTTCAACTACATATTTTCCATCTGGGTAGTTAAAAATAATAGATCATAGTTAAATTAGTAAAAAAATGGTTAGAAAAAAAGTCCATCTATACATTATATTGTGTTGTACGAAGGCAAAAACTGCAAGCCGGATGCCAATTAGATCAAAGCAGGAAAAATTCCTCCCAATCCCTATTAGGAAGGTCCAGAAAAATCCCTGGATATACAGATAATACTAAGAAAAAGTTTTATTTTTATTATAGATGTTTTTTTGGGAAATGTTGCTTCCAAAAAAGCATCCAGGCCCCTCCTGAATTCATGCATTGTTTTTAGGAGCATCGGTATAATGGACGGTTAGTATTCAGTCATAGGGGAGTAGGGTAATGGAAGTGGATTATGTTCTGAGGTATTCTTAGTCCATTGGTCGGGGTATGGGTTGTGGTTATAGTATGGATTATTCAACAGTTGTCAGTATGGTGATTATGCAGTCATTATGCAGTGGTAATGTTAGTGGTTATGGGTTGCTGGTAGAATACAGGACACTATAGGGCTTATTTACTAAGGGTTCCACGGATCGGTTTTTGGTTGCCCACCGGCGACGGCTTTCATGCAACACAAAATTGTGGGGGGCGGGGGGGGGTGTTTTTTGTGGGTGATGGGCGTCAGATGATCCGCTGATTCAGACGACGCGGATTTACATTTTAAATGTGTTGCAAGGCATGCAGTATTAAAATTGCAACAGGAAGAAGAAGAAGGTGACTCCGGCGGACCTGAGCGGGGCAGGCCACCTGCAGGATATCCGGCGCACGATTTAGTGAATCGCGGCACAATCCATGATCTCAGACCATTCCGGTATCGAGGACACGAGTGGACAGGGAAAGTAAATGTGTTCCTATATGGTGATATTATTTAGTCATTTTGGGTAAGTTCTTTGGGTTTATGCTTTTGTAGAAATTTGGCATTCCTTGATGTGTAGTTAATTTGTTGTTTTTTTTAACGTTAATATTGCAATGTATTATTATTAATGGAACACCACTGTTCCTTTGTGTTTTTAGTTATTATTACTATTACTAGATTTACAATATTTATTTCATTTTGGTATTTTCATCAAACTATTTCTCATAATATCATAATCATATTTTGATATTTTCCCTCATTAAATATTGTTGAAATTCACACAACCATCATACGTTTTTGTTATGCAAACTTGTGGTATTTGTACCTTAAAAAGGCATGGTTTATAAAAAAAAAAAGCATTTAGTAGACCAGATCTTCATATGCCATGGATTTAGTGTTGCCAGAAGGCATAACTTGGAACCAAGAGTCAATATAAGGACTCAACTAGAAGCAGGCATGTCTCCGTCGGTTCGCCGCCCTAGCCTTGGGAGTGGTTGGTAATAGGCTTGTTGTCAGATGTGTGTTTACCTATTAGTCCCCTGACTCAATATTGTTTGTGCTCAGAGATAAGCTAGATGAAATATAAAAGCTTTGTACTTGTGTGTCGTACATGGAGACAAACTACAACCACTCCGTAATCCTCTCACAGTAAAAACTAATATGGGCCTAAGAAATTAGGAAAGTAAGTTTGTTAATATGTCTGTCTATGGCTCTCCCTAATGTGATAGAAAGGTAGTAATATATTGAAACATGTACATCATATTAGTGCACTAAAAATGCTAATACAGAAAGATGTGTAATACTAAAGACAAGAGGGGGGGAAATTTCTAAAACAGTTGCCGAGCTGTTAATCCACTAAGATAAATTTCGGCTTTTCTCCCTGTAGATTTCCAAAGCCAGTTTAATTCTGCAATGGGGGAGGAAATAATAATCCCACTGGACGAGATTATGGGTTAGGAGACTTCCCCTATTAAGAAGGATATGAATTTCAATAAGGGTTTTTTTGGAAAGCCTTACCATCTTAATTAAGGACATATACGCGATGTTACAAAACAAACAATGCGTATCTGTATTTACTCATTGTATTTGTAGAAGATTTTGCTCCTCAAGGATTAATATATCAACATGTATGAAAGTCGGTGAAGGCAATTACAGATTTTTAAATACAAAATTTGTTATAAGATTTGATGGTGTCTGAAAGATTAGGTGGATCCCAAACTTTGAGACTTAGTATGAGAGGATACTATCTTCTCCATCGCATCAATCAATGGAGCAAAAATAAGCCCAACTTACCTTGAAGCCACTATACCCTTCAGATGGGTCTCCACGCCGTATTATCGGTGCCTTATGCACAAGGGGGGGAACTCACACTCATGGAGCCATCACTTTGACTCAACCCATTATTATCTTTCCACATGCTGACTCCTGTGGAATGAAAATTCCCATGAGGGAACAAATTTTTCATAATTGTAGAGTCTCAGAGGCCAACACATATGCATTGTCCTGCTTCTCCTTCCAAACTCAACACATTCCCCTTCTATCCTACACGTGCCATTGGACTTCCATTGATCAGGAGATAGTAGACCTCACATAATTTAAAACATATTGGACATGCAGTTAGTAGAGATGAGCGGTTATACTAGTCCGGTATACTGCTCAGATCGAGCAAGTTCGAGCAGTAAATATAAAGTATTTTTTGCAAAAAAAAAAAAATATACACATGTTTCCGATGGTTTAATTGTAAGAACACATTAGAGAACACATTCTTCACTGCAGGGTCGCGCGTGTACTCCCGCTCAGTGTGGAGATGTTCGGAACATCTGGAATTGGAAGAAAGTGTTTCTTTCAATGTGTTTCTGCATAAATGGTCCTGTATTCACTGTTTTTATGTGGTAATTCTATTCTTCACTTTGCAGATGGGCGATGTGTCTTCCCTAGGTTTTGTTTTTTAAAAAAAAATCTCGGGTCTTCCCATTGACTTCAATGGGGCCCGGATTCGAGACGAGCACTCTTTTTTGAGTATCTGGAAAAGTTCGTCTGAATAACAGCACCCGAGCATTTTAGTGCTCGCCATCTCTACAGTTTAGTTAATGCTTTCAAAAGACAATAATTTAATAACCTTTCATAGAAATCTCCTTGGCATAAAATATCACTTTAACAAAGTGTGATGAAGGGGAGTTATACCATCATGGTTAAAAGGAAGTGGCAGACAATCATGGCCTGACGAGATCTGTCCAGTAGTAAACTTTGTTCAAGACATACCACGAGTAAACCAATGGTCAACAACCCAATAAGAGATAGAGAGAGGGAGGAAAATGAAATAGGACAGAACAAGCAAAGTCAAAATAAATGGGTCAAATCCAAGAAGGCAGCAAGGTACAGAAACAGATACATGACAACGGAACATAGAGAGAGAGATAGAGAGTATAAACAGACAGAACAAAAGAATATAAAATAGACAGACCAGGTGAAGTTAGAATAAGGATTATATCCAGGATTGCGGCATGGTATACAAACAGATGGACAAATGAACAGAGGTAAGAAAAAATAAATTAGAGGTGATGTAGTGTAGTAACACAAGTGAGAATAACTGGTCAAGTCCAGGATGGTGGCCAGGTGACAGAAACAGATGACAAAAGAAGATAAATAGACAGACTCAGGATTGGCAGTGCAGATAGGAAACATATGACAACTGAACAGAGGTAGACGGATAGAAGGATAGATAGATTAAACAGTCATCAGACCCAAGTAAGAATAAATGGGGGCAAGTCCAAGATGGTGGCAAGGTACAAAAACAGACGGCAAAAAGAGATATTATAAAAAGGACAAAATATATAAACATAAATAGGCGTAACAAGCAATGTCAAAAATAACCAGTGTTAAAATCCAAGATTGTAGGAAGGTACAGAAACAGATGACAACGAACACAGAGAGACAGACAATTAAATAGGACAGACACAAGTGAATTTGAGGAAATAACTAGGTCAAGTCCAAGATGTGCAAGGTACAGAGAACAGATGACAAACTTCAGGGCATTCATATTGGAGGGCGCTGCATCGGGGGATTTCATTACTAGGGTTGGCTGGCATCAGTATTTCATTACTGGGGGATGCATGAGGGGATTTAATGACTGTGCTGCATTGGAATTTCATTACTAGGGGGGGCTGCCTTGGGCATTCATTACAAGTGGGTCTTCGCAGGGGAATTTCAATTAAGGGGGCTTGCATAGGCCATTTCTTTAATGGGGGAGGGAGAAAGGGGATTTTTATTAGCTAGGGGAAGCTGCTTGGCATTGCATTACTGGGGGTTCTGCCGATTATACATTACTGGGGGAGGCGGCTCAGTGCAGCTGTGACCAAAGGAAGTCCCTTAGGCTTAAGTGAGTCAATTGTTTTCCCAGTTATTTGTGGGTAAATAGGGCTTCGGCTTATACTGGGGTCGACTCTGTACTCAAAGATATGCGGTGGTAAACGTGATGTGAGACATACCTCTGTTTTCGCTTGTGTAAATAAAGATCAAGTCAGATGAGATTCGAAAAAAATACTAGTTAAAAGTGGTAAAAAATACTAATAATATTCACATATTTTTTTGTTGTTGTGTGAATATACAGGTGTCGACCTCGAAAAAATAGATTTTTTTTAAATATTTAAGACATTAAAATTAGAACTTGAAAAAAACAGTGGGGGTCATTTATTTAGGCTTTTTTCTTTTTTTTATTTTATATTTGCACTTTTATTGGGCATTTGATATCTGCTCCAAAATGTGTCAATTTCCATTCGCCTAGCAAAGTTAGACGTGCCCAGATTTTTTTGGTTGCCGCCTGAAATACCTTTAACCCCTAAGGACGGAGGGTTTTGTTTTTTGCTTATTTCTTTACGCTCACCACCTTCAAAAACCATAACTTTTTTCATTTTTCTGTGTACACAGCTTGTGTTGTTTTGTGCGTAACAAACTTTACTTCCCATGTCATTTTACTTATTTTTCCATTGCGGTTTACTGGGAAGCGGAAAAAAAATTCAAAATGTGGAAAAAATTAAAAAATTGGGGGCTCAGTTTCAGCTCCACCAATAACACATCTTTTCAAAAATTTTAAAAAAATTAAACAAATGTTACGAAAAAGTAAAAGAAAATTGCCCCTCTTCTGACGCTAATAACTTTTCATACTTTGATGAAATCTAGATCTAGATGTATTGCAAGTCACAAATTTTGGCACCAAATGCATTACATAAAATCCTGCAGACGAAAGGCGAAAGTTTAGAAGAATTTTGGGGTTTGTGACGAATTTTTTAAAACGGACAGAATCTGATATATACCCTCTAATATAAATTAAACAAGTAAAAAAATTAAAAAAAAGGACACGCACCACAAACCAAAAAAGATATAACACCCAAATACTTTAATACAGACATCAAGCAAAGCGCACAAAAAATAAATTAATGGAAAAAATAAAAATCAACCATCAACGGGTTAGATATAATAGAATGATGGTGACGTAATCCCCAGAAACCGACAAGGAGTTTTCCGGATATCAAGTCAAGATAACTCGGGTGTCAATGGTGGTGTGAAAATTTGTTTAAAGGACGAGTGACGTTGTCAGCAGTCACTTCACAATTGGAGAAAGAGAAGATGGAGTTACCTTCCATTGTCTTCCACACATAGGTAATAAATCGCTGTCAATAGGAGGCTCGGAACAATTCATCAATGTGCAGAACATGTTTCCGCGTCAGTGTTACAGATCGGAGCTGTGCCATATGAATTTGGATAATTATTGACTTCCCTTTTGGGTTACCAATGTATTGTTCGGTGACAGAGGTGGTTAGTGTGGACTCCCCTGCTTCTCGGTTACTGAAGGACAATGTCAGTTTGCATCAAAGCAAATCCTTAAACCAAATAATTATTTCCACAGAAACTCTGGCTTGTGAAATGGTGAGATACAAATGGTTCATGAAACAATTACAATGATTAGAATTGGAAAGAAGTTGACAGAGCTTTTAAGCAGTGACCAAGTTATTGTGTCATAATTTACATTTCAGAATGATAAAATGAGCTCACTCAAACTGATGTTATTAAAGGGGATATTTTACATTTCCAAAAGGGGAAAGCTCTCAATTGTTTACATAAAGTCTCGTATTCTGTTAAAGATGTCAGTTACTGGGGTCCTAGGAACCTTCACTGAGTACTTTCAGATCCTGATAATTGATGGACATGATCATTGACATGGTACCAGGCACAGATACTTAAGGGCAAACTCTAAAGGGTTTGCCAATAAAAGAAAAATTCGCGCAATTTCAACCCCTAGTGTTTTGTTTACACAATAAAGATAATTTTTAACCCCTTACTTTACAATTTACTCAGTTTCATGCTGGTTTTAGTTCCTATCATTCACTGATGGTCAGTCTAAAATCCCAGGTTGTTATGGGGATCTCTAAGCAGACACTTCAGATTCGCTAGTTAGGTGAGCTGAAACTGCGGGTATATTATCAGGGTACAAGGTTTTCTATACTCTTTCATTACCTCTGAGCATTATATTAGTATTGACACATAGAAAAGAGGATAGGAGAATGACAAAGATGAGATGAGAGATCCATGAGAGCAATTACACCAAAAAACAAACAAAAAAAAAAAAAATGACACTTTCAGCTCTTGCTACATGTCAGCTGACACAAACACTATCAGGATCCCTCCCCTCCCCCTCCCCCGAATAAAGAACTTATCTGCCGGTAGCTTGTAGTTCTCCTCTCGCTGCTGCTGTGGGCAGGGAGTAAGTGTCAGGGAGAGATGCATCCTGGAATGGCAAGGGGAGGGGATAGAGTGCCGGAAGCAGATGAGAGGAATATCTCAGCGCCACGCATCAGAAAGAAAAGCAAATTGGCTGCCCCGCCATAAAGTCATAAGATCCAGGGTCGGAAACCAGGAGTCATTCTGTACACCAGGACTGATAGAGACAGAATTCTATCTGTGAAAGCTGGTGGATTTTTGTTAATAACAGATGAATTAGGGAAAGTATTATTTGTGATCCTTAGGACATTAGGAACTTGCTTTTGTGGGATACACACCTCCTCTATTCTTTTATCACTACTGTTCCACCCCCTTTCCCCTTTGTCCAACCCCCCCCTCCATCTCATTTGTCGTCCCCCCATTAAGAAAAAGTATGGGACTAAAAAATCATTAGTAGGAGTTAGGGCCGGCGTAACAAGTAATGTAAGGCTACTTATTGGTGAGATACAGCAACGGACAGAAAGCAATAATGGGGGAATTCAAGCGGCTGCTGCATCACATGTATACCGACGCTCTTCAACAAAAGGATGGAGTCTGAATGGATAAAATTCAACTTTTAATGTCTTACAGCCAGCCTGGACGTTACTGTTGGAAGCAGGTAATTAGTAACCTGTGTTCATTAATCACGTAACCACTTCAAAGTTCTCCAGCAAAAGGAAGACACAGAAGAAGGCCAGTTATCCACAGAATCATTAATCCCACAACATTATTCATGAGTGATCACCTAGATGTTTACACGGTTGGTGCCACCCAAAACCTTACGGCCTGCAGTTGCATTGTGTCTGTGTTCATTTCTGCGCATCATTGTCTTTAATGGAGAGCTCCACCAAGCAATTTCCCACAATGTTTTTTCAGGTGCCAACTTTAAAAACTTGGTATTCAGCGTTACAATTTATCTCCATCGCAAAATCAGAGCGCTTTATCCTCCAGCCCAAAACCTTCGCTGTTGAGTGGTTTAATGTTATGATACTTTCTCTCCTAGGTATAAAAATCTGCTAATAAGATGAAACTGAAATATCTGCATGAGGTGCCGAAAATACTGCTTCAGAAGTAACAAATTCTTTTAAAAAAGGACTCCGATTATTTTCTGTTATGATGAGAAATGGAGTAGTATAGGGATGACCCTTTAAAAAAGTGTTTTTTCAAGGGTCATACATTGTTATGTAAGCAAGGTGGTTGAAAGTATCGCCAATGCAGTTGGGGTAAGTAAGGATGAATGGACCTAGCAAGTTTGATACAGAGACCCATGACTGGCAGTACTGACCAACAAGTGCAGGTGGACCGTTAAATACTGAAAGGTGTGAGAATGTCTGGCTGACCGTTACCTCTACTGCTTAGACACGTATTAATGATGAAATTAGGAGTTCAAACACAGTCTGGGCTCTTAATAGACTTAGGTACATATGTAGCTTGAATCCCTGACGTTATGTATGGCACTCCCGGCCTGAACTTCTGTATGTTTTTTCTCATGCTTTAGCTTGGCAAGGCTCAAGAAATGCTATGAGAGTGCCCCTAATGTACATATGCGGGGAGGTGGTTAAGTCTATTTAACCTGCTGATGGAGATGATTGGTCCAGGAGCCAAAGCCAGGCATTTTTGCTTATAATTCCGAGGAGCTCCAACTCTTCATGAGAATAATTTTTTCAACATACAATCTCCATGGAAAAGTCCCTGATTTTCTAAAGCAAGAAAGAGTAGTAGAAATTGAAAACAGATAAAGATTTGGTGAAGAGTCTCAGAATGAGTTACATGCAAGCCATAATGGGTCTTGTAGGAAAATGCCATTTGGAACCTCCCACTTTCTCTCCTGTCTAGCTCTGCACGGTGCGGATAGAAATAACAGAAATTGTTTTTGATTTTAATAAAATGTTAATCTGCACCATAATATTTACTGCTATTAATTAGCCTGTCATCTGTAGCCTGAAGAGGGCAATTGAATTATACACTAATACAACTTTCATAAAAGTTCCGAATGCTGGATTTCATACTTAGAATTTTTCTGCTGTGTCCTGTATAAATTCCGCAAAAACAAAATGTGCAAGCTCCATCTGACTCCATTTGTATGCATATCCTCTCCAAAAAGCATTGCATATGCACTCTGTTGTACAGGCTCGGTGCCAATGTGCAGGAGCCGAGGCCAAAGCTATCACTGAAGCTTCAGCCTTTAGATTCATTCAAAGACATGACAACCCCTTAGACTCAGTCTAAGTAAAATTATATTTTTATTGCTCAAAAAATAGTGACAGTTTCTCTTATATCGCACATAGTTCTCACTTGCTAAGAACAGGAAGCCAGCTACCGAATGTCAAGCTGTGCCACTTTCGTAGCAGAAAACTTTTATAAATCAGAAAACTTTTATGTTCACATCTAATTCAGTAAGAAAGCCGTGACATCAAGTTTCAAGGGGCTTAACAGGAAAGATATAAAGCATATCTCCCACTCCCCAATAACATTGCAAGATGAAAGTCCTTCATGGGGCACCAAAAAATACTTTATTAGTTAATCACTAGGCTCACCAATGATAGCATTCAGACCTTGCTCACAAGAGCTTGCAAACTTTAATGAGGCATTGTACATATGAAATGAAAGTTAAAGAAACACACAGAATACACAGATAGAGACTAGTCCCCTTCCCATATGTCCCTTTATATTGCCTGCCCCACCATAGGTGGTGTGTAGACAATTAAAAGACAATCTCTCCCTGCAGCAGAGTGGAAAAGCCAAAGACAAAAAAGTACAAACAAATAAGAATAGTCACCAAAGCAAGGTCACAACAAAGAGTGTAAATGGAGCAAACAGAGTACACAATTAAAAAAACAATAGAGTAGTCTGAACATGAGCCAAGGATCAAGAAACCAGGAAAACAATAATCAGAATAATGAGCAAGGCATGGACCTAGCTAAGAAGAATTCTATGGTCAGGTACCTGGAAGGTGTGGGCAAGACTTTTGCATGATATTAGACCCCCAGGCATAGTAGTGACTGTATTCAGAGATCCAGACAGGACAGGGAGCAGGTGACTAGTGAAGAGTTGTCTATCAGGTTAATTAGCAATGAACATTGAATGAAGACTAATTAAAACATCTTGGAAAAGGAAAGAAAATCCTTGCAGCTCACCTTTCCATAGATTTAAAGTCCCGATTTGTTGCTGGTTTGTGGAGTTGATGTGGAGTGTTCCAGCACACATGGAAGTGCACAAGCAAACCTGTCTGGACTACAGGTGTGGTCATCACGGACTTCACGGAAGGAAGAAAAGTAGCGGCTCATCCTCTTAAAACGTATCAAGCTTTATTCTTCAGTCATTGGACTAAAACCCACGCGTTTCAAACGCATTCACGCTCTTAGTCATGGCATTTTCTCAAAGTTAATATTAATTAATGTGTCTTATCTTTTTCATCTGAACTTTTTTTTTTATTTGTCTGGAACTTAAAGAAATGCCCTCAAAGCAAATATATAGAGAACAGTATTAATATAAAAATATTGTAATGTCATGTTCTTGGAATAAAAGGTTATTGTATGTGTTTAATAATAAATCTTCAGCCAATTAATTGAACAAGTTCTCCTCTGATTTTAAGGTTTTCTGAATGAATTTATTGTGGAGTTTACACATTATGGGGGTCATTTACTAAGGGCCCGATTCGCGTTTTCCCAACGTGTTACCCGAATATTTCCGATTTGCGCCGATTGTACCTGAATTGCCCCGGGATTGTGGCGCACGCGATCGGATTGTGGCGCATCGGCGCCGGCATGCGCGCGACGGAAATCGGGGGGCGTGGCCGAACGAAAACCCGACGGATTCGGAAAAACCGCCGCATTTAAAAAAGGAAAAAGTGTCGCTTGGGGAGCGCTTACCTTCACCTGGTCCGAGGTGGTGCATTCCGGCGCGATGAAATGACTTTCAGCGCAGCAGCGCCACCTGGTGGACGGCGGAGGAACTACCTTCTTAAATCCCGGCCGGACCCGAATCCAGAGCAGAGAACGCGCCGCTGGATCGCGAATGGGCCGGGTAAGTAAATCTGCCCCTACATGTTACAGTCAATTTAAAAAGTTCAAAATTTGCATTTCATTTGCTCAGCAGCAGTCTACCGCTTGAAATATTTTTCACTTTACAAACAATTTTAATAGTGCACAAATTATCTAAAATTGCAAGGTCTATCCTGCATTATATTATGTCATGGTCCTGACCCAGTTTACAGATCTTAACATACATACCTCATGGCTAGGCAGGTGTCGCATAACACTTCCTACTACAGTTCAATCTGGACTTTAACCAGAAGTTCAGATTCAGAGTTTGGGCTCACCCCATATTGGCACCAATTGCAAGTGTCAGCCCATTAAATGGTGCAGGCAGCATTCAAATGCCAGTGGCTTGTGCCACTTTCTCTATGATCTTTGCTCCCTATTAGAGCTAATGACGATCATAAAGAAAATGGTGATGCTTTCCGGAGACATTTAAAGGGTTAACACACATAATCAGTTCCAGCACCAAGATTCAGCTAAACTCAGTGAAACCGCACCTAAATAGGTCCAGTCAGTGGTGTAACTAGAAAGAGGAAACAAAACAACAACAAGAGAAGACGGTGCCTCATGTGATAACGTCGGGGAATAAACTGGAATCCAGGTAGGTATTAGTGGCGACCACTTATAATTTTGCAAAAAGCAAAACCCACTTATGGAATTCATTTTTGCCTCAGCTAACAAAAAGGCTAGAATCGGCCCTGGCTCCATTCCTCACTGCTTCCCACCAAAAAGATTTTAAAACGTAGTTGATACATAGACCAAGGTATTACAACTAAAAAACTACAGTTTTTTTCAACAAAAAATTAAATCAGGGTTTGCCATTTTTCAGTAAATATATTCCAAAAAAGCTTCAGCCTTTATTTGCTCTCTTAACCCTAGAATGCATACCTGGGGCCTCGCAGGCCCGCTCTGAGTAACCTTGGTTTACAATTAAGAAACCTCGTTTCCTCCGATTGGATGTATTTATTTACCGCTTACTAACAAGTGGTCATCAGGTGAGCACCCACTTTCTCACCTCAATCGATACTGACCTATCCTTACGTTATCACGCGAGGCGCCGTCCTCTTCCGTTGTGTTTTTGTTTTCTCACTCCAGTACGTGGGTAGAACCACACAAACATTTAGGGAAAGGGTAAACACCCATCGGTAATAAAGTAAAAACGGGCTATGAACAACAGCGTTTCAAGACACTTTAAAAACCATCATGGGTGCAACTTCAAATTGGCCAAGTTCTGTCTTATTGAACAAATCCCAAAAGGCCATCATGATCGAACAAACCAGCTAACCAGAAGAGAAAACTTCTGGATCAATGAGGCTCAATGAGACTCTAGAGAAGATCTGAAGCTAGCCCTTTACCGGCTTTATTCCCCCTCTCGCCCAACTTCCTTTTCTCCCCCCCCAATTGGTCCCCACCACTCAGGTTCCCCAATATTCATCACTGCCTCATCACACCATCATAATGTCATATGCCCCTGTATTCTGGCTCATTAGATCTAGACTGACTCACCTACTACTCTGCCTTCTGCCTAATAATTGGGCAGCCTCTGTACCATCTAGTACGAATATACAATTCATAGATTCCGATACTCACCTCGATCCATCGGACCAGCACAGCACTGAATCCATCACGGACGCATCATCGTGTCCCCGTTCCTTTCTGCGCATGCACGCCTCCTTTAGGGCGCATGCACAGTAATCAGCCGGGTCATTTAAACCCGACACCGAGCCGGCGGAGCTGTCTGCACTGCTGCCGGCTCAGAATACACATCATCATAGCAAGTATGCTGTTTCTCTTACTGCCCACATCGGCTATGTGTATCCTAACCATGCACCTTATCTTGCCTTAGAACTGCATGCCAGTCCCCCTAGGCTGCAGTCACATCACTCTACAAAGCCCATGGATTTATACCAAACAAGGTTAGCCTTTATTATTTATTTTTTTATATCTACCTAATTTTTATCCAAGGCACACCAGAGATGTGATATTTTAATGTCCCCTTCCTTTATGTACAGTCATCTACAATCCCTTATACTCCTTGGCCTCTGACCCCTTACGCAACACGGAACCGTCCGCTCACACTGACAAGACTGATTACCCACATATCGCTTTCCTGTATAGACAATTTGAAATTCTTATGTTGCACATAAAAACTTTCTTGATGTTTTGTTTTTTATCTTCTTATAAAAATATATTTATTTATTTATCTAATTATACTTATATTTTACACCTGATTTTAATGTATACCTAACCGGCATAATGTAAATTTGATGAACCGATTGTCCACAATGTCATATTGTATTTATGTAGTTCATGATAGAATTGTGACTTTGATTCTTATAAATTACAGTATCTGGACCTGAAGAAGGGGTATTCCTCCCCGAAACGCGTCATCCACTAACAATATATCTGTCATACTTATTACCTCTAAACTAAAGTATTGTCAAATAAAATGCTGTTTGTATAATACCTTCCAGCTATCTAAGTTTATCCATACCCATACCAACACCACGATACATCATACGGACTAGCAGCGCGACTAAACACACTGGTTCTTCCACCCGACTACTGTCCACTACATCAGGTACCCTCCTGACTACCAGTTGTCTGCAGCAGCTTTAGACCTAGTTATTCCCTTCATACACATTGCGCGGTGTACAAAAAATCACATTACCTGTAATGTATGTGCACTGCCTAGTTGTTATATGTGTGCACTGCCTGGTTGTTATATGTGTCCAATGCCTGGTTGTAATATATGTGCACTGCCTAGTTGTTATACATGTGTTCTGCCTGGTTATTATACATGTGTACTGCCTGGTTATACTATATGTACTAACTGGTTGTTATATATGTGCACTGCATGGTTTTTATATATGTGCACTGCCTGGTTGTAATATGTGCACTGCAGGTCGGACATACCTCTTGCCAGGAGGAATCTGCTGATGATCCACTGGAGCGGCAACAACCATTTGCTCAGGAGAGATAATATGCTGGGGAACCAGCTCTTCTCCAATGGCGTCAGAGGCACGAGAAAGGGCATCAGCCTTGATATTTTTCTCCACCAGACAGAAATGGATCAACAGGTTGAATCTGCTCTGTGTCAGGCCTGGAGAGAACTGGAGCCGTGGCCACTGTAGAACTGCAAACAGTTTAGCAGGATCCATCAGGAGACCTCTGTCGGAGATTATATAGCCGAGGAAAGGGATGCTCCGTTGGTGAAAGACAAGCTTGGCGTAGAGGCGATTAGCCCAAAGGCGGCCAAGACCTTGCGGTACGTGGGACTGGTGGGTATCAAGGTCTGGGGAGAACACCAAGATGTTGTCTAGGTAAAACCCGACAAACGTATACAGTAGGTCTCTGAAGATGTTATTGACGAATTCCTGGAAGACAGCAGGAGCATTACACAGTCCAAAAGGCATCACAAGAAACTCAAAATGTCCATCACAAGTATTAAATGCTGTCTTCCATCCGTCACCCTTGCGGATCTGGATGAGATTGTGGGCCCCACGAAGGTCCAGCTTGGAGAAGATCTTGGAACCGATCGTCTATACAAGGACAGAGGGAGCCATCCTTCTTGGTCATTATAAAGAAGCCTGCGTCTGCGCCTGCCGGGGATTTGCTTATAAAGGCTCTCTGCAGGTTCTCCCTAGTATACTCTGTAGAAGCAGTCTCTGGAACTGAAAGAGAATATACACGACCTCTAGGAGGAGAGGCACAAGGCAGGAGATCCTCAACTTGCCGGCTCTAGACTTGCCAGAGTGGCCATCTCTTCCGACCCCGATGGCAGAGATGCTGCAACCAAATCCGCAACAAGCTCCAAGGGAAAGAGCGGGCAATGGGTCCACATTGACACCGGAGACGCCCGAATGACCCCCAGGAATATGGTTGAGACTGCTTACCCGTGGATGCTCTGCACCCCATCAAGAGTATCCTTTCAATATGTGACAAGCGAAAATAGTTTCTCTTCCTTTGCAATGCATTATTTTTTATGTACCTTATGTTAGTTTGCTGGGTTACACATGTTGACGATCATATTGATTGCTTGGAGTGAGGCATGGGAGCCTTAGACGTGGGCTCGTTTGATAGTTAGACCTCTAATCATAGTGTAGGTGTCTGTGTCTAGCCCCCATTTCCGTCTCCTTTTGTTCTTTCTTTCACCGGGCCCTTATACTCTGGTGTGTTCTCACTCTTAGGCTAAGTTAAAGCACCACTTCCCTTGACCCTTTCTCAATTTCTCATTTCTGCCAACCCACCCCTCCTGATAGTGGTCGAGTCGCAGACTCCCATGGCAACTCTAAAGATTAGATATATAATTAATTGGACACATCAGCCCTAACTATGTACAGTGGGAGAGTGGGTATGGAAAGTATTCAGACCCCCTTCAATTCATTGCAGCCAATTGGTAAGATCAAAAAAATTCTTTATTTTGCTCATTAATATACACTCTGCAACCTATTTTGACAGAGAAAAAACGGAAATCTAGATATTTTTGCTAATTTATTAAATAAGAAAAACTGAAATATCACATGGTCATAAGTATTAAGCACCCTTGCTATAAAACTAATATTTAGCTTACATGCTATCTATTTCCTGCTGATCCTCCATGTGATTGTTCTACTCCTTCATTGGGGTACAGCTATGTTTAATTAAAAGGATTAAACTTGATAAGGAAAGGCACACACCTGTTTATATTAGACTTCACAGCTCATGTCAATGGCACATGAGAATCATGGGTCTAAGGAACTGCCCAATGAGCTCAGATACAGAATTGTGGCAAAGCACAGATCTGGCCAAGGTTACAAAAGAATTTCTGCAGCACACAAGTTTCCTCTAAGAACAGTGGTCTCCATGATCTTTAACCCCTTAACGGCTTGGCCTTTTTTAGTTTTTTCACTTCCATTTTTCACTCACCAACTTCAAAAATCTATAACTTTTTTATTTTTCCACATAAAGAGCTGTGTTATGGCTTATTTTCTGCGTAACAAATTGCACTTCATAGTGACGGTATTTAATATTCTATGGTGTGTACTGGGAAGCGGGAAAAAAATTCCAAATGCAGTGAAAATGGTGAAAAACCACATTTGTGACGTT
Organism: Engystomops pustulosus; assembly: GCA_019512145.1. Lineage (NCBI taxonomy): Eukaryota > Metazoa > Chordata > Amphibia > Anura > Leptodactylidae > Engystomops > Engystomops pustulosus. The sequence continues at coordinate 6,922,389 of CM033645.1, forward strand.
TTCTTGTGGGCTTGGATTTTACAGCTTTCACTCTGCGTCCCAAATGACATGTCTACTTTATTCTTTGGGTCGGTACGATCATGTGGATACCAAATTTGTATAGGTTTTATAATGTTTTCATACATTTAAAATAATTAAAACCTCCTGTACAAAATATTTTTTTTTTATTTTGCCATCTTCTGGGGCCAATAACTTTTTCATACTTTGGTGTACGGAGCTGTGGATAGTGTCATTTTTTGCGAATTTTGATGCCGTTTTCATTACTATAATTTTTGGGACTGTGTGACCTTTTGATCACTTTTTATAAATTTTTTTATATTTTTTAAAATAGCAAAAAAATGCCATTTTCGACTTTGGACGCTATTTTCCGGTACGGGGTTAAACATAGTGAAAAAACATTATCATATTTTGATAGATCGGGCATTTTCAGACGCAGCGATACCTAATGTGTTTATGATTTTTACTGTTTATTTTTATATCAGTTCTAGGGAAAAGGGGGTGATTTGAATTTTTAGGTTTTTTTATTATAATTTTTTTTTTTTTAACTTTTATTTATTTTTACTTTTACTATTTTTCAGACTCCCTAGGGTACTCTAACCCTAGGTAGTCTGATCGATCCTATCATATACTGCCATACTACAGTATGGCAGTATATGTGGATTTTACTCCCCATGCACTACAATGAGCAATTAGCACATTGTAATGCATGGGTTAAAACGAAGTAGCCTCGGGTGTTCGGAACACCCGAGGTTACCATGGCGACGGATCGCCGCTCCCCGTGACGTCATCGGGGAGCAGCGATCCACGACAAGATGGCGGCGCCCATGCAGGGCCATATCTTTGAATCCGCCGGCAGCATTGCTGGCGGCGATCGCGGAGAAAACACCCGCGATCGCTGCTAGCACCGATCGCGGGTGTTACCGGTAAGCCTTTGCTGCAATATGCAGCAAAGACTTACCGGCTATGGAGAGGGCTCGGCCCGCGAGCCCTCTCCATGCACCGGGACCCGGTGCACGCCGTACTAGTACGGCGCACATCGGGAAGGGGTTAAATGGAAGAAGATTAGGATGACCAAAACTCTTCCTCGACCCGGCCGTCCAGCCAAACTAAGCAATCATGGGAGAAGAGCCATGGTGAGAGGGGGTAAAGAGGAACCCCAAGATCATGTGACTGAGCTTGGTGTGAGAAAGCCTGCATACAGTTTGTAAAAAACACATGAAGGACTCCCAGACTATGAGAAAAAACATTCTCTTGTCTTATGAGACAAAGATTAATTTTTTTGTGTTAATTCTAAGTGGTATGTGTAGAGAAAACCAGGCACTGCTCATCACCTGCCAGATACAATCTAAACAGTGAGACGTGGTGGCATCATCATGCTATGGGGGTGTTTTTCAGCTACAGGGATAAGACAACTGGTTAAAATTGAAGAAAAGATGAAGTACAGATATTTCTCTTGCATGAAAACCTCTTCCTTAGTGCTCTGGACTTCAAACTGGGCGAAAGGTTTACTTTCTAACAAGACAATCACCCAGTGCAAACAACTAAAATAACACAGCAGAGGCTTCAGAACAACACTGTGACCATTCCTGACTGGCCCAGCCAGAGCCCTGACCTCTACCACCCCACCTGAGGGAACTGGTAAGGATCTGCAAGGAAGAATGGCAGAGTGTAACGTCCGTGCCTAAACGTAGCACTATCCACAGTTGGCAGAATAGATGGCGTTTATTTGTGTGTGAACTGTGGCTTAGTGTTTGTATTAACTGAGCCACACCCTGCTCCTTGCATTTCTGTTCTGCCAAGCAAGGGTTACTAGCCTGATGGACAGTTTCCCCAGTGTGCTGCTGGAGGCGTGTCCGAGAACGGCCTTTTATACCTGCCTATTTCCATCAGACTGGGCTGGTTATTTTAAGTCTTACCTGTGTATCTAATGCTCCTGCTATCTTGTTTGATATTCTGGGACAGATTTACTGTCGTTCTGTGTGGAGGATTCGGGTCTTCCGGCGATTCACTAAGGTAGTGCGCCCGATGTCCATCGGAGTTCACTGAAGTTCACCGTCCTACGCTGGGTGCAGGTATCATAGTATATAAGGCTGGAAAAAGACGCAAGTCCATCAAGTCCAACCTTTAAGAATTAAATAAATGTTTTATCCCCATAACCCGTGATATTTTTTCTCTCCAGAAAGGTATCCAGGCCTCTCTTGAACATGTACATAGAGTCCGCCATAACAACCTCCTGCGGCAGAGAGTTCCATAGTCTCACTGCTCGTACAGTAAAGAACCTTTGTCTATGTTGATGGTAAAATCGCCTCTCCTCTAGGCATAAAGGATGCCTCCTAGTCACAGGCCTAGGTATAAAAAGATCTTTGGAGAGATCCTTGTACTGTCCATTCAGGTATTTGTACATTGTAATGAGGTCTCCCCTCAGTCATCTTTTTTCTAAACTGAATAATCCCAAATTTTGTAATCTGTCAGTGTATTCTAATCCCCCCATTCCCCTAATAATCCTGGTTGCTCTCCGCTGCACCCGTTCCAGCTCTACTATATCCTTTTTATACACTGGTGCCCAAAACTGTACACAATATTCCATGTGTGGTCTGACCAGGGATTTGTATAAGGCAAAACTATGTCTTTATCATGAGAATCTATTCCTCTCTTGATACATCCCATAATTTTAGTTGCTTTAGCAGCAGCCGCCTGGCTCTGGTCACTAAAATTAAGTTTACCATCCACCAATACCCCCAAGTCCTTTTCAACTCCAGTTTTACTAAGTAATTGACCATTTAGAACATAATTATACTTTTTGTTTCCATGGCCCAAGTGCATAACTTTACATTTATCTACATTAAACCTCATCAACCATTTCTCTGCCCACTCTTCAAGCTTCCACAAATCCCTCTGTAATGCTAAACTATCGACCTCAGTATTTATTACTTTACACAGCTTAGTGTCATCTGCAAATTGGCTGTGTAAACCAACTACAAGGTCATTAATAAAAATATTAAAAAGAAGTGGCCCCAATACTGACCCCTGTGGCACTCCACTGGTAACATCAACCCAATCTGAGAATGTGTCATTAATGACCACCCTCTGTTTTCTATCACTAAGCCAATTACTTACCCAAATACACAGATTTTCTCCTATTCCCAGCAGTCTCATTTTATATACCAACCTTTTATGTGGCACTGAGTCAAATGCCTTTGAAAATTCCAGATATACAACATCCACAGCGTCCCCCAGATCCAGTCTTGAACTTACCTCCTCGTAGAAACCAATCAGAGTAGAAACCAATCAGAGTAGAAACCAATCAGTGAGATATTCCAGGATAGCATCTCTAACAAACCCCTCAAATATTTTCCCCACCACAGCAGTTAGACTCACGAGTCTGTAGTTTCCAGGATCGCTATTTGATCCTTTTTTGTATATTGGTACCACATTTGCTATGCACCAGTCCTGTGGAACATAACCAGTCCTCAGTGAATCTTCAAATATTAAAAATAACGGTCTGTCTATCACCGTACATAGTTCATGCAGAACCCGGGGGTGTATGGCCCTGGTGATTTATCTATCTTAGTGGTTGCGAGGTGGCGCCGTACCTCTTCCTGGGTTAAACTGTTGACATTCCAAAAAGAATTTACATTATTCCTCATTGTGTCTTCCAACAGGGGATTTTCCTGGTTAATGACAGATGAGAAGGCGATTGGCCCTTTCCTCATCTCCTTACACCATGACCCCCATGTTATTTCTAAGGGGACCTACACTCTCTGTTTTTAGTTTCTTATCATTTATATACTTGAAAAATAATTTGGGATTATTTTTGCTCTCCCTGGCAATATTTCTCTCAGTCTCTATTTTTGCGGCCTTTATGTGCTTTTTACAGGATTTATTTTTCTCTCTATAATCCTGTAATGCCTCATTGCTACCTTCACGTTTTAGCACCTTAAACGCCTCTTATGCTTTTTCCCATAAGGTATGTGTTTCTCACAGGACTTTTTCAGAATATATGAGAAAAAGTCCTATTTTTGGGGGGGCTTTTGTCTTTGAGAACATTATCCCAGCGCTTGTCAAGCGACACTTTTTTATTTTAACCCTAGAATGCATACCTGGGGCCTCGCAGGCCCGCTCTGTTAGTTTTTTTCTTTTTACTGCAAGATTACATTAGTTAGAATTCTGAAACTCTTAGGTATTCCTCAGTTATATAGTTGTTAGTCATTTCCAGTTGTTCATATATTTTTATGTTACAGGCATTTCAGTATAATAACTCTTTTTTGTGAATACCCCATATTTACATACCTGGGGCCTTTTAGGCCCGTACTAGGTTTACATGTGATCCTAAGTCTTTTTGTCTTTTCTGTTGCTGGGGAAAACTGTGACTTAGGCTGCATTCACACTGCCGTTGCCCGCCGTACCATAGCGGGCAACGGCAGCACGCGGGGAGATGAGGAGGAGTTGAGCGCAGCTCACCCCCGCCCCTCTCCATAGGAAGTTATGGCGCACGGCGCCATATTACGGGAAAAGATAGGACATGTCCTATCTTTTTCCCGGGTACGTAGTGGTACGGTGCCGCACGTGTGCTGCACTGTACCGCTCCCGTAGGGCGCCGTGCGCCCATTGCCGTCTATGGGGGACGTATATCGGCCGTATATACGTCGGCAGTATATATGTCCCCCATATGGTGGTGTGAATGTAGCCTTAGTCTTTATGACTGAGTGTGGATTGTGCCTGACTACATGGTCATGTGATCTTGGGAAGGAGGCTACCTCATGATGTCATGCGTCTCTGACATCATCATAGTTCCTGAACAGGAAGGAGTCCGTTTTCTTGTTTCTTGAAAAAAAAAATCTGAGCTCCAAAAATCCAAAGATTTCCACTTCACCTAAAAGAAAGTGGTGGCCTGCTGAAGGTGAGCGGAGGGGGCTGCACTAACAAAGAGTCTACAACCCTTATTGTAATCATTTTTTACTGACTTCTAAGGTTACAATGGCACAGTCTACATCCAGGGGTTTGACAGACCAAGAAATCAAAGCAATCATTTTTGATAGACAGTCCCGTGTAAAATACTACAATTTCATCTTCTAGATGTTGAATTACAGATAACATGTGAAAGATGCTGCGGTCATTAGTAAATTCGAAAAGGAAACTTTGAAAAGGGATATTCCTGCAGCATGTTTACTGCAACTTTTATATAAAAAAAAATTTTTAGACAAAAAAACGTTATTATAAAGAGTTATATTGAATGAGTATATTGGGCGTTTTAAGCCCGTTCAGTTACTTTGGTTTTTTTTTGCACAAAATGTTTTGAATTATTCACATCTTAGGATGCATTCTCACTAGTGCTGATGTTTGCCAGGAGGTGATCCGTAATGGATATGATCTCTGGGTAACTCCAGTTAAGGCTGCCGGAATGCCCGGATTCTACCAGCCTTAGCTGGGGACACCAGGAGGTCAGATCCAGTACAGATCCCCTCCCGGCAGACACCAGCGCTAGTAGGAATGCATCCTTACTTTGCATTTTTAAAATAAACTTTAAAAAGTATTTTTATTTGAGTTATTCCATGTTATTTGCACATGGGCCTGAAAGGCCCCAGGTATGTAATAGTGTAGATTTCTATGGTCATGCATTCTAGGGTTAAATGCGGTGCTTTTTCCGAATCCGTCGGGTTTTCTTACGGAATCGGCGCAAATCGGAAATATTCGAGTACCGTGACGGAAAAACGCGATTCGGGCACTTAGTAAATGACCCCCTCTGTTTTTTGTTTCCGATTCTGTGCCTTTGCAACCATCTTGGTTTTGACCTGTTGTATCTGTTGTTTGTCCCTCAGTATCGTTTACCTCCTAGTGTGACCCCACCTTCCTGTCTGTCTTGTGTTGGTCTCTGTGCACCAGTGTGAACACTAGTCTATTCCGGTATTCCGGTTACCTGTCCGCTCCACCATCCAGCAGCTGCCAGACGAAGTAAATTTTTCTTGTCATCTTGTAGGGTCGCTCAGGGACCGTCAGTTAGGTTCCTGATTGTGGGTTCGTCCTTATCGGGGCGGTTTATCTGCTTTAGGCAGGGCCTTAGCCCGCAGGGACATCGCAGGGTGAGTTCGCCACCACTGACCTAGTCTGACAGCTAAGTCTGGTTGTGGTTGCGCGGTTTGCTGGACAGGTACTGACACAGAGGATCCCTTAATCTAGGTGTGAAAAACTTGTTGCATCATTCCCAAGGAGACTCATGACTGTACTAGCTCCAAAGCTGTTTCTACTCAATACTGAGCAAATTGGCTGAATACTTATGACCATGTTATATTTCAGTTTTTCTTCTTTAATTAAGAACTGAGATTAACATTTATATTTGTATGGTGCAGAGTGTACATTAATGAGCAAAAAAAAAATTTTTGATCTTACCAATTGGGTGCAATGAAACAAAGAGTGAAATATTTAAAAGGGGTTTGAATACTTTCCGTACCCTGTGTATACTGCTTAACCTTAGACATCGCTGCAGTTTTCTACTGCTCCCGCGCTACCCGCAGGAAGAGGACCGGGTCTCCAGGTGTCAGAGACAGGAAGCGGTTTTCCTCTGTAACTTAGGCTCTTATAGATTCCCCAGTTACAATGGCAAACTTCTAAAAGAATAAAATAAAATTAGAAGGAAAAAAAAGTGAAAATGTCCCCCAGGGGTCTTTCATGACCTCAATCGGGAAATATTAAGTAAAAACACAGATACACGAAAAATATTAAAATTACATTTACATTCATATCATTAAAAAAAATACCCTACTACACTACAAAAAACACCACAACACCCCATTTGCCTGAGACTTTACATATTACATATCAAAACGACCAAAAGAAAATAAGTGATTCATTAATGTTAATTTTGAGTTAATTTAAAAAATTTTAAAAAAATATGTACTATAAATTACAAAAAAATAACAGAAAAGGTTAAAAAATATAAAAATTAACAAAATATTAAAAACTCATATCACCACCCTTTCCCTAGAACTGATATAAAACATAATAAATAGAGATGAGCGAGCACTAAAATGCTCGGGTACTCGTTATTCGAGAAAAAAGTTCAAAATTTGCATTTCATTTGCTCAGCAGCAGTCTACCGCTTGAAATATTTTTTCACTTTACAAACAATTTTAATAGTGCACAAATTATCTAAAATTGCAAGGTCTATCCTGCATTATATTATGTCATGGTCCTGACCCAGTTTACAGATCTTAACATACATACCTCATGGCTAGGCAGGTGTCGCATAACACTTCCTACTACAGTTCAATCTGGACTTTAACCAGAAGTTCAGATTCAGAGTTTGGGCTCACCCCATATTGGCACCAATTGCAAGTGTCAGCCCATTGAATGGTGCAGGCAGCATTCAAATGCCAGTGGCTTGTGCCACTTTCTCTATGATCTTTGCTCCCTATTAGAGCTAATGATGATCATAAAGAAAATGGTGATGCTTTCCGGAGACATTTAAAGGGTTAACACACATAATCAGTTCCAGCACCAAGATTCAGCTAAACTCAGTGAACCCGCGCCTAAATAGGTCCAGTCAGTGGTGTAACTAGAAAGAGGAAACAAAACAACAACAAGAGAAGACGGTGCCTCGTGTGATAACGTCGGGGAATAAACTGGAATCCAGGTAGGTATTAGTGGTGACCACTTATAATTTTGCAAAAAGCAAAACTCACTTATGGAATTCATTTTTGCCTCAGCTAACAAAAAGGCTAGAATCGGCCCTGGCTCCATTCCTCACTGCTTCCCACCAAAAAGATTTTAAAACGTAGTTGATACATAGACCAAGGTATTACAACTAAAAAACTACAGTTTTTTTCAACAAAAAATTAAATGAGGGTTTGGCATTTTTCAGTAAATATATTCCAAAAAAGCTTCAGCCATTATTTGCTCTTTTAATGCTGCCTATAAACAAATAGCTCCTCTCTGTAGAAGTGCCACAGGACTTCCTTCCGATGCCAATCCATGTGGACCTTGCCATCCACTTCTCAGGGCAAGCTTTTGCTCCAGTAGACTTGGTGATTGCTCATTTAAGTTTTCTTGCCCCCTTCCTCATCCACTAGAGATTACAGTGGAGGGAAAATGAATAGACCATTCGATACCAGCTCAGTATATAATGTTAATACTTTGTTTATTAGTCCATAAGAGTATCAAAAACAAATAATTCATTAAAATGTGTACACAGACATTAAAGGTCCCACGTTTCAGACTGCGTGACCTGATGGACCTTATTCATACCTAGTCTATTCAAGGCAAGAATGCCAACATATGTAGTAGCACAAGGAACTTTGAATGTACTGCCCTCAAAACACATGATTAGGAGGCAAACAGTGATTGGACAAACACATAGGAGAGGTGGAATCAGAACATGAAATCAAAGCATATGAAAATAGGTCAATAGTTATATGTTAAATCGTTTCTGGAATTGAGTCTCAGAGGATGTCTAGTTTCTATCGCGAGTATCCTCTTGGGCTCTGTCATATATCATCTTTTAGTCCAATCCCCTCCCCATTTGTCAAGTGGGATATAGTCAATAGAGGTAACCCACATGTGTGAAACTTACCCAGAGTATGGAGTCCCTAAAATGTTTGAAAACTCCTGTAATGCAACGAGTACTAGTTGTATATATATATATATACATATATATACACATATATATATATTGTAATGTGTTCTGCTACACGGTCTTTTAATTTTCGTTTAATTTTTCCCCTACTGAAGACAGCATCCAGTGCACTCAATAAGATAAATCACCCAGGGAGTTTCACAATTCATATGTCTCCTAATATTAAAAGAGGTTTGGTTCGTGTGGGATTTAAAGGTTGCAGTTTTTATCATGTGTTTGCAAATATTGCACCTACTCCCACCACAGTAATAGCTGCCTTTGTGTGTAAGCCACCCAGTACCATCATGGCATAGAATAGGAAGGTATTTCCTAACAATGTTGGCTATCTGGTCAAACTGATTGCTATATTGGGTCCTAAAATATGGTCTATCACTGTATTTAGATGTAACCGGTGTCTTGTCAGTAAGGAAATGTATATGGGATTTTTCTAGCCCTATTGTAAAGGGATTTCCCATAACCTCTTTGTATAAAGCGATATTCAAGATCTCTGCATGTGAGGTTAAAGTTTTCCAGTGTATATGAAGTACGTGGTGTCCGTAAATATTCTCCAATAGAGAGATTTTTTACAGTATGCTTTGGGTGGCTTCTGCTGCCCTCAAAAAATAGTGTTGCCCCTGGTGGGTTTTGCTATAAACTCGAATGTGTGGCGCATCACCTGTATATAGAACATCAAGAAAGGGTATAGAAATTTTTGTTCAAAAGGGTATCTTAAGTTAAACTCATTATTATTAATGTATGAGATGAAATCACCGTTTGCCTCCCTGTGTCCACACCACACCATGGATTTATCTACCAAACCATTTAGTGTATGTGGCAAAGAGATTGTCAACATCCAATAGATACTTCCCCTCTCATAAGGCAACAAAAAGATTTGCCAAGGAAGGAGAAAAAAAGGCACCCGTGGGGCAACGTTTTAGTTGGAGGAAAAGTGAAAAAATTATTTGTCAAAAGATATTAGCACAGTGACATTATTTTGGTAATTTAATATCAGAGTGGCCAACCCCCCGAAGGGACGTAATAGTAATGGCTTCTAGGATATGACACAAACAATGTTTTTATTTCGTAAATATGTTGATAGGTAAAAGTACCATTCATATTTTGTGTCTACATAGTTGTACCAACCTGTTGAAAAGGAAAAATTCAGTTTAAGTAATTTTTAAGGTTTATACATACCTTATATACTCGAGTATAAGCCTAGTTTTTCAGCACAAAAATATGTGCTGAAAACCCAAACTCGGCTTATACTCGAGTAAACAAAATATAGGTTTTACCAGGTTTTTGTGGTAAAATTAGGGGCCTCGGCTTATACTTGGGTCGGCTTATACTCGAGTATATACGGTATATATTAGAATCTGTTCATAGGATGAGTCATCAATAGGAAATAGGTGTAGTCTGACTCCTAGAAACTGCATACATTTGAACCACAAGAGGCTGTTGAGTAGAGACCTAGAGGTGGTCTCTTTGGTTAGTTACTGGAGGTAGAAGTAAAATTAAAGGGGTTTCCCAGAAATTCAGGTGCACCTTGTGGGTGACTGGGGCAGCTGCATACCACGAACAGAGGATGATGCCAGTAAAGATGTTTTGGAGACATGTCACAAACTTTCTTAATAAATTGTACTATTCACTCATGCAAACTTAACTTTATTAAGTTAAAGGCATTGTCCAAAACCCTAAATAGGCATGTGGCCGAGGGGAACTGCTTTAAAAAATAAAGTTGTACTACCTCCGTGGTCCTTCCCATGTGCCCTGCCGCAGTCTCTCCAGGCCGTGGCCCTGTTTTATTTATTTACAGGGACACGGATGCTGCACTGTGAATGGTGTCAGTTGTGAGGGACCGGCCACCTCAACCGGCCAGAAGCTGTTGTTAGGGCACCTTTAGTGCAGCCTCCGTGCAGGGGCACTGAACTGGGACCGCGGAGATAACTAAAACTTTATTTTTGTAGCCAGTTCCCCCTAGCCACATATCTAATTTTTATAGCGTCTATGACACCTCATTTAAAAGCCATTTAACAAAATTAGCAGGAAGCTTAAATTGAACTATAGGTCTGAAAATACATTTCTCAGCCTATTTACTTGACCCTAATGTTGAATTATACCAGGTTGGTTAACTCTTGTCAATGCAAGGTGGGACGAAAAAGTTTCTGGTAGATAGATTTGCTCTTTAACCTCTAATTACACAATTGTGTAACAGGTTTAGCAATCTGCATCAACAAAGTGATAACTAGTTATGAGCTGACCCAGTGAGACTCAAAATTATGTTCAGTAGTATTTTAAACCCTCAGCCATTGATGGCGTCGATCACGGGTGTGTGGTGCCATTTTCCTGGAAAATGTCGCTCACTGTGAAGTCATTGGGGAGCGGCAACCTCTGGGAAAAAGGCTGCACATACGCGCTCCCGGCATTTAGGCAGGACATATGCCATCTGCATTTAAATGCCCCCGATGGCTTTGATGGAGGCATTTACAAAGTGAATTGTTGAGGGGAGGTTGAGCCAAACTCCGACCTTCTGACTGAACTCTAGGTTTGAGTTCAGGGGGCAATAACCTGTGGGTAGGGGTCCACTTATCACTAGAGATAACCCAATAAAACATAAAAAGTGCCAGTTTAAAGCAAATAATCCACCCAAAGAATAATAATGACCATCCATACTTGTAGATTTAGACTGCGTCATGGTGTCTGACCGCACTGTACATGTATCTAGAGATCTACGCTTCTCATTGCCACTGTTAATTAATATTATTTTACCCAACTGACATAATAATACAATTAAAACAATGAGATCCCTTAGGCGAAAAATCTGGAGAGGGAAATGCATTTAAATTAGCAATAACTTACATCACAAGAAGCCCGGTAATTGATTAATTTTAATGATATTTAGACAAGATGATTGATAGCGCTTCATGCAAATAAGTAAAAGTGACAGCCTAGGTAAAGCGAGAGTAATCCTCCACAGGACGAGGAGATGTGACACACGGCTTCAAGACTTTCTCCATCAATTCTGATGATTTAATTCTAGAACTTTAATAATCTGAAGTCAAATATTTTGAAAATGTTATTATAGACCATCTTACATGCAGGAGGTCTGACTTTCGGCTTCCAGCTGCCACTCTTCTATCTCGTCGCACTCCTCTGGTCTTTTTTCACCTTCATGCACCAGTTTCTAGTCTCTTAAAGGTCCGGAAGATACAAAATGCCCCTCGTTTAACAGTTGTGCTTTGAGATTTTGTCTGTCTTGGTGTTCGTTCAATTTTGCTGTCTACGGGTTGGGCTCTATTTTTAATCCTGTCTACAATATGTTAAATTGTCTTCTGTCATCCTGAATTTTTGTACATTCTAATTATCTACCACCTGATGGGAATCCCTGTCTAATCAACCAGATTACTTTAGAAGTATCAACCAGGGGTTTTCTCAAAGGGAAAAAACCCTCTAAAGGGGCTTAGGATGAACAATTCACAGTTTCATAGAATACCTGTTTTCTCTATTTTGCTTGTGACTTTTATGCACAGGATTTGATCTTAAGACCAGTTATACCCTATGTCAGAACCCTCTGAATGAGATCAGGCTTCTGGGAATGAAAATCATCCCCAGGACAGATTTGATTGACAGTTGCCTTTCATGACCAGTTCCTTAGGAAAACTGGGTGTGTCATTTTGAGTTTAGTAGTGGAGTGAGTGATGGACAGTCGAACCAGTCAGCTGGTTGGGGCAATGTCCAGAAGCTCATTTATATACTGCCTAGTTCTGATTACTGGTTGCTGGTTATTTCAGTTGACCTACAATAGTTGTCTGTTTTACTTGCCTTTGATATTATTTTGCTATACTGTGTATCTGACTCTTGTCATGTTATTTGACTATTCTCTTGCTATTCAATTCTGTGTCTTGTGGCCATCTTGGTTTTGGCCAGGTTTTTTCTGACCTCGCTTATCTGTCTTTTATCTGTTGTTTGTCGTTCTATGTCCTGTCATCTTTCTGTGCACCAGTTTAGTTAGGGATTGTCAACCAAAAGTCAGGATTTGCAAGGCTTGCTAGGTAGGTGACAGGGGCTGTGGGTGAGTTTATGGCATTCTTCACTTTTGTTCACTTTAAAATCAACTACCAAATTAAGGAATTTCCTTCTCAAACTTGATCCTTTATCATCATGAGATGACACGTTACCTTGAAAAAGGGAAAAACACAAAAATTGTTCCCAAATCTGGTCATCAAATACTTTTCCCAATACCCAATCACACATGAAAGTATAAAATCATTGTAACAACGATCTGGCCTACCATATCAACTGTACTCTCTGCCTTAAAATTGGTGGAGACTTTAGCTAAAACTGCCAACAGGTTTATCCTGGTGGCAGCATTGGATTGGGGTACTTAGGGCTCTCCAGTGAAATTCATTCTGGGGGGCACACTACTGCTACAAGAAAATATTACATGTAAATTTTAGATTGTGGTCACAAAATACATTTGCATTGTGCTTTGAAACGCTTTGCAAAAGCATCGGTCAAAACTGTCTCAAGACACATCGTTATTAATGATGGTAAAAATGCAGATGTATTTTGGGTTGCGTTTTTCCCAATGTGTTTGCAATGTTTTTAAAATGCAACACAAACACAGTTGTTAAAAAGACACTTGTTGCTACTTACCAGATGCAAGCATTTAGGTCTAAACACATCTGTGTTTAAGTTTAAGTAACTGGAAATGAATTTCAAAATGTTATTCAAGCATATCATTCAAGTATATAATTTGAGCATGACCGTAAGGTCCAGCATTAGATGGGACCTCTTCTTAAAAACAATATGTCCCTCTTCCAGATCCCCCTCTTATTATGACCCCTCATCTTATTCTCATATTGTTTCCCCATCACATTTCTGTCCCTCTTATATTGTTTTCTTCCTCATATTGTGGGCCTCCTTAAAGTCCCTATTGTGTTGCACCCAACCTCATATTATGGACCCCATAATCTCCCCCCTCATGTTATGGTACCCCTCATAAAGTGGGCCTTCTCATATCCCTATTATCTTCTGTCCCCTTCTCTTCTCCCCTACATCTTGTTGAGCCTCTTTTTTCTCCCTCATCTCCTTCTCATCTCCCACTCACATTTGGGTATCCTTTCATCTCCATTAGATTAAAAAAAAGGTCTTCAAGCTATGTTCACACAATGCATTTGCCTTGTGATTTGAAATGCATTGGGTTAAAATCCTAAATCACATGTAAATACATTTTCAGTGTGTAATGTGTGAAATTGTTAGTAATCACTATGAATATTAAAAAACTAGGCGTCTGTTGTAACATACAAAACACATGTGTGTTTGATGCGTTTTGCCCAATCATCAGAATACGGCCTCCGGCTTCATTCACACTCTGAACTTGAAATATGTCTAGGAAGGCAAATCCATCATCATAGTGTGGAGCAGCTCTTGATCACATCTGCGTTTACAATGAATTTGGAATGTTCACCATGTGTTTTGCATTGTGCACATGTAATCTGGAGAAACTCCTCCCCACTGTGCATAAATTGTGTTCCTAGATGTAATTCAAGGGTAGAGTCTGAACATAACCATCTGGTACCTAAGTGTGCCCACTAACCCTAAGCCAACTAAACTAACCCGACTAACCCTAAGCCACCAACCATGAGCTACTGACCCACTAACATAAACAGTGGCATCCATAATTAATGGGTTGTTTGAGCTATACAGACCCCCTTTCCTTTTCTTTCCTAGTTGCTGTGCTATCCAACCTCGCCCTGTTCCTCGCAGCTGTCCTCTCATCTGCTTCTGCTAGGTGGCGCTGTTATGTTGACAGGCCTGGATGACATCTACACATCAGGCTCTGGTGCACAAAGGGGTTGTCTGAGCTGCAAGTTGGGGAGAAGCAGTTGTACTTACCCCCATCTGGCGCTCTGGTACAGCAATGTGCCTCCTATCACCCCTGGTCTATATATATACATACACAGGCACTGCAGGTAGTGGCCGTGGTCCATGTAACACTCACACAGGCCACAGGAAGAGGCTGCAGAGGGAATGTTGTGGTCATGGCACCACTGCTGCCTCTCTTTATATGTACAGAGAAGGGGGGTAATGGGAGGCACAGCGCTGGACTTTACATGTCCATGAGTACATGGAAACAGAACCAAGCCAAGTGTTGTGTATTAAGTGCAGAATTGTGAGCTAATGGGTAGTACCAGCACTAACTGTACATCAGGCAGCTCACACATGACGTCCTTGGTTGGAGGAATTTTTTTTCAACTACACATTTTCATCTGTGTAGTTAAAAATTCATAGTATCATAGTATAATATTAAAAATGGTTAGAAAAAGTCCATCCTATACATTATATTGTGTTGATACAGAAGGCAAAAAACCTGCAAGCCGGATGCCAATTAGATCAAAGCAGGGAAAAATTCCTTCCCAATCCCTATTATGAAGGTCAGAATAACTCCCTGGATCTACAGATACTACTAAGAAAAAGTTGTATTCTTTATTTATATGATGTGAAATTGTTGCTTCCCAAAAAAGCATCCAGGCCCCTCCTGAATTCATGCATTAGTTTTTATTGAGCATCTGTATGGCGGTATTATTCAGTCATTATGTGGAGGTAATGGAAGTGGATATAGTGTTCTGGTATTCTTTAGTCATTGGTCGGGGTATGGGTTGTGGTTATAGTATGGATTTATTACACAGTGTCAGTATGGTAGTATTATGCAGTCATTATGCAGTGGTAATGGTAGTGGTTATAGTGTACTGGTATAATACAGACACTATAGGGCTTATTTACTAAGGGTCCACGGATCGGATTTTGGTGCACCGGCGCCGGCTTTCATGCAACACAAATTGGGGGGCGGGGGGTGACGGGCCGTCAGATGATCCGTCTGATTCAGACTGAGCGCGGGATTTAACATTTAAATTGTGTTGCAAGCCATGCAGTTACATGCACCAGGAAGAAGAAGGTGAACTCCGGCGGGCCTGAGCGGGGAAGTGCCACATGCAGGATATCCGGCGCACGATCTTAGTGAATCGCGGCACAATCCATGATCATCAGACATTCCGTATCGAGGATCGCGACGTGGACAGGTAAGTAAATGTGTACCTATATGGTGATATTATTTAGTCATTTTGTGTAACTTTCTTTTGAGGTTTATGCTTTTATAAGATTTGTGGCATTCCTTGATGTGTAATTTGTTGTTTTTTTTAATTTAATATGCAATGTATTTATTATAATGGAATACCAACTTTCCTTTGTGTTGTTATTTATTATTGCTATTACTAGATTTACAATATTTATTTCATTTTTGGTTATTTTCATCAAACTCTTTCTCATAATATCATATATCATATTTTTATATTTTCCCTCATTAAATATTGTTGAATTCACACAACCATCATTACGTTTTTGTCATGCAAAATTTTATGTTATTGTACCTTAAAATGCATGGTTTATAAAAAAATTCATTTATTCGACCAGATATTCATATGACCATTGATTTATGTGTTTGCCAGAAGGCATTACTTGGAAACCAAGAGTCAATATAATGACTCAACTAAAGAGCCAGCATGTCTCCGTCGGTTCGCCTGCCCTAGCCTTGGGGTAATATGGCTTTTTGTCAGATGTGATGTATTACCTATAGTCCTCCTGACTCAATATTGTGTTTGTGGCTCAGAGATAAGATATATGACATATAAAAGCTTTGTACTTGTGTCGTACATGGAGACAACTACAACCGCTCCGTAATCCTCTCCACAGTACGGGCTAAGAAATTAGGAAATGTAAGTATTTTTTATATTGTCTTGTCTATGGCTCTCCCTAATGTAATATGAAAGGTAGTAATATAATTAAACATGTACATCATATTAGTGAATAAAAATGCTAATACAGAAAGATGTAATACTAAAGACACTATCTGGGGAAATTTCTAAAACAGTTGCCGAGCTGTTAATCCACTAAGATAGAATTTCGGCTTTTCTCCCTGTAGATTTCCAAAGCCAATTTTAATTCTGCTCATGGGGTGAGGAAATAATAATCCACTGGAGAGATTATGTGTTCATGAGAGTTCCCCTATTAAGAAGGCTATGAATTTCAATAAGGGTTTTTTTTTGAAGCCTTTACCACCTTAATTCAAGGACATATATCCGCGATGTTACAAAACAAACAATGCATTTATCTGTATTTACTCATTGTATTTGTAGAAGATTTTGCTCCTCAAGGATTAATATATCACATGTATGAAAGTTTCGGTGAAGGCAATTACAGATTTTTAAATACAAATTTGTATAAGATTTGATGGTGTCTGAAATATTAGGTAGATCACTACTTTAGAGACTTAGTATGGAGTATACTATCTTCTCCATCGCAATCAATCAATGGAGCAAAAAAATAAGCCAACTTACCTTGAAGCCCACTATACCCTTCAGATGGGTCTCCACGCCGTATTTACATCGGTGCCTTATGCACGGGGGGAACTCACTCTTGGAGCATCACTTTGACTCAACCCATTATTCTCTTCCACATGCTGCTCCACGTGGATGAAATTCTCCCTGATGTGACAAATTTTTCATACTTGTAGCTTTTAGAGGCCAACACATAAGCATTGTGTCCTGTTTCTCCTTCCAAACTCAACACTTTCGCTTTCCTATCTACACAGTGCCATTGGACTTCCATTGATAAGGAGATAGTAGACTCACATCAATTTAAACATTTTGGACATGCCAGTTTAGTAGAGATGAGCGAGTATACTCGTCCGAGTATACTGCTCAAGATCGAGCAGTAAATAAAAGTATTTTTTTTGCAAAAAAAAAATATTACACATGTTTCCAGATGTTTTACTTGTAAGAACACATTGAGATAACACTATTCTTCACTTTGCAGGTGTTCGCGCGTGTCTCCCGCTAAGTTTGGAGATGTTCGGAACATCTGGAATGTGAAGAATAGTGTTCTTTCAATGTGTTCTGCACTTAAATGGTCCTGTATTCACTGTTTTTAATGTTTTAATTCTATTCTTCACTTTGCAGATGTGCGCTCGTGTCTTCCGATAGGTTTTGTTTTATTAAAAAAATGCTCGGGTCTCCCATTGACTTCAATGGGGCCCGTTATTCGAGACGAGCACTCGAGTATCTGGAAAAGTTCGTCTCGAATAACGAGCACCCGAGCATTTTAGTGCTCGCTCATCTCTACAGTTTAGTTAATGCTTCTTCAAAAGACAATAATTTAATAACCTTTCATAGAAATCTCCTTGGCATCAAAATATCACTTTAACAACGTGTGAATTGGGTTATACCATTCCATGGATTAAAAGAAGTGGCATGACAATCATGCCTTGACCGAGATATGGCCAGTAAACTCTGTATCAAGACCTTACCAAGTAAACCAATGGGTCAACAACCAATCAGAGATGGAGAGAGAGAGGCAAATGAATAGACAGACACAAGCAAAGTCAAAATAACTGGGTCAAATCCAAGAAGGCAGCAAGGTACAGAAACAGATACATGACAACGGAACATAGAGAGACAGATAGATAAACAGACAGAACAAAAGAATATAAATAGACAGACCGAGGTGAAGTTAGAATAACTGGATTATATCCAGGATTGCGGCATGGTATAAAAACAGATGACAACTGAACAGAGGTAAGAAAAATAGAGGTTGATGTAGTAGACACAAGTGAGAATAACTGGGTCAAGTCCAGGATGGTGGCAAGGTACAGAAACAGATGACAAAAGAAGATAAATAGACAGACTCAGGATGGCAGTGCAGTATAGAAACATATGACAACTGAACAAAGGTAGACGGATAGATAGATAAACAGTCAGACCCAAGTAAGAATAAATGGGGCAAGTCCAAGATGGTGGCAAGGTACAAAAACAGACGGCAAAAGAAGATAAAAAGACAAATATATAAACATAAATAGGCAGTCACAAGCAATGTCAAAATAACCAGGTTAAAATCCAAGATTGTAGGAAGGTACAGAAACAGATGACAACTGAACACAGAGAGACAGACAATTAAATAGACAGACACAAGTGAATTGAGAATAACTGGGTCAAGTCCAAGATGCTGGCAAGGTACAGAAACAGATGACAAAATTGCAGGGCATTTCATTATTGGAGGGCTGCATCGGGGATTTCATTACTAGGTTGGCTGCATCAGTATTTCATTACTGGGGGGTGCATGAGGGATTTAATTACTGTGCTGCATTGGGAATTTCATTACTAGGGGGGCTGCCTTGGGCATTTCATTACAAGTGGGTCTTCTGCAGGGAATTTCATTAAGGGGGCTGCATAGGCCATTTCTTTACTGGGGGAGGGCTACAAGGGGATTTTTATAGCTAGGGGAAGCTGCTTGGCATTGCATTACTGGGGGTTCTGCCGATTATTACATTACTGGGGGAGGCTGCTCAGTGCAGCTGTGACCAAAGCATTTCCCTAGGCTTATAGTTGAGTCAATTGGTTTTCCCAGTTATTTGTGGTAAAATTAGAGGCTTCGGCTTATACTCGGGTCGACTGTACTCAAGTATATGCGGTAAACTGTGAATTGTGAGACTCCTGTTTTCTCTTGTGTAAAATAAAAGATCAATTCATAGTTGAGATTCTGAAATACTAGTAAAATTGGTAAAATACTAAATAATATTCACATATTTTTTGTTGTTGTGTGATATACAAGGTGTCGCTACTGAAAAATAGATTTTTTTTAAATATTTAAGACATAAATTAGAACTTAGAAACACAGTGGGGGTCATTTATTTTAGGCTTTTTTCTTTTTTTTATTTTATATTTGCAACTTTTATTGGGCATTTGCATATCTGCTCCAAAATGTGTCACTTTTCCATTCGCCTAGCAAAGTTAGACGTGCCAGATTTTTTTTGTTGCGCCTGAAATACCTTTAACCCCTTAAGGACGCAGGGTTTTTTAGCTTATTTCTCGCTCACCACCTTCAAAAATCCATAACTTTTTCATTTTTCTGTGTACACAGCTGTGTTTTTTTTGTGCGTAACAAACTTTACTTCCCTGTCATTTTACTTATTTTTCCATTGCGTGTACTGGGAAGCTGGAAAAAAATTCCAAATGTGGAAAAATTTAAAAATTGTGGGCTCAGTTTTCAGCTCCAAATAACACATCTTTTCAAAAATTTTCAAAAATTAAACAAATGGTTACGAAAAAGTAAAAGAAAATTGCCATCTTCTGACGCTAATAACTTTTTCATACTTTGGATGAAATCTAGATCTAGATGTATTGCTAAGTCACAATTTTGGCACAAAATGCATTACATAAAATCCCTCAGACGAAGGCGAAAGTTTAGAAGAATTTTGCGGGTTTTGTGCGACTTTTTTAAACGGACAGACATCCTGATATATTACCCTCTAATATAAATTAAACAAGTAAAAAAATTAAAAAAAGGACACGCACAAAAGATATAAAACCCCCAAATACTTTAATACAGTACATCAAGCAAAAGCGCACAAAAAATAAATAAATGAACAAATAATATCAACCATGAAAGGGTTAGATATAATAGAATGATGGTGACGTAATCCCCCGAAACGACAGTATATCAACGTCAAGATAACTCGGGTGTTCAAGGTGGTGAAAATTGTTTAAAGACCGAGTGCGTTGTCAGCAGTCACTTCACAATTTGAGAGAATGATGGAGTTACCTTCCCATGTCTTCCACCTATAGGTAATAAATCGCTGTCAATAGGCGCCGGGAACAATTCATTATATGTGCAGTAACATGTTTCCGCGTCAGTGTTACAGATCGGAGCTGTGCCCATATGAATGGGATAATTTATTGCCTTCCCTTTTGGGTTACAATGTATTGTTGTGACAGAGGTTAAGTGTGGACTCCCCTGCTTCTCGGTTAGCTGAGGACAATGTCAGTTTGCATCAAAGCAAATCCTTAAACCAAATAATTATTTCCACAGAACTCTGGCTTTTGACATGGTGAGATTAAAATGGATTCATGTAACCAATTACAATGATTTAGAATTGGAAAGAAGTTGACAGAGCTTTTAAGCATTGACCAAAGTTCTTGTGTCATAATTTACATTTCAGAAGATAAAATTGAGCTATACTCAACTGATGTTACTTAAAGGGATATTACATTTTCAAAAGGAAAGCTCAATTGTTTTACATAAAGTCTCGTATTTCTGTTAAAGATGTCAGTTACTGGGGTCCTAGGAACCTTCACTGAGTACTTTCAGTCCTGATCATGTGATGGACATGATCATTGACATGTTACCAGGCACAGATAACTTAATGGCTACAACTTAAAGGGGTTTGCCAATAAAAGAAAATTCGCAAATTTCAATCCCCTAGTGTTGTTTACACAATAAAGATAATTTTTAACCCCTTACTATACAATTTTACTCAGTTTCATTGCTGTTTTAGCTCCTATCACTCACTGATGGTCAGTCTAAAATCCCAGGTTGTTCATGGGGACTCTCTAAGCAGACACTTCATGATTCCTCTAGTTCTGTGAGCTGAAACTGCGGTTATATTATCAGGGTAAAAGGTTTATATACACTTTCATTTACCTTCTGAGCATTATATTAGTATCTGACACATAGAAAGAGATATGAGAATGATCAAAGATGAGATGATGAGATCCATGAGATGCATATTACACAAAATGACACTTTCCAGCTCTTGCTACATGTCAGCTACACACACACTATCAGATCCCTCCCTCCCCCTCCCCCGAATAAAGAGCTTATCTGCCATTAGCTTGTAGTTCTCCTCCCGCTGCTGTGGGCAGGGAGTCAGTGTCAGTCAGAGATGCATCCTGGAATGCAAGGGGAGGGGCTAGAGTGCACGGAGCAGAGAGAGCGAATATCTCAGCTCCACGGCATCAGACAGAAAAGCAAATTGGCTGCCGACCCTAAAGTCATAAGATCCAGGGTCGGAAACCAGGAGTCATTCTGTACACCAGGACTGATAGAGACAGAATTCTATCTGTGAAATGCTGGATTTTTGTTAATAACAGTGAATTAGGGAATGTATTATTTTGTTATCCTTAGTACATTTAGGACACTTGCTTTTGTGGGAATACCCCATTAAGAAAAAGTATGGGACTAAAACAATCATAGTAGGAGTCTAGGGCCGGCTTAACAAGTACTGTAAGATCCTTATTTGTGATATACAGCAATCGGACAGAAAGCAATAATGGGGACTTCAAGCGGCCTGCTGCATCACATGTTACCGATCTTCTTCAAAAACTGATGGAGTCTGATGGATAAAATTCAATTTTACTGTCTTACCAGCGCCTGGACGTTCTGTTGGAAGCAGGTCATTAGAGTACCTGTGTTCATTAATCCACTTAACCACTTCCCAGTTCTCCAGCAACAGGAGACACAGAAAGCCATGTTATCCCAGAATCCTTAATCCCACAACATTATTCATGAAGGTGAGCACCTAGATGTTTCACACGTTGGTGCCCACCCAAAACCTTACTGCCCTGCAGTGTGCATTGTGTCTTTGTTCATTCTGCGCATCATTGATCTTACTGGAGATCCTCACACCAAGCACTTCACCACCATGTTTTCTTCAGGTGCCAACTTTAAAAACTTGTCTTCAGCTTTCACTTTATTTCTCCATCCCAAAATCAGAGCTTATTCCTCCAGCCAAAAACCTTTCTCTGTTGAGTGGTTTAATTTCTGATTACTTTCTCTCCTCGGTCTAAAAATCTGCTCATAAAGATGAACCTGTAACATCTCCTGCATGAAGTTCCCCGAAATACTTTTCATAAAGTAAAAATTTCTATTGCTCCGATTATTTCTGTATGATTATAAATGTATTAGTTATATGTATGACCCTTAAAAAGTTTTTTTAAGGGTCATACATTTTTATGTAAAGCAAGGTGGTTGAAAGTATAGCACATGACGTTGGTGAGTAAGGATGAATGGACCTATTCAAGTTTGATCCGAGACCCACTGTGAGCAGTCCTGACAACAATTGCAGGTGTTACCCTTTAAATACTGAAATGTGTGAGATGCTCTTGCCTGACCGTTACCTCTCCTGCTTTACTACCATCTTATTTAACTTATCAATAGATCTAACAGGTCTGGGCTCTAAATAGACCTTATGGTACATATGTAGCTTGCACTCCCTGACTTATTGTATGTCACTCCCTGACTTGCACCTTATTGTATGTTTTTTCTCTGATGCTTTAGTCTTGCTCACTGCTACATTGA
This sequence comes from Engystomops pustulosus, assembly GCA_019512145.1. Lineage (NCBI taxonomy): Eukaryota > Metazoa > Chordata > Amphibia > Anura > Leptodactylidae > Engystomops > Engystomops pustulosus. The sequence continues at coordinate 6,945,184 of CM033645.1, forward strand.
ATGGCTATTATATTGACCCCCCTCATTGTACATATGCGGGGAGGTTCAGTCTATTTACTATTGCATGTGGGCCTTTTTATGGACTCACGTAGACAGTTTGGGTCAATATGGATTGTTTGTATGCGATCACAATTTTAAAGGTTTTTATCATGTTATTGTCTGATTTCTGTTGGTTTTGTATATCAACTTAATATTGAAGATTTTATATATTTTTTGCTTATACAAAGTGGGGCACATTTACTTAGCCACCCGCTGGAGTGCATTGTCCAATGATAATGCACTGTGCCGCGATTCACTAAGATTGTTCGCCCGATATCCTGCATGTGTCGCTTCCCCGCTCAGGTCCAACAAAGTTCACCATCTTCTTCCTGGTGCATGTAAGTGCTTTGTCTTGTGACCAAATTTGTCTTGCGCGCTCAGTCTGAATCAGTCTAAACGTCCAACAGCACCCCCCAATTTGTAGTCGCATGGAAGCAGCGCAGCTGCTCCACAAAAGGATTGCATGCGCCAAAGTCCCAGCGCAGACACTTCTTACATACCAGTCCAAGCCATGCACTCCCCGAAAAAGGTGCACAGACCAACGAAAGTGAGCAGCGCGACCATTAGAAAATGAGCCCCACTATCTTGGCTTGTATTTATATGATATATTATAGATTGTGTGTCGGCTACCGTAATACATATATATATTCGGTATACACCCTTTTTCTTAGTGTTGACCCTTTAAATACCATTGGCAGAGAGAGTATTTTCCATCATCGCTCCCGATGATGTCATTGGGGAGTAATGATCCTAGAGTAAGTGGTAGCACACAAGACTTAACACCTGCAATCATGGTTTTTACCAACAGAGGGGGGAGCCCGAACCCGAATCCCGGACTTCTGAATTCAAGTCCCCTCATCATTATTGGTGATTGTTTGGACACAAAACTGAACACTGGGGATATCAGTTTCAACCTGCGTTACTTTGGGCTTGTATTTTTTTTATAATATAATAATAATTTTAATATTATGTTGTATATTTTTAAATTGTCTGTTTTATTCTGTCGTGAAAGAGACCGGCTATAATTATTTTCCTTACTTTCCCTGATTTTTCTTCTTGAGAAGAACACTACGATCTATTTTGCTCACTTTCTTGTCGGCTCTTCTCAATAACTCACGAGGATAATGTCTCTCCCTGAGCCATTCACTTTGTCATTTTGATTCTGTAACATAAGCAGATAAATCTGTACAATTACTACAAAGTCTGACCCATCCCCCACGCAGGAAGCTGAAGACTCCATGTTTTAGATAGAAAGGGAAAAATACAACAACCAGATTCCCTTCTGTATCCTTTCTTTAGGGAAATGTTACAATTTTATTCCGTATATCCTTCATGATGACATTTTCAATGATTATTTCCTCTCCACCAAAATTGGATTTGAATTTTAAATACCTGTTGTTATTAAAACAAAAATTGTCAAATTATTTTTATAAAGTAAAAATGTAAAGCTCGGCCAGACAATCATCTTAGCAGACTTAGGGTATCCGCATGTCCTTTTTTAGAACCCCCTCATTTGGAGGATTCTAAAACAGATTGGTTTTTAAATTAAACTCTGTAGTCATCGTAATGGAGGTGCTTAGCTCTTCACTATATGGGCTGTTTTTAGTGACGGGATGGATGTATAAAGCAGTTACAAGTTGCTCAGCTATAGTGGATCAATGTGGTACCCTGTCTCAAGGTGACAGCAGGAGTGAATTAAGCCAGCCCTCTGCCCAACAAGTCTGGAATCACTTCCTACATCTGGTACTATGGATGATATGTCCCTTCTGTCTGTTATACCTTTGGAGGACCTTTGTGTGTATTAAGAGCAGGAACAGATGCTTGAGTATTTCATGGATAAAGCTCCTTATGAGTATAAAATTTGTTGGTTGGTTTGGGTGGCCATGGGCCCCCTAAAAAGTTTGGGCCCTGGGCTACTGCCTAAACCCTGCCAATATTGTAATTCACTAGTTGGTGATAGACAGAAATTGTTGTACGAAGATAATGACCGAGACAAAGGTAAGAACAGGAAGGACAGCATTGAAGTCACTCAAATTGGATGCACTGGAATTACCAGTAGATGAGCCATGGTTGGGAAGGGAGATAGTGGATTAAATAAACTCTCATCAAAGTGAAGCATGAAAAACCAGGAGCACTTACTCATAGATCTAGACACTAGACTGTTGTACTCTTCTTATATTTGTTATCCATGGCCTCCTTCCTTTAAAATTCAACTTTAAAAATTACGCTAATGAGACAAAAGGGCTCTGTGCTGTACATTCACAGGTTGTCACATTCCCTCACCCTTCCCCATTCTTCCTCAGCACTTTTCCACTCCCACACTATGCTGCTGCCATGATAATACAGCAAAAATAGGGAGGGGAAGTGCTGAGGGAGTAGGGGGAGACACTGTAACAGCTTGTGAAGCTACAACACTTAGGGGCTCTGGGAATGCACTTCAGGCTCTTTAGCATAATTATAAAAGCAGATTTTATAAGGAAGGATTCCGTAGATAAGAAAGAAGAGTTTCCCAGTCACAGTACCTGGATCTATGAGTAAGTGCCCCTGGTAAATCATATTTGATTTTGATGGTAGATTTTCTTTGAGCTAAATAGACAATAGGTAGAACCCAGAGGTCAGCGAACTAAGGAAGTAAAAGATCAGAGATACATTTACATACAGAGCCAAAGTGTATGAAGCAACAGAAGAAATATCGTACTGTACCTGGACAAACTTCTACGTAATGATGGACATAAACCAATGAAATCTGAAATCCAACGTATCTAGTGCTTTCCCACATGTGCACTAAGGTAGCACATTCAATAAATCTAGGATTCAGTAGTCTACAGTAGAGATATTAAACCATATTGATGTAAGAAAAAGAACATATGAGAATTTTTTAAGATCATCATTAAATGATACAGGAAATTATAGAACAACATTCTAGTCTATTACGACACTCATGATGGCCCTAAAACCTTTCAAGGTTGTAGTAAAGCAGAAAGCTGGCATATTCCTTTCACAAATCTTTAAATATGAGCAAACCATAAAGTTTCAGACTTGAATGACCCCATATTTGCACCGGGTTACCATATGATTTTAGTGTGATGGATGCCCCAACCCTCAACTCCCTCATGTTGCAATGAAAAATATATTCCAAACCAGACTGAGGCGTTGTACTCGAGCTGAACTCTTCTGATGAAATATGTAGGTGATAATGTGCTCCCCGCTGGATTGTGGTCAAGGCACTGAAGGAACCAGTCTGATCCATGTGTAAAAAGCGACCGTTTCTGTATGAGAAAGGAATAGAAATAAATTAAAACATTTTAAAGAAAAGTACGCTTCCAGGCAAAACGTTCTGTTTATACCGCAAGCCAAAGTTGACCTATGATACGATACAACTTTATTGATATCCTGGGGAAAAATTATTTTGTGCGTAAAGCTCCGACGATTTTTACACCGTTAGAAACAGGTTAGTGAATCAAATACATAAATACTATGAGCGGTGTGTTCTTACATGTTGCTAAATCCTTGGTCACATACAAACATATTTACAGGACATTGCGATATAGAATCACAGTGACCACATTACATTACATATGGGGAAGCAATAATGGGACGAAAATATACCAGTCAAAAAAACAAATAGACACAGACTAGACAGACATGTGTAGGGGATATTACACTAGGGGTGCCGGTGTGGAGCTAACAGTGTTGTGTTGAACTAGTGGTGTGCAGCTGCTGCTGTTGGTTTGGCATGAGAGTCACTGCCTGCAGCTCCATTTTAGCCAAGTACCGTTGCTTATGTTGCCTGTTTCTGGCTGCCACTTGAGCCTTGGTGCAGCCTACTCCTGACTTGCGGTAAGGCTCTGGTTGTGATCACGTACATATCAGGAGCTCCAATGAAGCCGCTACTGGTGCTCTTGGCTGCCAGGATCTGGTTCAGGCGATATGGAAACCCTGCTGCTGATGATCTGCTTAGTGGGGGGGTGTTATGGTGATGGTGCTAAGTTGGGGCAGCAGGTAGGGGGGAGGGGGGTCAAAAGCCAGAGCCAATGCACAGGCAACCACCTTAAGTAGCACCATCTTAACATCTTGACTGTGCCACTACAAGTCCACAAAATTTGGAGTGGGAAGGCGATGAAGGAAAAAGGTTATTGTGCTTTTCAGATAACATTTTGAAAGACAAGAATAAGACATGTTCTTACGAATAGAGTCCCTTTGTCACTGTCTGATTAAATTCTGGTGTAATTCTGTTTTGCACTGAAATAGCTGCACTTTTAAACTGTTTTTTTCATCCTGCATTTTCAACTATGACTATTTATGTGGCTACTTGAGGCATCTTTTTTATATGCATTTACAGGTACATGTATCAACTGTAGTTACTAGAAGTGATGGGCTGATATGTGCAGGTTCGGGTTTGCTGACTTAAGCCTAAATTTGAAAAAATGGCTTGGTTTGAGTTACCGAACCCAAAAACTGACCGTTAAGATCCATGATTGGTGCTGGCACCGTTTACAGGTGTTAACACTATAAATGCTGCTGGGACAGCTATTGTGAGGTACCATTTTCCCTAGGTTCTTTGCTCCTCGTGACGTCATTGAGTGTAGGGAACATGGCGCCAACCACACATTGCCGGAATTCTAAATGCCACTGGTGGTCTTATTTTTTCCATTTTAAGGGTTTACACCCATGATTGGTGCTGGAGATAGAGGTAAGCCCAAAAGCTGAACCTGCACTTCTGGCCAACCTTAGTTATTAGATTACACATGTAATTAAAAATAGGGAATAACTCACAAACTATCAAATTTGCTAGAAAGATTGCAGGAACACTTTCTTTTGAGGACCAAGTCTATCTCTGTATTACATGGACAGCTCGTGCTTTATTGTCATTAGTAGTGCTTTATGAACCCGAACCACAAAGTTCAGGACTGTACCAAACTTTTTAGGTTTAGGTAATTAGACATTTGTGGCCCCCTCTCACCTTTAAAGGAGTTGGCCACTCTATAACATAAATTGACCATCATTGGGAGAACAGGGAAAGGCTGAAGCTCTCACTGGAGGCAAAGACACAGGTACATATACAGTACATGCAGAGACAAGTGTAATGGAAGAGATTTATTGAAAAGTGGTCAGCCCCTTTAACGTCCACAATTGTTGATGGCACCAACACAGAGGGGCTTATTTACAAAGGGTCTCGCGGCCGCATTTTTGTTGGGTTTTCAGAAATTTTCGGGGATCGCGTCGCTGGTATAGGCATTTAGATGGGGATTGTGTTGTATGCGATCGGATTTTGGCACATAGGCACCGTCTTTCATGCGACAGAAATCAGGGGACGGGCTTCGAATTGCGGCAGAGTGCATGATCGTCGGACACTCCGTTTTGTGGGAACTCTGTCGCCCGGGTAAGTAAATGTACCCCAGAGAGTTTTTCTAAATTCAGATTTGGCCAAAATCAGCGGAACCAGAATTTCAACGAGTTCACTGATCACTAGTCATTAATACACCCACAATGCAAAGCTAAATAGAATGACAGGTGACATCCCCCGCTGATTACAGCTGTTCGCTGAGTATTCAGTACCAGGGTAACTTTAATTAGATTTCTTTTTTGGGGGACCCATTTTTTTGAGTCACCTACAAAGGCTGAAATGATATTTGTTATTTAATAAAGCAATGACACAGATTCAGAATGAGAATATATTCTGCCGTTTTCTCTTGCCCTGAAAGACCAAACTTTAGAAAAAATAAATAAATAATTCACACTCTTTTAGCAAACAAAGACATTAATCATATTATGAATATGATTCTCTTTAATGAACCACTGGACTGGACAAGTTTAACTCATTAAGTTTTAATTTTACTTGTTCAGAGCAAATGGATGAAACATGGTATAAACACTGGAGAGAAACAGGCCACGAGGAGGGGATGTGGTAGTCAGTAGAGGAAAGTACATCAACAAATGACTTCTAGAAGGATTTTTTAACCAGGAGACACAAGTGAAATCACATGTCTAATAATATTATCTTCAGTAGATAGATAATATGAGTTAGATAAATAGATAGATATGGGATGGATAGATTGATAGATAGATAAATAGATAGATAGGAGATCGTCGCCACTGTTTCAATAAACTTCAACTCTTTGGAAATTTTGGAAGTCCTGAGTTCTGGATGTAGCAAAGACCACCGCGTACACCCATTATTGGTGCTGGTGGCACATGCACATTGTCATGTTGTCACAGATCATCGCCATTTGTGATGTCATCAGGGGGCCGTAATTCACTGCCATGATAGCTAAGACTCTCTCTGAGACTCCCGGGGCTGTCATTCAGTGCCATCTGTTACAGTCTGGTAGAGGATTGAAAACAATAATAGCAAAGTCCCAAAGTGAACCCTGTAATGGAAAGTAATGTCCATTTTGCAACGTATTCATATTTGAGTAAAAGGTGATCAAAAGGTCATACAGTTTCCAAACTGGTTGCAACGTAAGAGTCAGCCCACAAAAAAATTACACCTATCACCGACATCAGAATCTGGTGAAACAAAGACATTTTTTTAGTAAAAAGTCCTTCCCATATAACCTGAAACCATCTGCCACTGTGGCCCTGTACTGTACTGACATGAGTCAACTTCTGAAGAGAAGTTTTCTCCCAGGCTTCCAGTGAACTCCACCTCCTTCTTTTCACTAAGAGCTCAGTGGTTCTTCAAATCTTGACCTAAGCAGACAGAAAGTCATCTCTTTGCCCACTTCCTGTCCTTATCCATCTCACTGCATGTTGAATTTTGCAGTGGGCACTGTGTGGGAAACTGCAGATCGTTTCACCATTTCATGTACCCATATCACTTAAAACTATCTGCCATTGAGGCCCTGTACTGTACTGACATGAGTCAACTTTGGAAAAGAAGAGTCAAGTTTTCTCCCAGACTTCCAGTGAACTCTGCCTCCTTCTTTCTACTGACATCTCTATGGTTCTTCAAATCTTGGCCTAAGCAGACAAGAAGACCTTTCTTCCTGTTCATATCAGAATGCTATCCCTCTCACTGCATGGTGGATTTAGCAGTGAGCACTGTGTGGGAAACTGCAGATCTTCTCACCATTCTATCCACCCCACGATGGGCTGGACAATGTGGTGGGTGGGGCTAACATAGACAAAGGTGAAAATGATTTAATTGGTGGGAGGAGGCAAATTTAAGCTTGCACTGTGTCAGCATCCAGGGGTAGTGGACCCACTGGACCACCACGGCGATGACGTAAGCCGACATCTGGGACCGGAATCTAAGTGGTTCCCAGTTTTCATCAGAGCATGCGTGAAAGTGAGATGGATTGCTGCGGCGTGGTACCACCAGGTCGTTCCACAGGTGCGACTTTGTCCGCAGTGGCAGCCATGGTGAGGTACAAAGAAGGAAGTCGGACAGGCAGCATAGGATCAATGTCAGGAACAAAGCAGGAGGTCAGAGTAGGAGGAACAGGATCAAAGTCAAGTACAGAACTGGGGTCAAAACGGGAAATCCAAACACAGGCACAAGGCAGGGACACAAGCGTTCGCAACGGCATAAGCACAAAGATCCGGTGGGGAATACTGGGAGAGACCACCTTTTATGCAATTTCTAGGGAACGGCCAGCACCAATCAGCGGTGCGCTGGGCCTTTAAATATTTGGGCGCTGGTGTGTGCGCGCTCTAGAAGGTGGGGATGCATACGCCGAGATGCTGGAGCTGGAGTGAGGACAGGTAAGTGGCACTAGTGCGGCAACAGCGGCCAGCGAGGGGCATGGGTGAGCCCGTGACCCACAATATGGGAGTACCCATGAACCAGTGCACTGAACTTTTCTTGATGACAGGATCCCTTTATCACTACATATAATAAGCATTACCACACCGGTAAAAATGTATTACTTAATTACGATGATCGAATCTAAATCCCTATTGAGAAACCAAGCTAACCACCCTGAGAATACTCTGCCCTGATTGAGCTTTCCCATGCGGCAACTGACCAACCCCTGACAAGCGACGTCGGTCATATTACCCATCCATAATTGGGCCGATCAGGAGGCATTGGAAGCTAGCCCCCTACTACCACGGCCTGTGAGCCACATCACGTGTCAGAAAAAATCAATAGATTCTGGGCTGCCTCACCATAGTATGATGACGCATTTCTAACTCTTCTTCTTGATCCTCCGACTACGCGATTTTTACTTTCGGCCCCAAACTGCAACCATCCTCGGATCATCACCCCCCCGGTAGGCCATAGTTTCAGCACAGGGGCGAGTTTCTTCGCCAACATTACAATTGTTTTGGGAGAAAGAAGTACTGAACTAGCAAGTAATGGTAACTATGTGAAAGACCTACGGATTCCCAATATGCTTCAACTCACTTACACATATACTTGAACAGACTCTATTTGTGGTCTCATTCGACGGAGCGTTGGTATACCTCATTGACCATGCCGGTGAGTAATGCAGTCCGACACATGCTGACCTCTACAAATCATGGCCCTTAAAACACAGGCTTGGATACTGACATTGCGGATGGGTGCGAAAAAACAAGGATGTCGCGTTTGGCAATAGCTTGGAGGGTCGAAAATGGGGGGTGAGCGATGGGCCCCCCAATATGGGCGCCCACCGTATGCTAATATGTTATGCGTGCCCTTGAGAGGGCTTGTCTATGCCTCCCCACTCTTTGACATGCTTGGAGTGTGAGGTATATGACGACGTCTTCCTCCTTTGACTGGCACCCACACAGTTGGAGTTGTTTCATGCATTCCTCAATACAATTGACAATACTATTAAATTCACTATTGTCTTTTCTGAGATCAATTTACAGTTTCTTGATGTCCTAATAACTAGGCGAGGGGATGGGTTTGATACCGACCTTTACACAAAACCAACACAACACATAGTCAATGAGAGCACCACCCTCGCTCAACCCTCAAATCTCTTCCTTACAGCCATGTTGAGAGTAAAAAAGGACACCAGTGATCCAAAAAAGTGACTGACATTTACAGAAAATGGCTAAAATTTCAAAGAGACGTGGATATCCTGATATGGTAATTAGGAAGAACTATAGAAAAACAGGTTAAGATCTAGGATGACTTACTGAGTAGAAATAGAGTAATGACCGAACTAAACGTATTCATTCATTTAGCACATATAATGATCAAGGAAGCTATCGCTACGATTGTGCGCAAACATTGGCCCAAATTGATGGGTACTAATGTGGCCATACCTGAGTTTAACAATCCCCCACTATTCTCTTACCGTAAGTCACAAAATATTAAAGATAGGCGATAAAGTCGATGTGGTCCTTTAAGTAAGTAGGCAGCTCGTCTATCTGGCTACACAAGGAAAGGTGTTACCGTCTGCAATGTATAAATTGCCGTTTGATGGAAAAGGTCCCAATTTTGTACAATGAATACGATTCAACATTAAATATTACTTGACTTGTGATAGTTCTTTTGTGATCTATATACTTTACTGTCCATGTGGTCTTGCGTATGTGGGCGAAACCACACTTGAATTTAAAGTACGGTTTAACCAGCACCGATACACTATTCGATCGGGTCGTAAGGACCTACCTGTCCCCAAGCATTTTTCTGAAGCGGGCCATACAGAGAGACATCTCCGCTTCAGATTAATAGACCATATACCCCCATTAAGAAGAGGAGGAGATAGAGAACGTCTTCTAAAAAAACGTGAACTCCAGTGGATATACACATTAAATACTTTGAAACCACATGGACTTAATGTCGACTTTAAATTACATACTATTTGAAATAGGAAAATCTATAGTGGTTATCCATTCCTGGCCTTGTAGTCTTTGTCACACAACAGATGTATATGCCAAAAATACAATTAGGGTATCCGTATAATAACTATATTTTTTCTCTCTGATTTTTTTCAGATGATATTATTCAAGCTATAATGGAGCGCCCTCGTGTGTTCCCCCCCTCCATACAGCGTCCAACATAATTATTTGGCCCGGAGTGTCGGCTGTTTAGTTCCTCGTTGATGTTTTTTCCGGTACAAACATGAATATTGTTCCTTGATGACTATAGGTGTACCACCACCAGTTTGTATAAGTATTATTTGCAGTGGGCATAAAGTGAGGGGATGGTTCGCAACCCAGACCCTTGACTTTCGTTTAACGTCCCAAAACATGACCGTAGACATTTTTGGAGTTCCTACTAGGGACATATATATAATCTGGTGACAACCACTCGCTTTGTAGTTTCGAGGGGACTAGTGTTACCTTGTTTCTCTGACATTTATATTTATAGAGGTCGCGGATCAGCGGGTCTGTACACACTGCAGCGTTTATACTTGCCATACAACACCTTCCTGGTTTAGGAAAGCTTCTTAGTATACTTCCGGGCTTGCGTTTCCCATTTGCCTATGCCGGTGACACCGACATGGTTTAACATACAGGATCTATTTTAAACAGCAATCGGAGGCTGGAGAACACACTGGGTATGTCCTTAAACCAACAGTGTGGTTTGTTAATTAACCCCTAGGCGCACAAGGACGTTATAGTACGTCCCCGAGGAAATACTGAGCGCACGGGGCCCGTTCTATAACGTCCGGTGTTGGCACGGCTCGCGAACGGAGCCGGCACAGAAGCAGCAGGCTGTAGATGCTAGTACCAGCTGACAGCATGCGGGCTAACAACCGCGACGAGCCGGACCCGAGCGTGGTGTTAACCCCTTACACGAAGCGGTCAAGCATGACCGCGGAGCGTGTAAAGGGGTGTCTGCGCCGTGAAATCGGAATCCCCAGTGCCGCTTACCGGGGATCCGATCCATTCTGCGGCAGACTCGAGACTGCATGTGACCGCGGAGATTGCCCGGTTTTGCCAATGGCAGCCAGATCCCTCCGGGTCTGACTGCAAACTGTCTGAGCATGCGCAAGCTTGCTCAGACAGTTTACACGCTCAAAATAAATTAAATAGTATTGTAGAGCAGTGTATGAAACTTAAACAGTGATCAGAGCTTTCACTGGTTCAAGTTCAATAGGTAATAAGTAAAAAAAGTAAAAACCACTAAAGTTATACCATTACAATAAATAAAAAAATTAACTAAATTAAAATATAAGACCCTAAAATGTCAGTTTCCTATAACACACTTAATAAAGTATAAAAACACACAAAAAAAACAAAAAAAACCCGGCATATTTGGTTTATTGCCGAGTCCTAAACAATCTGTATAATAAAACCGAATCGTTTACTGGAACCGCACGTACACGCTCGTCGTCGTCGTTAGAAAAAAAGCAAAAAAACGTTCCGAACAAAGATAATTTTAATTATAACCCATAAAAAATGGCTCTAAAAAGTGATTTAAAAATGTGGAGGCACTCCAAATAAGCCACTAAAAAGAACAAATTCTCTCGCAACAATAAGCCACTAACTCGAATTTGTCAGCCGAAAAATAAAAAAAGTATGCAGATGAAAAGATGGGATGCTAAAAGGAACAAGATTTCTCCAAATTGGTTTTTATTAGTACAATGAATAAAATACACAAAACCCCCACAAATTTGGTATCCCTGCCGTCGTACAATTGAATAATAGAAACAGGCATCGTTATAGATTCGCAAGTGAACCCCGAGTTAAAAAACCCCAAAAAAAGCTCCAAAAAAAGACAATTTAATTAATACCATATAAAAAATGCTCTAAAAATAAGTAAAAAATGTTATGCAAATATTCTAAAATACGACGCACTAAAAGAGCCAATCCTCTCGCAAAAAATAAGCCCTAAAGATTTGTGAGGGAAAAAAAAAGAAGGTTATGCATATGAAAGTAGGTGATGCTAAAATTAAAACAACATTTTTGCCAAAGTACTTTTTTATTTCATGTAAAATGGGAAAAATAAAAATTTATATAAATGAGGTCTTTTCGTAATCGTGGTGAACATAGAATAAAAATAATATACTATTGTTATGATGGTAAACGGCCCCCCCAAAAAAAAAAAAAACAAAAATCTTCTAAAACGTGATGATTTCATTATCCACAAACAAGAGTTAAGAAAAATCTCTACCAATTAGCCGATAGATCCCGAATTGACGTACCAGAAAAGTGCATTCATGTGGCAAAAGAAATAAAGCCCTATGGTCCACATTAAAAAAGAAAAAAATTATAGCCTGTACAATGTGAAATAGCAATTGATCTGGATGGCGCCTCCTTCCCTCCTATGCCCGGAGCCCGTGCACCAACAGCAGGAGACCACCACACATGGGGTACGGGTGTTTTGTACTCGGGAGAGATTGGGTAACAAACTTGTGGACCTTTTTTAATTTAATCCATTTAAACGTTTATTTTCACCAATGAGTGTAGTATTGTGAAAAAAATATTACAATTTGCAGACTGCACCTACATTTTTTAACCCTATAAAACTAAAGGGTTAACCAACTTCTTTTTAAAAAGTGGTTTTTCATACATGAGTGGTGTAGTTTCCACAATGGGGTTAATTTATGAGTCTCACTATTATTTAGGCCTCTCGGTGTCAATAGAAGTTGGAAGGTCCCTATAAAGACAGGGTTTTTGTGATATTTACAAAAATTTGAAAAATATTACCTAAATTCTGAGCCTCTCAACACTTTAGTAAAATATGTGGAATCTTAAAAAACCATCCAACATAAAGCAGACATTTGGGGAAATGTAAGTTATGAATTTATTTGGTGCTATGACTATCTGCATCAAAAGTAGAGAATTTAGAATGGTGAAATAACGAATTTTCCAAATTTTTGCCCAACTTTGGTTTTTTTTATAACTAAACGCAAAAGATTTCATCAAAATTTTAAAAATAATTTGAATACAATGTGTCACGAGAAAAAAACAAAAAACATCTCAAAATCCCTGGAATCTCATAGCGTCCACGCTATAACCATTATAGTGACAAGGCCCAGATTTGAAAAATGGGACCGCGTCCTATAGGCCAAAAGAGGCTGCGTCCCTAGGGGTTTAACTTTATTTGCACTTATATTAACTGTATGGTTATAAACAAACGATTGTAACCACAAAATCTTCGACTAAGTGATCATTAAATATGCTGCCACATTGTAATGATGAGACACTTATATATGGCTTGTCAAAATATATGTATACATTGATGTTATCAAATGGATGTGGGGGGCGGGGCTATATGGTCCATGATGTTTAAAATGTTTGTATATATATCCGCTGTATAACTGAATGTTTAGCTTGACAAAGGCATCTCACGAGGCTGAACGATGCTACACATGGAATAAAGAAAACCACTTTTTTTCACCTTTATTAGGATGTTGGAGTGCGCTTATTTCCAAATATTATATTGATAGATAGATAGATAAATAGATAGTAGAGATCGTCCCACTGTTTCAATAAACTTTCAATCTTTGGGAAATCTGGAAAGTCTGAGTTTCTGGATGTAGCAAGACAAACGCGTAAACCCTATCGGTGCTGGGGCACATGCACATTGTCATGTTGTCACAGTCATGGCAATTTGTGAGTGTCATCAGGGGGCCGTACTTCACTGCCTGTAGCTAAAGACTCTCTTGAGACTCCCGGGGCTGTCATTCAGCGCCATTGTTACAGTGGTAGAGGATTGAAACAATAATAGCAAAGGTCCCAAAGTGAACCCGTACTGGAAAGTAATGTCCCATTTTGCAACGTATTATATATGAGAAAAGGTGATCAAGGTCATACGTTTCCAACTGGCTGCAACATAAGAGTCAACCCACATAAAATTAACCTATACCGACATCGAATCTGGTGAAACAAAGAAATTTTTTTAGTAAAAAGTCCTTCCCATTTTTTTTTTCATAAACCTGGGAAACCATCTGACACTGTGGCCCTTTGTTGTACTGTACTGACATGAGTCAACTTATGAAGAGAAAGAGTTAAGTTTTCTTCTCCCAGGCTTTCCAGTTGAACCTCACCTCCTTCTTTTCACAAGAGTCAGTGTTTTTCAAATTCTTGACCTATGCAGGTGACAGAAAGTCATCCTTTGCCCAATTACTGTCCTTATCCATCTCACTGCACGTTGAATTTTGCTAAGTTGGGCACGTGTGGGAAACTGCAGATCGTTCACCCTTCATGTACCCCATATACTTAAAACATCTGCATTGAGCATGTACTGTACTGACCTGAGTCACTGGGAAAGAAGAGTCAAGTTTTTCTCCCAGACTTCCAGTGAACTTGCCTCCTTCTTCACTACTGATATCTCTATGGTTTCTTCAAATCTGGCCTAAGCAGACAAGAAGACCTTCTTCCTGTTCATAGCAGAAGCTATCCCTCTCACTGTGGATTATTTAGCAGTGAGCACTTTGGGAACTGCAGCATCTTCTCACAATTCCATGCACCCCACGATGGGCTGGACAAGGTGGTGGGTGGGGACAACATAGACAAAGGTTTGAAAATGATTTAATGGGAGAGGCAAATTTAAGCTTGCACTGGTCAGCATACAGGGTAGTGGACCATGGACCACCCGGACCGATGACGTACCGTAAGCCGACATCGGGACCGGAATCTAAGTGGTTCCAAGTGTTCATCAGGCATGCGTGGAAAGTGAGATGGATTTGCGCGGCGTGGTACCACCAGGTAGTCCACAGGCGCGACTTTGTCCGCAGTGGAAGCCATGGTAGGTACAAAAGAAGGATAGTCGGACAGGCTAGCTTAGGATCAAGGTCCAGGAACAAAGCAGGAGCAGGGTAGGAGGAACAGGATCAAGTCAGTACATAACTGGGGTCAAACGGGAAACCAACCAAAGGAACAAGGGCAGGGACACAAGCGTTCGCGCAACGGCATTAGCACAAAGATCGGTGGGGATACTGGGAGAGACCGCTTATATGACATTTCTAGGGAACGGCCAGCACCAATCAGCGGATGCGCTGGGCTTAAATATTGGCTGCTGAGTGTGTGACCGCCTCATAGAAGGTTGGGGATGCATACGCCGAGATGCTGGAGCTGATGCGAGTGAGGACAGGTAAGTGGCACTAGTGCGGCAACCAGCGGGCAACGAGGGGCTGGGTTGAGCCCGTGACCCCACCATATGGGTTTAGGAGTTACCCATGAACCAGTGCACTGAACTTTGCTTGATACAGGATCCCTTTATCATAAGATTTTTTAATATATTATATATATTATAATTATATATATAATATATATATATATATTTTATTCAGTATAGAAGAACCAACATTATTTGTGAAAATTGTGGACAAAAAGAGACTGCTGGATAGAACTGCAGTGCACTCCTACAGTCTGCGACACAGGTTCCCAGAGTCCTGGCTGTTGCTGAATATCTTTTCATATGTACAATAGTATTTTCCAGCTTGAGCGCATTTGCATGGGCTTTGTACTAGCGGAGATATACTTGTATATTCCCCTCATGAGGCGTGCAGGGTGGGGAAGGAAGCCAGGCATACTAATGAAATGGATCAGTGCATCTCTGTTGCCGGTCTGACACAAAGAACAACACTAATTTGCAACTTGACGATACTCCCCTTGATATCTTTGTACGAAATAAACAAAAAATATAATCTGCTTGTCAAAAGTGATCTCCATAAAACAACACGGGGAGAAGCATTTAATCTTTGTGCCGATGCGTGGCTGTGAGAGGAGGCAGGCCGTTACACATAATCACGGAGTGTAATCTACATTTCCAGCTTGTCAGCAGCTGCTCGGTCATCAGCCAGAGAATAGTTATCTTCGTGTGGGCTACAAATTGGCTTCTTGTCTTAAAGGGAAATATACAAATTGCCAGAAATGGGGATACTCTTGCACCATCCTTGAATATTATGACAAGTGTTGAGTGACCTGAACCACAAAATTTCAGATTCTGAATCCCCAACCCCCCAATTTAATTAGAAGTTTAAGGCCGGGACTGGGTTTGCTCACCATTCCCCCTGAGCATAATGGCCATGATCGTGGTGCTGGTAGCAATCGCGGCGTTAACTCTTTCACCAATGCATGGCTGGTAAACCCAGGCTTTTAAGGTTCCAAAAAATCTTCCCTATGGCCTCAGATGGTGTTAAATAAAAACACGCACATCAACAATGTGGACCTGCTGCTGGACCTTTAACAAAGGGATGTGCACCACCGGAAAAAGAAATTCCGGATCCAGCTAGGTGCAGATTAAAATCGCCTTTATTCGATTTCAGAGGCATCCGTCAGATAAATAAAGGTGGCATGGTAAATCGTCAACGCGTTTCTAGCACATACAAGGTCTCTTAATCATGACTGAGGAGTGTGGCGACTGTTTGTTAAATAACCATCGCGCCACTCCTCCCCCTTCAGATTCCACCAACACATGTCACATGTAGAAACATAACGCAATTTTGCCAAACTAGTTACAAAATTCCATTGCAAGGCATATAGGTGCAAGAATTATACATAATAATTCATGTTTGTTATAAAATTAAAACTTAAATAATACAGAGGCAATGTTTTTCTTGTGTTCCGTTTTCCTTTCAGGTGTTACCAAGGAAAACATCCACGCTGATCTGTATCTGCGGTCCATGTGACTTGTCACCTGGTAAGCAAACCGTAACGCCGGAAATACATTCAATAGCAATCCATTCCAGGGCTTGGCCTGCATTATAACAAGTATATATACGGCGCCACACCGGGGGGCTGATGTAAGAACATAATAAGCTCTTTTATGTTTTAAGGAGGACACCAAGTCGACTCTGGGGCTTGTTCGGTAGGCTCTGCAACCACATTCCTACTCCTGCAGTTGAAATATCTTCTATAGCCAATTTTTGTGATGACATTGCAAACCTGACTCCACTTTAATTTTAAAGATAAACTTACGTAGATTATTAAGTGAACAAGGTGTAGAAAGAAGCAAAATTTAGGACAAATCAATCCAGTGGCCTAGAAGAGTTTGAATAGTATATTCCTGGACGATAAGCATTCTATCTTTTAACCTCTACCCCCTTGAGGAAGCAGAGGTGGGTGAAACGGTAGTTGTAGTGATTTGGATCCTGGTCACATTGACATTTTGTGTTGTTTACCGTGTTTGAGGTTTTCGTAGACGGTGATTGATATCCTGGTTCCTACTATTTGAGACTTGTCTAGTAGACAAATTCATGGTATCGTATATTGGATTCCATATACTCATGTATTTGACTACTAGCTCTCTGGATGTGTTTAACATTTTAAACTGTTCAAGTGCCAGTATCTAAGGTGGGGTGTGAACCCTACATGGGGGGTCTTTATACTGTTTTTAGGTCCAAGTGACTGTAATTTTGTGACATTGAATCAAATTTGAATTATCGTTAAGATTTATATTTGTGTTTTGTTGGAGCATAAATTAATCTGAGCTAAATTGTCGTTTGTCATTTTGTTTGGACGGTATCAAGGTTTACTCTTATGTTGCGGTATCTCGGTTGTTGCCAGTATGGGTATTAAATCTATGGAAGCTAAGACCTTTCTCTCGATCACTTGAAGAGCCATCACTTTCAGTCAGTCCGACAATAAAGGGCGAGTGAGAGTGACAGTGGACCCCCTTTGCAGTTTTTCCCTGAAATATCCTTCATTTCCAGAAGGAAAACTTTAACAAGGTTACTGTCATTCTTAGTAAGTTGCAGAAACAATATGACGATTTCAGGAAGGAGGGGGTTGTTCGGTTTGCCACTAGATTCTGTCTGCTTTAGCCCCATGAGAATTCACATGCTGGGGTTGAAGGTCTTATAAATGAATAAGATCCAGACACTTCATATTGGACATAGCAAGGATCTACAGAAGCATCTCAGCATCCGAACCTGTAATGTTTCAAAAACTCTAATCCGTATGACTTGATGATGTTTCATACATTCGTATGCTGTCATGACATTTATGTAGTCACTGATGAATGAATTTACTGTCCCATAGATATATGTGATCAAGAATAACAAATTAAGTGCAATGCGGATTTTATTTTCTGAAATCAAGGGTTTTAAAAAAAAAAAAGCTAAATAATGACCACACAATTACATCGTTTCATTCCCTTGTGGCACATTTACTTACCAACAGTGCAACCTTTTGCCTCTGTGTAGTGTAGGGGGGCACCATATCAGAATTTATGGAGATCGTTTCTTCATGAAATCTGATGCCCACTGCCAATGATAGACAGAGTGCCCACTTTTTTTTGATGCACCTTTAAAATGGGCGGTTGGGACACACCTTAGTCTGCGTTGTGACACCACTTAAATCTGAGAACGATCGACTTAGTACCGGAACGCACTCTAATGAGTGATAAATGGACTAGTGCAGCGCAAACAAGATCCTGTGCCATAACAAATAGGGTGCAGCACTTCTTAAATATGTGCAAGAGTTGCACTCAAAAGAACGTGCAAAGTCCGACAGGCAAGGGCCTTGTAAATTGTACCATATGGACTTTACCAAGGGCAGGTCAATAATGCAAGCGATTACAAATAGTGAGGATGATTTTTTATCCCTTGCCAAAACAGAAGAAGAAAAAATGGGGTAATGGTTAAACCAATCATGGTAACCAGTCCTGCATTGTAGATTGCCCCTGTTTTAAGGTATTTTCAAGTTGTTATTAAATTGTAGATCTCGAATTTGCACATTTTTGTAACTATTCCATAAACTGCCATGATTTAATTTTACAACCATGTTTATCTTGGTCACTAGAATCCAGATGTTTATTTTTATAAAATCGACCAATTCAAAAAGTCAACAGTTGGGCAAATCACTCCAATGAGAATTGCACATGAAGAAGCTCAAAATTAAAAGAAGTTTGATATTGTGCCCACATGGACATTTATATACACTGGTGCTCCACATCCCCCACAGGATCTATAAAGCTGTCGGGTTTTGTGCAGCAATGCGTGCACCAGAAACGGCACTTTACACCAGGCTGACCTGGCATACAATTGCGCCTAAACTGGTCAGAGTGTGGACTGTGGCTTAATGCAGGATATTGGTGCAATATCCTGCATGACACCAGGACAATTACCCCCAGATTCAGGCATTAAAAACCGATAAATTAGGCCCAATAGTCATATGACTAACACGAACCCCAGACTGGCCCCAAAACGCGGTCTATTAACTGTTGTGCATTCATTATGTTTATGGTTACTAGTCTGGGATTCGAAAAGCGTCTTATTTTAACTAGTGATTCTTATTTTGATGTGTCTTAGCATTTATCATTTATATGTGTACTTTTAATAAAAGTAAACAAACGCCCTTGTGGAGGAGATTTCCATCCATCATATAAATCTGGTGTGTGCAGAAAACGATTCTGGAGAGTCTACAAATGGGCACACGATCCGGCCTAATGAGAACCCCCCCCCCCTCAGTGACTGAAAAGAAGGAAAGTTGCAAGTTTTCTTTATTTATTTCATATTTAGGGTATTTTAAACTCATCATATTAAGATTCACGAGTTTTCGATTAAATCTTGTCCTATTTTATGATGACACATTTCCGTTAAGTAGTAAAAAAAAGCACACAAAAGCGACGATAATAAACTATGGAATTAAGTGTTTTATCCATTATTCGGCGGGTGGGCTGGTAACAAGTAACTGTAATGTGAACTATGACCTTGATTTCTTTTAAACTCTTGTGTCTACGCTTCGTTTTTTAAAATTAATGACACCACAAATGTACAAAGCTGGGACAAAGGCAACAACTGGTCTCTTCTGTCGGACGTAGATGTTATTTCGAATAAATTACATTTGCTAATAGTATTAATGGTCCTTTTTTTTCGGCATTATTTCCTGTTTATTAGCCGAATCAGATGTTGAAAAAAGGCCTAATAAGATTAGGCTCAAACATACAATGTAAAAGACGCATTAAGAATATCTGTTATAATGAGGCTCTTACTCATAATTAGGAGACATGTATCATTGAAAAGATAGGAAAGGTTATAGGTCTCTTTTGACACGTGTTCGCTATTGTTGCTCCTCCGTATGATATCACGAGCTTTTGACAGTCGATTAAACATTTCGCCCTATTATAACAGGAAGTAAAATACTGGAGACTCGTGCAAAGATGATTGCCTTATGGGGACCATGGTAATAATGCCAAAACAAAAAACAACCAAGGGTTTATCTTTCTTCTTACTTCATTTAACTTTTTAAAGGAACATCTCCCAACAGGATGCAAGGATTGTGTAAAACAAGCACACTGGCATAATGGTTGTCCCCTCTGGAGGATTGCCATTTTTTATTTCTTATTACTATAGGTCTTAATGGAGCCTGGAGCCCTAAGACTCCTTTGCAATTCTGTAAAGCGTTTTTTTTCGAAAAAAAACTAGGGCTAAGAAGATAAAAGACGAGAGAATCTTGTCAGAGTGGGGCACACACGGTTATGTCAGGATGATTGGTTACAATCCTCATCCTGGCGGGAGAGGCTTTAAAGCAACCAGGTAATTACAGTCACCATTTTGCTAGTTTCAAGATAATTCAAACATATTCCAGCTGGTTAAGTAAAGGAGGGAAGATTTGATTGGTTGAAATTATTGGTAAGGTCCCGGAGATCGGAACTTCAAACATTTGTGGCGAGCAGGGTTCTCCTGGATTGACTGTTACAAATAGCTTCGAGGAACTAGAGAAAGATGGATCCAACCCACATATTATGTGTGCTAATCTGTGTCAGTGCCCACGGGTGCCAAAATAGTCTAAGGCTTTGGCGGAAGATGTTAACATTAGGGGAACCCCAAAATATAACTTTGGTATGGGAGCAAATTGTCCCTGGGTGGTGTGACTGATCAAAGAAGTCATACGGTCAAACAGAGTCTCTTCCTCGGTTTTACTCTTCATAACTCATACAATTGGGGTTGTAAAATACCCGAAAAAACGGAACTGTTTGGGTTTTTTGTCACGGACATTGCAGATTCCGGACCCTCAACTTGGAATTCAGCCAAGAGTTTGGTGCTCGGCGATTGAACTCACCCCTTCTGGTAACATCTGTGAGCGGCATAGCGCCGGCAACAATTTGCCTAGGAAAGTGGTATGGAATGATGATAGGGGGACAATGGCGGCTTGTCTGTCAATGGCTGGTATACAGTTAGCTGCAGCACAGAGAGGGCTGACCCCAGGTCGACCCCCGGGTGCATTTGGTATCAGAATAATTTTAACAGTTGATTTTACAGGAAGGAGCCCAAGATAACAAATATAAGAGATTAACAGTCAGGTGTCTGGATCTATGAGTAATGTTCCCTGGTTTATCAGGATGGAATTTGATGGCAAGCTTCCTTTATCAATTGCTGCCTCTGTCCCAAATTGAGCTCAATGTACTAGGTTAATTCCCTGGCTCAAAAATGACTGTGAGGCAAATGTCATGGCACCAGTAGATGACATAAATTCTGTCCTAAGGGTTGATTCTAACAAACTACAGAACATCGTAATGTAGAAAGCAAGGAGATTGGGTGGTAACGATACCTTTGTGGTGCAGTAAATGCAAACAGGAATGTGTAATTGACTTTTCATCGGGGTTTGCAGCTCCTGGCAGTGATCGGGAGGGTAGTCGAAAACTGAGAAGCTGTGAGGACCATTAGTAATTATCACACCATAATGGGACAAATTTATTCATTATTGAAGGACACCATTGCTGGTGGTTCTCCCTAGATCTATTTCAGGTAGAAATATGGTACAGGCGGTCCTCTACTTAAGGACCAACCAACTAGCTGACCACTAGTTACAACGGGGGACTACTGGATGTTGGTAATTTATTGTACTTTAGCTAGACTACAATGATAAGCTTAACAGGTACAGAGGTTGTCTGAATGAAGCTTCATGTAATGTTGATTCTTATGGACAATCTCAAACGATGTTTAAAATCTTATTGTCACAAAGTAGTTGGCGGGAGTTACAAATATTAAATAACAATTCTAACTATATAACAATTCAAATAAGAAACAAACCTACAGAACCAATACTTTACGTAATTGCCCTGTTATATTGGAATTAGGTCTCTTGGGGGGTGGTGTTCACAGAAGATCCTTTTCTTGGCAGCAGGACAGGACAAAGCGATAAGATGGGGCCGTCCTCATTGGGCTGAGTAAGATGTGAAAGATAACAAAAAAAAAATGGGGTTCATTCTACTAAGGGGCCGATTCGGGTTTCCCGACGTGTTACGCGAAATATTTCGATATTTTCGAGCGATTTCCCGGATTGCACGGGATTTTGGCGCACGCGATCGGATGTGGCGCATCGGCGTGGCCATGCACGTGCACGGAAATCTGGGGGCGTGGGCCGAACGAAAAACCGACGGATTCGGAAAAAACCGTCCCGCATTTAAAAAAAACAATGTTGCAGGGACTCGCGCTACCTCACCAGGTATAGAACCGGTGAACTTTCTGGCATTCCGGCGGGCCTCAGGGAAACTTCAGCGCAGGGGGAAAACGCAGGCAGGCCTAGGAACTACTTAGTGAATCAGGATGGGACCGTCGATCCGACCTTCTTTTTTCTGCCTTGATTTTCTTTTCGTTTCTTTCTCTTCCCCCTGCATTCTTTCTTTTGCTCTGACTTTTCGTCTCCCTCACCCTCGCACTCGTTCGATTTACTCTTATCTCTCTTCCCTCTTTTTTCTTTTTCTTTGTTCCTCTGCCTTTCCTTGTTGCGCGGGAACCGAATCCACCGAATCAGCGAGAACACACCGCTAGGATAGCGAATGGACCGTGGGTAAGTAAAATCTGCCCCAAGTCTTCCAATGGGGCTCCAATGGAGAGGGTATTGTTTCATATTAACTATTGGATTTGAACGAGATTTTGGCAGACTGTTGCAGGAGCTGGTCACACCGGGTCTAGATGCCTCTTTACAGAAAAACATTGATGGTTACTATTATATTTAATATAGAATTGTGATTCCCTTCCTCCAGTCCTAATCATGCTCTGCTAACCTTCTAGAATGAAAAACTTTGGGGAGTCTCTTACAGGAGGAGAAAAATCGAAGAAGTTTCTGGCACGTGGACTAAAAGATCTTCAAAGATTTATTAGGTTACATTAAAAGAGGACTACTTAAATGCAGACAAGCTGGCGGTTTACTGGGCGGAAAAAAACTCCTTCCAGTTTTGCCCAAAACTTGCAGCTTATGCATGTATGTAGTACTCTTGTAAATTTGTAAACCTAATAAAACATTGAAGATAGATTTTTTAAAAAATTTTCTCCTGTGTGGTTTTTCATCTGGGGTGTCGGACAACTGTTCCAGACACGGACTGAAATGTATCGGGACCCACGATAACCAAGGATCCCCCCAGGCGCGGTCCCACTGCTGCATGTGGTAGTCATGCTTTGAATGGAACCTAATAAAATTGAAGATTTTTTTCAATTTTTCTGTGTTTGTTCCTTGGTGACATACAATTGTTCCCAAGAACAGACCTGTGAAACGTGATGGGACCCACAGCTACAAGGATCACCCAAAAGAATGCGCAGCTTTACTGCAGTGTTTAGTCACTTGGTAAGGAACCAATAAAACAGAAGATTTTTTTCCAAATCTTTCTCCGGGGTGGTATTGATGGCGATATATTTGTTCCCCTTATAGGGGGTTGGGAGAATGTAGATCCTCCAACAAAAGATGCAGAGGAGGATAGAGGCAAATAGAAGAGGGATAAACCCTAGTGTTAAAATATGTAAAAAAAGAAACAGCAAAAAAAAACAGTAAGGTGGTTCTATTTTATCTTGTGTGCTAAAAAATCATTGTGCAGGTGAGGACATTAAATGGAAAAATGTACCCCAGGTGGGTGGATGGCAGGTATCGAACGCTCAGTAGGAACAGACGGGGCAAGATCTCGATGAAGAGAAATTTAACTTCTATTGACAAGCTGAAGACGTTCGTCCTGAAATCCAGCCCTCATCTGCCACAAAGCCACAATAAAATAATGGGTTTATGATCCCTGAGGGGCAAGTTCTGTGTTTTTTTAACCATATAAAATGTAATCATTGTAACTCTGTTAAAATGGAACAATTGTTCTTCTGCCCCCTACAGTCAGAGGTAACATTCACAAAGAAGTGAATGTTAAAGTTAAATAAGAATCAATCACATATTCGAGGGCAGGAACACATTCGGCAAAATCGAAATAAACTGCTGTTGAAAATACCGTAAAAACTATTGAATAATTGCTGTCAAGAACAACAACTAAGCCAATTTGCGCGAAGTATTAGTTATGCAGTTTATTAAGTTTTCTGGTGCTCTCATGCTCTGCTCTGTACATATTAACGGGTCTCTGTTCTTATTAAGTCCAGAGAATATAGAATTGTTTGCCATCGCTTACAGTGGTAGAGGAGCTAGTGACAGTGTTGTGAGCTAAACAAGAATATATACAATCCAGTGGATATTCACATTAAATACTTTGAAACCACATGGACTTAATGTCGACTTTAAATTACATACCATTTGAAATAGGAAAATCTATAGGTGTTATCCTTCCCGGCCTTGTAGTCTTTGTCACACAACAGATGTATATGCAAAATATACAATTAGTGTATCCGTATAATAACATATATTTTTTCTCTCTGTTTTTTTTTCAGATGATATTATTCAAGCTATAATGGGACAGCCCTCGTGTGTTCCCCCCTCCAATACAGCGCTACCAACATAATTATTGGCCCGGAGTGTCGGCATGTTGAGTTCCTCGGTGATGTTTTTCCGATACACATGAATATTGTCCTTGATGACTACTAGGTGTCCACCACCAGTTTGTATAAGTATATTTTGCAGTGGTCATAAAGTGAGGGTGATAGTTCTGCAACACCCCAGACCCTATGGCTTGTTCTTTAACGTCCCACAGAGACGTAGACATTTTTGGAGTCTCCTACTAGGGACATATTAATAATCTGGTGACACCACTCGCTTGTAGTTCGAGGGACTAGTGTACCTTGTTCTCTCTACAGTTATATTTAATACGAGGTCCGCGATCAGCGGAGTCTGTACACACTGCAGCGTTATATACGTTGCCATAACAACGCTTCCTGGTTTAGGAGCGCATGCGCAGTAGATACTTCCGGGCTTGCGTTCCATTTGCTTATGCCGGTGACACGCACATTGTTTTATACAGACAGGCTCTATTTTAAATAGTAATCGGAGGCTGGAGAACACACTTGGGTATGTCCTTACACCACAGATTGTGGTTTTTTATTAACTTTATTGCACTATATTCACTTTAATGTTTATAAACAAACGATTGTAAACCTACAAATCTTCTGATTCAAGGATCATAAATATGCTGCACATTGTAATGATGATATCACTTATATATGGATTGTCAAAATATATGTATCACATTGATGTTATCACATGGATGTGGGGGGCGGGGCCTATATGGTCACATGATGTTTAAATGTTTGTATATATATCCGCTGTATACACTGAATGTTTAGCTTGACAAAGGCTCTCACGGGCTGAAACGTTGCTACACATGGAATAAAAAGAAAACCACTTTTTTTTCACCTTTATTGGATGTTGGAGTGCTGCTTATTTTCAAATTTTATAGATAGATAGATATGAGATAGATAGATAGATAGATATGAGATAGATAGATAGATATGAGATAGATAGATAGATATGAGATAGATAGATAGATATGAGATAGATAGATAGATATGAGATAGATAGATATGAGATAGATAGATAGATATGAGATAGATAGAAGAAGCAGCGGCTGTCAGCTGTCTATCACAGCTGACAGCCTGCGCTAACACCCGCGATCGGAGCCGATCGTGGGTGTTAACCCCTTACACGCCGTGGTCAAGCATGACCGCGGCGTGTAAGGGTGTTTGCGCTGTGGATCCTATCCACTTCTGGGCAGCTCCGAGGACTGGCATGTTCCCCGGAGCTGCCCGGTCTCCCTGGCAGTCAGATCCCTTCTGGGTCTGACTGCAAACTGTCTGAGCATGCGCCTGCCTGCTCAGACAGTTTACACTGCTCTTCAATAAAATAGTATTGTAGAGCAGTGTATTGAACTTGAACCAGTGATCAGAGCATCACTGGTTCAAGTTCAAGTATGTATAAGTAAAAAAAAAAGTCAAAAACACTAAAGTTAATACATTAGAATAAATAAAAAATAAATACATTAAAATATAAGCCCCTAAAATGTCACTTTCCTATAAAAACACTTAATAAAGTATAAAAAACACAAAAACACAAAAAAAACCGCATATTTGGTATTGCCGCGTCTGTAACAATCTGTATAATAAAATAGAATCGTTACTGGACCCGCACATTACACGCCGTAGAAAAAAAACTAATTAATTAATACCCTATAAAAAATGCTCTAAAAAGTGATTTAAAAAATGTTATGCACTCCAAAATAGGCCCACTCAAAAGAGCAACTCTTCTCGCAAAAAAAAAAGCCCTAAAGAAGAGAGATAGGCGAAAAATAAAAAAGTTATGCATATGAAAGACAGTGATGCTAAAATTAACAACATTTTTGCCAAATTACTTTTTATTCAGTAAAAATGGGAAAAAATAAAAAATCTGTATAATTGAGGTCTTTTTGTAATCGTGGTGACCCATAGAATAAAAATAATATACTATTTTTATGGTATGGTAAACGGCCAAAAAAAAAAAAATCTTCCTAAAAAGTGATGATTTTCATTTCCTCCACCAACAAAGAGTTAATAAAATCTCACCAATTAGCATATAGATTCCCCAAAATTACGTACCAGAAAAGTGCATCTCATGTGGCTATATATATATATATATATATATATATATATATATATATATATATATTCAGTATAGAAGAAAACCAATTATTTGTGAAAATTGCTGGACAAAAAGCGACTGCTGCATTAGAACTGCAGTGCACTCCTACAGTCTGCGTACACCAGGTTCCCCAGAGTCTTGGCTGTTGCTGAATATCTTTTCATATGTACAATAGTATTTTCCAGCTTGAGCGCATTTGCATGGGCTTTGTATTAGCGGAGTATTACTTGTATATTCCCCTCATGAGGCGTGCACTGGTTGGGGAAGGAAGCCAGGCATACTAATGAAATTGATCAGTGCATCTCTGTTGCCGAGGCTGACACAAAGAATCATACACTAATTTGCAACTTGACGATACCGCTCCCCTTGTATCTTTGTACAAAATAAACCAAAAATATAATCTGCTTGTCAAAAGTGATATCCATAAAACAACACGGGGAGAAGCATTTAATCTTTGTGCCGATGCGTGTGCTGTGATGAGGCAGGCCCGGCCGTACACATAATCACGGAGTGTAATCTACATTTCCAGCTTGTCAGCAGCTGCTCGGTCATCAGCCAGAGAATAGTTATCTTTCGTGTGGGCTACAAATTGGCTTCTTGTCTTAAAGGGAAATATACAAATTGCCAGAAATTGGGATACTCTTGGGATACACCATCCTTGAATATTATGACAAGTGTTGAGTGGATTTCAGATTCTGAATCCCCCAACCCCCCCAATTTCATTAGAAGTTCAAGGCCGGGACTGGGTTTGACTCACCTTCCCCCTGATGCATAATGGCCATGATCGGTGCTGGTAGCAATCGCCGGCGTTAACTCTTTCACCAGATGCATGGCTGGTAAACCCACAAACATACCTTTTAGGGTTTATTAAGTGTAGACCAGGTCTTATTATGCTTCAATGCTGGCTTTACGTTGAGATATAAACTCATGTTGTTGGGGCAGCCTGACCCTTTTGGAGTGTTGAATATCTATCACATGAAGAAGGTGATGGAATTTGATATGGTAACATCCTGCCACATGTGGTTCTACTGTGTGCCTGAGGCTTTTAAGGTGTCCAAAAAAATCTTCCCTATTGGCCTCAGATGGTGTTAAAATAATAAACACGTCACATCAACAATGTGGACCTGCTGCTGGACCTTTAACAAAAGGGATGTGCACCACCGGGGCTGATGGTAAGAACATTAATAAGCTCTTTCATTGTTAAAGGAGGACCACCAAGTCCGACTCTATGGCTTGTTCGGTAGGCTCTGCACCAATCCTCCTCCTGCAGTTGGAAATATCTTCTATAGCCACTTTTGTAATAACATTTGCAAACCTGCTCCACTTTTAATTTAGATAACTTACGTCAGATTTATTAAGTGAACCATGTTGTAGAAAGAAGCAAATTTAGGCACAAATTCAATCCAGTGGCCTAGGAGAGTATGAATAGTATATTCCTGGACGTAAGTCCTTCTATCTTTTAACATCTACCCCTTGAGGAAGCAGAGGGTGAAACGTGTAGTGATCTTGGATCCTGGTCACATTGAACATTTTGGTTGGTTTACCGTGTTTGCAGGTTTCTCGTAGACATGTTGAGTTGATATCCTGGTTCATACTATTTGAGCACTTTGTCTAGTAGACAATTCATGGTATTGTATATTGGATTCCATATATCATGTATTTGTACTTACAAGCTCTGTATGTGTTTAACATTTATAACTGTTCAGTGCCAGTATCTATAGGTGTGTTGTGACCTACATGGGGGTCTACTGTTTTTAGGTCCAAGTGACTGTAATTTCTTGGTGGACATTGAATCAAATTTGAATTATTTCGTTAAGATTTATATTTGTGTTTATTGGGCTAAATTGTAGATATTTTCAATTTTTGTTTTGTAGGTATCAAGGTTACTATATTGTTGCCGGTATCTCGGTGTATGGGTATTAATCTATGGAAGTAAGACCTTTCATCTTCGATCACTTGAAGATGCCATCCCTTTCAGCTCAGTCCCGACAATAAAGGGGCTGAAGTGCTGAGTTGACATTGTGACCCCTTTGCAGTTTTCCCTGCACATATTCATTCATTTCCCAGAAGGAAAACTTTAACAAGGTTACTGTCACTTCTTAGTAAGTGCAGATAATACAATATGATGACTTTCAGGAAGTGGTGTTCCGGTTTTCCATAGATCTGCTTTAGCCCATGAGAATTCACCTGCTGGGAGTCTGATAGGTCTTATAAATGAATAAGATCCCAGGACACTTCAATATTGACATAGCAAGGACCTACAGAAGCCTCTCAGCCTTAGAACCTGTAATGTGTCCGACTTGTGATGTTTCATACATCGTGATGTTGTCATGACATTTTACTGTACGTCACCTGATGGATGAATTTTACTGTCCCATAGATATACTGTGATCAAGAATAACAATATTAAGTGCAATGCGTATTTTATTTTCTGAAATCAAGGGTTTTTTTAAAAAAAAAAGTTAAATAATGACCACACAATTACATCGATATAATTCCCCTTTGGGGCACATTTACTTACAACAGTGCAAACCTTTGCCTGTGTAGTGTTTAGGGGGGCACCAGATTCAGGATTTATGGCGCTCGTTCTTCATGAATCTGGCGCCCCCTGCACTGCTCAGACAGAGTGCACCACTTTTTTTTGATGCACCTTTAACATGGGCCGTGTGACACACTTATGTCTGGCCGTGTGACACACTTAAATCTGGCGCATGATCCGACTTAGTACCGTAACGCCCTCTAATTTGTGATACATGATGACTAGTGCTGCTGCGCCACAAAATAGTCCCGTGCAGCACAAATGGGGTGCAGGCACTTCTTAAATACCTGTGCAAGCAGTTTGCACTAAAAAGAACGTGCAAAGTCCAACAGGCGCAAGGGCCTTAGTAAATGTACCGTATTGACTTTACCAAGGCAGGTCAATAATGCAAGCGATTACAAATAGTGAGGCTGATTTTTTTATCCCTTGCAAACCAGAAAATGGGTTAACGGGTTAAACCAATCATGTTAACCAGTCCTGCATCTGTAGATGCCCCTGTTTTAATGTATTTTCACGTTGTTAAATTGGTGCATCCTCGAATTTGCACATTTTTTGTAACTATTCCATAACTGCCATGATTTAATTTTACAACCATGTTTCTCATTGGTCACTAGAATCCAGATGTTATGTTTATAACATACGACAATTCAAAAAGTCACACATTTTGGTGCAAATCACTCCAATGAGAACTTGCACCATGAAGAGTTTCAAAAATTAAAGAAAGTTTGATATATGTGCCCACATGGGACATATTTATCATACACTGGCGCTCCCCCTTCCCCCCCACCGGATCTATTAATCTGCCGGGTTGCAGCACTCAGTGCACCGGCACGGCACTTTTAAACCAGGTCTGACCTGGCGTACAATTGTGCCTCAACTGGCTCAGGGTGTGGATGTGGCTTAATGCAGGACATTGGTGCAAATCGTGGCCATGCACCAAGAATTACCCCCAGATTCAGGCATAAAAACCCTGATAAATTAGGCCCAATATGTCATATGACTAACAACGAACCCGGTCTGGGCCAAAAACGCGTCTTATTTTTAACTTGTGATTCCTTATGTTTATGGCTTACTAGTCTGGGCTCGAAACGCGTCTTATTTTTAACTAGTGATTCCTTATGTTTATTGCATTCTATTCTTTTATATGATATTACTTTTAATAAAAGTAAACAAACGCCCTTGTGGAGGCAGATTTCCATCCATTATAATAAATCTGGTGTGCAGAAAAGCTTCTGAGAGAGTCTAAAAATTGGCACACGAATCTGGCCTAATGAGAACCCCCCCCTCAGTTGCAAGTTTTCTTAATTTTTTTCAATATTTATGGGTTATTTTAAATCATCATATAATATTCACGAGTTTTCGATAAAATCTTTGTCTATTTTATGATGACACATTCCTTTAAGTAGTAAAAAAAAAGCACTAAAATTACACCAATGCACAACAAAAGCGACGATAAACTATGGAATTAAGTTGTTTTATCCATTATTTCGGCGGGTGGGATGGTAACAAGTAACTGTAATGTGAACTATTCCCTGTGACTTTCTTTAAACTCTTATGTCTACGCTGTTTAAAATGTAATGACACACAAATGTACAAAGCTTGTACAAAGGCAACATCTGGTCCTCTTCTGTCGACTGTAGATGTTATTTCGAATAAATTATATATTGCTCATATTATTAATGGTCCTTTTTTTTTCTGGCATTATTTCATGTTTAATTAGCCTGAATCAGATGTGACTAAAAAGGCATAATAATTATAGGCTCAAAAACATACAATGTAAAAGACGCATAGAATATCTGTATAATGAGGCTCTACTCATAATTAGGGGACATGTATCACATTGAAAAGATAGGAAAAGGCTATAGGTTGCTCTTTTGACACGTGTTCGCTACTTGTTGCTCCTCGTACTGATATCACGAGCTTTTGACAGTCGATTAAACATTTGCCTATTATAACCAGGAGTAAAATACTGGAGTTCTCGTGCAAAGATGATGCCATATGGGTGACCATTGTAATAATGCAAAACAGTTATCTTTCTTCTTTAATCTCATTCAACTTTTTAAAGGACATCTACCACCAGGATGAAGGATTGTAAACCAAGCACACTGGCATACTGGTGTGTGCCCCCTCTGGCAGGATCTGCTCTTTTTTATCTTCTTATTCCTATAGGTCTTAATGGAGCCTGGAGCCCCTAAGACTCATTTGCATATTCTGTAAAGCCTTTTTTTTCTAAAAAACTAGGGCATAAGAGGATAAAAGAAGAGCAGATCTTGTCAGAGGGGGCACACACAGGTATGTCAGTATGATTGGTTTACAATCCTTCATCCTGGTGGTAGATGTCCTTTAAAGAAACCAGGTCATTACAGTCACCATTTTGCTAGTTTCAAGATAATTCAAACATATCCAGCTGGTAAAGGAAGATTATTGGTTGACTATTATTGGTAGGGTCACTGGAGATCAGGTAACTTCAAACATTTGTGGGATACAGTGGTTTCTCCTGGATTGACTGTTTCACAATAGTTTCCAGGAATTAGAGGAAAGATGAATTCCAACCCACATATTTCCTGTGTGCTTTAATCTGTGTCAGTGCCCACTTGGTGCCAAAATAGTTGAAGGCTATGGCAAAGCGGAAACCATTCGTAAGAAGCTGTTATCATTAGGGGAACCCTCAAATATAACTTTGATATGGGATCCAAATTGTCCCTGCTGTTGTGACTGATCAAAGAAGTCACCGGTCAAACAGATGTCTCCTTCCTCGGTTTTACTCTTCACATAACTCCTACCAATTGGGGTTAAAAAATACCCGAAACCGGAATGTTTGGGTTTGTCCCGAACATTGCAGATTCCGGACCTCAAACTTGGAATTCAGCCAAAAGTTTGGTGCTCGGCGGTTGAACTCACCCCTTCTGGTAACATCTGTGAGCGGCATAGCTGCCGGCAACAATTTGCCTAGGAAAGTGGTAGAGAATGATGATCCTGCGGGAAATGGCGGCTTGTCTGATCAATGGCTGGTATTGCCAGTTAAGCTGCAGCAAGAAAGGGCTCCAGTCATACCACTGGGTGCCCTTTGGTCTCATTAGCATAATTTTTACATTTGATTTTACCAGGAAGGATCCAATGGATAACAAATATAAGGAGATTACCACAGTCATGGTGTCTGGATCTATGAGTAATGTCCCTGGTTTATAATGATGGATTTTGATGGCAGATTTCCTTTTAATTGTGCCTCTGGGTAACCATACCTTTGTGTGTGCAGTAAATGCAAACAGGACTGTGGAATTTGAACTTTTCATCGAGGTTTGCAGCTGCTGGCAGTGATCTGGGAGGGTAATCGAAACTGAGAAGCTTTGAGTGACTATAGTAATTATCCAACCATAATGGGACCTAATTTTTTTCATTTAATTGAAGACACATTGCTGGTGGTTCCCCCTAGATCTATTCAGGTAAAAATACTGGGTACAGGCGGTCCTCTACTTAAGACCACCCAACTTACATACGACCCCTAGTTACAAACAGACCTCTGGATGTTGGTAATTTACTGTACTTTAGCCTTAGACTACAATAATCAGCTGTAACAGTTATCACAGGTGTCTGTAATGAAGCTTCATTGTTAATGCTGATTCTTATGACAACTCAACATGTTTAAAATCTTATTGTCACAAAGTATTTGGCTGGGGTTACAATTATAAAATATACAGTTCTAACTTATATACAATTCAACTTAAGAACAGACCTACAGAACCCATCTTGTATGTAATTGCCTGTAGTTTGGAATTAGGTCTTGGGGTGGTGTCACAGAAGATCCTTTTCTTGGCAGGACAGGACAAAGCGATAAGATGGGGCAGTCCATATTGGGCAATAAGATTGAAAGATACAAAAAAACAATGGGGGTCATTTACTAAGGGCCCGATTCGCGTTTTCCCGACGTGTTACCCGAATATTTCCGATTTGCGACGATTTTCCCTGTATTGCCCTGGGATTTTGGCGCACGCGATCGGATTGTGGCGCATCGGCGCTGGCATGCACGCGACGGAAATCGGGGGGCGTGGCCGATGAAAACCCGACGGATTCGGAAAAACTGTCGCATTTAAAAAAAAAAGTGTTGCAGGACTCGCGCTTACCTTCACCAGGTATAGACCGGTGAACTTCTGTGCATTCCGGCGGGCCTCAGGGAACTTCAGCGCAGGAACTACCTTAGTGAATCCCGGACGGACCCCAATCCACCGCAGAGAACACGCTGCTGGATCGCGAATGGACCGGGTAAGTAAATCTGCCCCGGTATCTTGCGATGGGGCTCCAATGGGAGAGGGTTGTTCATTTTACCTATTAGGATTTGAAGAGATTTTGGCAGACTTGTTTGCAGGAGATGGTCACACCGGGTCTAGATGCCTCTTTACAGAAAACATTGATGGTTATATTATAATATAGAATTGTATTCCCTTCCATCTATTCACCTCATCATTGCCTTGTACCTTCCTAGAATGATATAACCTAGGATGCACTTATAGGAGGAGAAAAATCGAAGGAGTTCTGGAAGTGGACTAAAAAGATCTTCAAAGATTTATTAGGTTACATTAAAAGAGTGACTACTTACATGCAGACAAGCTGGCATGTTTCAGGCGAAAAAACACACTTACAGTTTTTGTCGAAAACTTGTCAGCTTTTCTGCATGTATGTAGTCACTCTTTTAATGGAACCTAATAAAACATTAAAGATTTTTAAAAAACTTTCTCCTGTGTTTGTTTCATGGGTGTCCGGACAACTTGTTCCATGACACGGACCTGAAATGTGATCGGACCCACAGCTACAAGGATCACCCAAGACGCGTCCGCTTTACTGCATGTGTGTAGTCACTCTTTTAATGGAACCTAATAAAACATTGAAGATTTTTTTTCAATTTTTCTCCTGTGTTTGTTTCCTTGGTATGCGGATATCTTGTTCCATGGCACGGACCTGAAATGTGATCGGACCCACAGCTACAAGGATCTCCAGGGGTGAGCTGTATAGGACTTTTTAAAAAATATATATTTGCACCTATAGGAGGTTGAGATAATTGTAGCCCCTCCAACAAAAGTGCAGAGAAGGCAAATAGAAGGATGGGATAAATCCCTAGTGTAATATCATAAAAAAGAAACAAAAAAACAGTAAGTGGTTCTCCTTTTATCTTGTGCTGCTAAAAATACCGCATCGCATGTGAGGACATTTAAACGGACAACATGTACCCCCAGGTGGGTGGATGCAGGTATCTAACGCTCAGTAGGAAATGACGTGGGCAAGATCTAGATGAAGAGAAATTTAACTTCTATTGGCAATGCTGAAAGACGTTTCGTCCTGAAAACCAGCCCTTCATCAGACACAAAGCACAATAAAACTAATGGGTTTATGATCCCTGATGGGCAAGTTCTGTCTTTTTTTTAACCATACTAACAATGTAATCATGTAACTCTGTAAAATGGAACAATTGTTCTTCTTCCCCCCTACAATCATGAGTTAAATATCACAAAGAAGTGAATGTAAAGTTAAAAATAATCAATTCACATATTCTGAGGGCAGGAACACATTAGGCAAAAATCGATAAACTGCTGTTGAAAATACCAGTAAAATACTATTGAATAATTGCCTGTCAAGAAAACAAATTAAGCTCAATTTGCGCGAGTATTAGTTATGCAGTTTATTAATGTTTTCTGGTGCTCTATTTCTGCCTCTTTACATCATTTAACGGGTCTCTGTTCCATTATCAACTTCCCTGAGAATAATAGAATTGTTTTCCTAGCTTACAGTGGATGAGAGGAGACTTTGTGACAGTGTTTTGGTAAACAATGAAATATATACAACATATTACGTATTTATTACCGCAGGGTATTTAGCACAATTACTGTGAACTTTCTATATTGGAAAAGGCAGATACTTGGTTTACAATGAAACTCAGTACGATTAGGCAAAATATTAAATGAAAAGGTCATATTCAACCAATTTAGCAAAATATGTGAGGGTCCATCATAAAAATGAAAGGTGTCTTGACTGTAACTTACTCTAAATCAAAGACTTCTTGTATATATTTACATTGTAGATCGATAAAGCCGTCATATAGGGTCATAGCATGGCAATAACAGAGGCACAGAGATCCCTAGTTCTTTGTATAGTGATGCCTTTTGGAGCCCGATAGCCATGATTAGTAGTACCCAAAATGGATAGGCCCAAACTTTGGACCTCATTTTGAATCTCATATGAAATAAAGAATTAAAAATGTAGTGAAACACACGGTGCATATTACATCAAATCAATAAAAATACATATAAGAAAAAAGTCGTTGCAGTTGCATCTCCTGGGGTCTGGCTTGGGGTGCACTCGGATGTCCAAAGGCATAAATGTGATGAAAGAAACAGGTATAGTGATGCCCTAACTTCCAGAAGTCAAGCTCCGGATGTGTTGGAATGATTTTACTTTATTTTAAAAAAAATATGTGGATAACGCGTTTCGGGTGCGGACTTTCCCT
Source organism: Engystomops pustulosus (assembly GCA_019512145.1). Taxonomy (NCBI): domain Eukaryota; kingdom Metazoa; phylum Chordata; class Amphibia; order Anura; family Leptodactylidae; genus Engystomops; species Engystomops pustulosus. The sequence goes on from CM033645.1 coordinate 6,980,850, forward strand.
TTTATCAGGTCTAAAACACAGTGCAGAAAACTATAAATAATCATCAAAATAGAAAAATTCATAATCTAAAACATACAGTGCCTTGCGAAAATATCCGACCCCCATGAACTTTTCTACCTTTTGCCACATTTCAGGATTACATTTTTGTGTATTTTTTTGGTGAAGTGGGACACAATTGAGAAGAGGAACAGAATTTATTATATTTATTAAAATGTATTAATTTATTAGATTTTAAACTTTTATAAAAAAGAATAAACTGAAAAGTGAGACGTGAAACTTAATACTTTATAGTGCCACCTACAGTTGTGATTATAGATACAAGTCACTTGGGTTATCAGGTCTCTATCAGTCTTGCCCCAGCTGGAGCTCAGTGAGGTTGGATGAAGCTTTTGTGAACAATAGTTTTCAGCTCTTTCCACAGATTCCCAGTTGGATTCAGGTCTGGACTGTGACTTGGCCATTCTTAACACCTGGATATGTTTATTTGTGACCCTTTCATTGTAGATTTAGCTTTATGTTTTGGAGTATTGCCTTGTTGGAAGATAAATCTCCGTCCCAGTCTCAGCTCTTTTGCAGACTCCAATAGGTTTTTTTCCAGAATGGTCCTGGATTTGGCTCCATCCATCTTACCTCTCCCTGCTGAAGAAAAAAGTCCAAACCATGATGCTGCCACCACCACGTGTGACAGTGGGGATGGTGTGTTCAGGGTGATGAGCTGTGTTGTTTCAATGGCAAACATATTGGAGCTCATTTACTAAGGATCCGCGAACCGCACTATCGTAGGATATTCCGGCATTTTTCAATTTGTGGCGCATTTAGCAGGGGTTTTGCCGCATGTGATCGGCGCCGGCTTTCATGCGACACAAATGGGGGGGAGGCGGACCGTCAGACGATCCGACTGATTCAGACTAAGCGCGGGATTTAACATTTAAATTGTGTCGCAATTGAGTTGCACCGGGAAGAAGATGGCGAACTCCGCCGGACCTCAGCGGGGAAGCGACACATGGAGGATATCGGGCGCACAATGTGAATCGCGGCAGATGTGCATTCTCGTCGGACAATGCACCTCGGACAATGCACAGCGACAGGTAAGTAAATGTGCCCCATTGTTTGTTCGCCAAAGTTGGATTTTGGATTCATCTGACCAGAGCACCTCCTTCCACATATTTGGTGTCTCCCAGGTGGCTTGTGGCAAACTTTAAACCAGACTTTTTATGGATATCTTTGACGAATTACTTTCTTCTTGCCGCTCTTCCATAAAGGCCAGATTTGTGCAGTGTACAACTGATTGTTGTCCTATGGACAGACTCCTCCACCTCAGCTGTAGATCTCTGAAGGTCATCCAGAGGGATCATGAGCCTCTTGGCTGCATCTCTGATCAGTCTTCTCCTTGTTTGAGATGAAAGTTTAGAGGTTTAGAGATCTGGTAGATTTGCACGGTCTGATACTCCTTCCATTTCAAAATGATTGCTTGCACAGCGCTTAAAGTGTTTAAAGTTTGTGAAATCTTTTTGTATCCAAATCCGGTATCAACAACCTGCCTGGTTTGTTCCTTGGTCTTCATGATGCAGAACCATGAGACTATCACAGAGCAGGTGTATTTATACGGAGACTTGACTACACACAGGTGGATTATATTTCTCATCATCAGTCATTTAGAACAAAATTGGATCATTCAGAGATCAAAGACTAAACTTCTGGAGTGAGTTTGCTGTATGGAGTGAAAGACACATCCCAAGTGAAGGCACCTATCGTCATGAGTAGTTGCCTTAGGAATAAGTTTCCACAGTTTCTAGTTCCTGCAAAGTTGTTCTTTTATTCAGATATTTTGACTATGTGAGCTTGATCCCATTTCAATATTTAACTGTGTGCCCATTTCATCTTTCTCCATATGCCCCTTTGGTGGTATATGTGAGCATCTATTTACCTCTTTATGTCAACTTTGATGGAATGGAGACTTTTTCAAGAAGTAACAACTTGTTAGGTTTGGGCAAATGGTGAAAATCTGTTTGGGTCAGGGTTTCTCTAACTAAGACCCAAATCCCCACAAGATACACCCGGGATAAGTCATGGAAGCGGTTCGGGCCTACTCAACACTAGTCCTAACATGAAAATGTTTAGTCTGTCAAAGAGGCTATTCCAGCCTCAAAACACATAAGCATCTATCGATATTTTGCTTCCTTTTTTTAAACTTTTTTTGCTCATTGTAATTTTTGTGATTTTTTGTAGACTTTTTGAAATGTGTAGTAAAACACATTTATCTATCTTATTTATCTAAATTACCAAAGAAGCAGGCAGAAAAACAACAAGCAAAAAATAGCCAAAACAAACAGAGATAAGATAAAGGACCCCCATAGTCTACTGTCCTCACGAAAATTTATGGATGTAACCTTACACCTGAGAACATAATTGTAAATGGCCGTATAACTCCGGCACCCAAAATAGTTTTTTTCTGCTACATCTAACATAAAAAGTGGTCCCACGGCCTCATATCCGTCGGCTTTTCCGAACTTTCGGGCATTGCGCCGCTGGGACAGGGTTTTAGAAGGGGATTGTGTCACACGTGATCGTATTTTGATGCATCGGCGCCGGCTTTCATGCGACAGAAATCAGGGGCGGGCCTTCGGACGATCTGACGGATTCAGACTGAGCACGGGATTTAACATTTAAATCGTGTCGCAAGTCAATGCACTTACATGCACCGGGAAGAAGATGGTGAACTCCGGCGGACCTGAGTGGGGAAGGGACAAAAGCAGGAAATCGGGCTCACAATCTTAGTGAATAGCGCCAAAGCCCATGATCGTCGGACGACGCACAGCGGGGATCGCGACAGGACCGGGTAAGTAAATGTGTCCCATTGATCTCCCATCACCACCATTCCAATGTTGCCTGAGTTAGTCCTGTTCTGTAATTCATGGAGTATCAACCCACACAAACTATAACTAGAAATCCTCAAACAGCGAAAATCTGTCTGGAAACAGGTCAATGCTGATTGGCTGGACCAGTGAGACCCCAGACACAAGCACTTATGGATAAGATGGTGGTGAGTATTTTTTTTTTGAGGACCCCATGTTTAAAGTTTTAAATATATTTTTCAGAAAAACCCCTTTAAGATTTTAATTTTTTAACATTTCGTAAAGAATTGAGTGTATTTGCAGACTTTCTTATCATTCCCTACGTACACATTTTCCCCCTCCAGCATTAATACAAATCTTAGAAATTGGGAAGCATTTCAGATGACATGCTTAACTGCCTGAGAAATAGTATCTATGAAACCTAATGAGGAATATCCTACTATATTCTTCCATTGACCCTCACTTGTAGTGAATAAAATATGTTTATGCCCCAGGGAGAAAAAAAGGGGAAAAAAACATTAGCTTAGTAATATCTGTTATCTATGTTCTACTATTCCAGATGACAAAGATGAAGTCTGCACTGGTCAAGGAATGACTTGGTTGATTGGATGCTTAATGAGTCTTGTGCCTGAACAAAAGACGGAATTCGGAGTGATTTCAGTAGATTAGGAAGTAGTTAATGGCATCCATTCGTCTAGAGAAAAACTAACATGGCACAAAGAGCCAAAAAGATGAATTGTTAAACGTCCAAAAAATAGCGCAACTGCCAGAAAAACTATAATTCCAAATCTATTTAGTTAAGCATTAACCCGCTATTACATATACTCAAGACTGAAATACATGTAGCAGCTGCTAACTCGATAGTCGGGGGAGAAATCTATAATGTAGTGTGGACTATTTGTGAAGCATTACACTCTGTGGGGGAGATTTAGCATTTGGCAGCAGGTTTTTTTGCACCAATTTTTTTAGACTGTCTTAGGAGCTTTACATCAGATTTATCATCATGGCTTAGTAGAGGTGGCATATGAAGAGTGCAGGGAACAAGCCAACATATACTAAACATATCTGCTATTATAAAGCATTACAAGTATCTCTATATAGCCCCCCCCCCCCATGGCTGTCAAGTTCCATAGTCGATTCTTAAAGTTGACTAAACATCTATGCAAATGTCTCTATGCGAGTCTGATCATCATCTTTTCTTTGAGCTGTGTAGAGCATATTCCTGTTCTTCCTACTCAGCCCTGCCTCAAGCTTCCTGTTAACAAAATGGGGCAGATTTACCTACCCGGTCCTGTCGCGATCCCGCGGTGCATTGTCCATCGAGGATTCGGGTCTGCCGTGATTCACTAAGGTCATGCGTATAATTTACTGCATGTGTCGCTTCCGCGCCGAGGTCCGCCGGAGTTCACCTTCTTCTTCCCGGTGCATGTAAGTGCGTGTCTTGCGTCACAATTCTAAATGTAAAATCTTGCTTGTTGTCCGAATAAAAACATGGGGTATGAATGTAATGGTAACCAAATCCATCAAATAATAGTACTTTTGCATATTTAGAGGTCAAAATTTTGAGGTTGAGGATGGGAAACTAATGTGCCTGGGGAATAGGTGTGTGTGTGGGGGGGGGCTGAAATTCCTAGTGGCGGTGCTATGAAAAGAATTATGATGCAGGGGCATGTACTGTATGTAGTCCTGACTACCGAATGTTACATCATTCCTCCCTTCAGCAGGTCTCAAAGTGACAGCTGTCATCTCCCCAATAAATTTAGGATTTTGCACTACACTGTAGTATTTTTTACAAAGTGGACTCTCACTGTATGCATGTTCCGTAGCGCTCCATGATGAGATTAATGGAAGCTGACTCAGTCCTGAAAGCATCTGGGCGATTTGACAGAGACATGTTGTTTTCTTGACAAGACATAATGACTGTAGCACGTATAGTAGAATCACTTTTGGAGTCTGGAAAATAGAAAAAGTCCCAAATCGCTACTGTAAGTGGTAGAATGTCATGACATATAAGTGCCGAGAAAGAAAGCACCATCTCAATTCAGTCTTAGAATAGCAGCACTTAATAGGATAAAAAAGGTCAAAAAGCCATAGTAAAAATTAAAAAATAACATCACGTTATTGACATCTTAGATCTGTGTATATTTACGTATTATTGGTTTCCTCTGGATCTTCACAATTTTATCTGTTGCTTCGATATCTGCAGAGTGCGGCAAATTATTGAATATTTGTGCACGGTCTTCATTAACCTGGTGCCCCTGCACTGCTCAGGAAGGGTGCACCAACATTTTTAGGTGCACCTGTAACCTATAGCATGTGACACAATTCTGTCGAGACACTGTTTGAAAGGACATCTAACACCAGTTTGAAGGACTGTAAACCAAGCACACTGACATACTGGTGTGTGTCCCCTCTGATAGGATCTACTCTTATTTTAGCCTTCTAAGCTCCTATTTCTAAAAAAAAAAGGTTTAAAAAATTATTCAAATGAGCCCAAGGGGCTCAGGGCTCCATAGATGTCAAGGGAACACTGAGCTCCTAGTTCTCATTTGCATAATTGTTTTAACTTTTTTTTCCCTTAAAAGCAAGGGCTTAAGAAGCTAAAACAAGAGTGAATCCTGCCAGAGGGAGCACACACCAGTATGTCAGTGTCATTGGTTTACCATCCTTCATCCTGGTAGTAGATTTCATTAAATGTGTAACCAACTCTGACTAAGCACTAACACGCCCCTTTCGGACACAGTGCAGCCATGAGATAAAACTGGAGAAAAAACTTCATAAATACCCGTGCAAGCTCCAAAGATGTTCCTTCAAAGGCATAACTGCTGCAGGCAGAATAATAGATCTGGCCCAATATGTAAAATTACAGACAGATCCCATTATCTACCAGTAACTTACCTTGAATTTGGTTATGGTCTACAATGTCTTATAAAACCAGTTAACAATTTTGTAACATTCTAACAAAACTATGCAAAACAAAACCACTATATGAGCACATTCGGACACAAAGATTGAAAGGTGCCCATATTTTCAAGCCTTTTTCAAGCCTTGAAAAAATTTAGTTTTTAAAATGAAGTCTATGTATAATATTTACAGCAGCCTTCAATGTTCAGAATTCCTCCTCTACAATCTTGCATTCCCCATGTAAATGTTTTGCCGAGCCACATCTTATACAATCTTGCATTCCCCATGTAAATGTTTTGCCGAGCCACATCTTATACATTTTGAATAAAAAAAATATATCAAACCTTTTAGATGTAATAGCTTCTATATTCAACGTAATATCGAGCTCCCGAAGGTCAGATTTCAGTACACCGGATAATGGGAGTTTTTAGAATATGTTATGAAATATTTAAAAACTAACTTGCGACAGATCCTTTTTTTCACGTGTAATTTAACGGAATGCTGTAAATCATTTTACCTACTCATTTCTTTTTTGACCTGTGGTTAAATAATAACAAAGGGGGAAAAAATTGCCTTTCATTCATAAATCAGCCCACTATACTTTTAGTGGTAGTAAGGAATGACTTCCAGCCAAGGACAGAATCTCTCGGAGAGTCTTCCTCCGGAGTTATACAGAATTCTTATCAAGTAATAAGCAGAGCAGAAAATGCTTTGCCCTTGACAGCTGCACTTCCGTACATCGTGTGACAAAGTGCAGCTAACTGGAATGAGTTGTCTTCGAAAGTTAAAAGGTATCACGCAAATGAGCGTTCGCCTTCTAAGCGTTTACAGTATGTTAAGTATCCTAAATAAATAATCGCAATAGAAAATTATGATCATGTCCGATGAAAGCCAACAGTGACCGGACTAAGTAGTGTATTAAAAAGTCATTGCTCAATTGGGACGTAGAGGATTTGTTCATTGTATGGTCAAGGTACAAAATAACTAATTTGATAGTCAAGAAAGAGTGTAACACCAGAGGCAAAGCTTTTCATTCCTAATGCTTAATGGAGAATCAAAATCCCCATCTTCCATTTGCTACTCATCACAATGGTGTCGTGTAGCTTGACACAAGAGTTTGAGGTTCACCTCATTTAGCAGTAGGGAAAAAAGAAGTTCTAAAAATTCCGTAGATGACTGTTGATGGCTTTCTATTACAGTCCAGTTCCATTAGACTATAATCTAAGAAGGGCTATAAGTGTAAGAAAAAAATTGGGAACTATCACTGTGCTGCAGTCAAAGTCTTATCAATTCTTTTCTCATCCCAAAACCATTATTTTAGTAAGTAAAATGTGTTACTACACCACGCTTTCCAGATGGAATGTTCCCTTCGATAGGTTACAAACAGATATAGTAGTAGAAGTGATGAGTATGTTAAGGCAACTACCAAACACCCTCAAACACCTACTCAAGCTCTTTACTAGTGCACCCCTTGTAGCATCTTCCATATGCACCTTTTTAGTTCAAGCAATCACAACTAAACAATCGTGTTTTTCAACAAAAAACTACAACTTACAGTGGACTACTGGATGAGCAATGACAGCCGGGCTCCTATCTGGCTCCCAATTTTTGCAGTGAAGCACAGGAGATGTCAGATCCCTGCTCTGCATCTTACAGACCACCAGATTTGTGGAAAAGATGATGAGTGATTATCCATCGACCAATGCCGAGTCAAAGGCTGCCGAGGCCTATGGTTAAAGCTGACCTGGTGCAGGTGGACACATGATGTCTTTGCAGTTTGCCAGTGCCACATTACTAGAGACTGTGGGGACATTGATTGCTATAGGAGCTGATGGGACAGTGATTGCCATAGGAGCTGAGGGGACAGTGATTGCTTTAGGAGTTGGGGGGACATTACTTGCTGTGGGAGACATAAATTACTAGAGGACTAAGAGGAGATTACCGGTACCTGGTGAAGGACATTACTTACCGGGGACTGTGTGGACATTGATTGCTATCGGAGCTGGGGGGACATTACTGAGGACTAAGGGGACATTACTTGGAGTGTGGGCTATAAAGGACATTACTTACTGGGGACTGTAGGGATATTACTTATTTAGTGTACGGACACTATTCAGTATGGGGTCATTTTTAGTGGGGGGACATTATTTAGTGTGGGTATTATTAGGTTTGGGGCTCACTGGGCATGATTAGAAAGGGGCCACAATCATTGGGCATTTAGTGTAGGGGTGTAAATGTGACATTATTTAGAGCAGGTCACATTGAAGGGGAATTAGTAGAAGCCACAGGTTTTAAGTGCAGGTTGCATTATTGCATTTTAGGCCACGTATGGGGAACATTATTTCGAATGTGTTTTCTGGCGCAAACTTGCATTAGAGGGGTTATGTACAGGAGTGGACACTAATGAAAATTTACATGCCCCAGATCTTTTACGACTCTAGCAACGCCCCTGCCTGTATCTATATTGGTAACCTTAGTTTTGCTGCTGCTTTATGTCGCAAGTTTGTTCCTAGTAAGATTCTGTGTATACAGAAAGTATTCAGATCCCTTTACATTTTTCACTCTTTGTGTCATTGCTAATTTATTAAACAAGAAAAACTGAATATCTCATGGTCATAAGCATTCCGACCCTTTGCCATGAGTCTTCTCGGGAATGATGCAACAAGTTTTTCACCCTGGATTTGGGGATCCTCCGCCATTCTTCCTTGTAGATTCTCTCCAGTTCACTTAGGTTGGATGGTGAACGTTTGTGGACGCCGTATTCAAGTCTCTCTAGAGATGTTCAGTTGTGTCTAGGCTCTGGCTCTTGTTCGGCCAGTCAGGAATGGTCAAAAGGTTGTTTAGCAGCCATTGCTTTGTTATTTTAGCTGTGTGCTTAGGGTCATTGTCTTGTTGGAGGCCCAGTCTAAGGCCCAGAGCCCTCTAGAAGAGGTTTTTATGCAGGATATTTCTGTACGGAGCTGCATTAATCTTTCCTTTGAGGTCAAGGAACAGTTGTGGTCATCCCAAACTTCTTTCATTAAAGGATTATGAAGGCCATTGTGCTCTTAGGAACCTTGAGTGCTGCATAATTGTTCATTCGACCTCATGCTACTCATGTGCTCTGACATGCACTGTGAGCTGCAAGGTCTTATATAGAAAGGTGTGTATGCGTTTCCTAACCAAGTCCAATCAGTTTAATTAAAAACAGCTGGACTCCAATGAAGGAGTATAACCACCTCAAGGAGGATCAGAAGGAAATGGACAGCATGTGAGTTATAGAAAATGTCAGCAATGTCTCAGCAAATGGTCTGAATACTTATTACCAGGTGATAATTCAGTTTTTCTTGTTTATTAAATTACCAAAAATATTTACAATTCTCAAATTCTTCTGCCAAGATGGGGTGCAGAGTGCACATTAATGAGTAAAAAAAAAAATTTTTGATCTTACCAATTGGCTGCAGTGTGTCCTTGGTATGTATTTATCTTGGCTTACTGTTACTGATGTAATGCATAGAATAGACAGATTCTGGGCCAATGAAAAACAAAAGAACTCTATTCTATTGAATATGCAAGATTTTCCCAGTGTATATTATTAATATAGAACACTAAGTCTTTCGTAATGGGTGTGTAAGTGTGCGGGGAGGGGGGAGGGGATATTAGATAGTTTACCAAAATACATTTAGTAATAGTTCTGCTCCGCTTTCTTGATATATAAAGTGAAGTCTCCTGTCATTTTCCTCATCAGTCAGACATTCCTGACCATAAAATGGCCGTAGATAGAGAGATCACTAACTGTCCATGAACAATTGCCCTGCCACTTGTTCATGGACAGTTAGAGATCACATGACCCTCCATCTGCGGCCATTTTATGGTCAGGAATCTCTGGCTGATGAGGTAACAGACAGGAGGCTTCACTTTACATATCAAGAAAGCAGAGCAGAACTATTAATAGATGTATATTGGCAAATTACCTAATACCCCCCCCCCCTACCCCACAATTACACACACACACATTACAAAAAAAATTATGTGCATGGGGACTTATACTTACAACCGAATCCTTTTTGACACCCACTAGTGAAGAACTACAGTGCATCCTGTAAAGTATGTTATGATAACAGCAAATGAAAGAGAAAAGTTACTAGTAAAGTTCATTTTAGTGCAATCAATTAAAATACATTTTTTGTGGTTTTAACACATTTTTTATTAACTTGTAAATATTACTTAAAAAAAACCCAATACAGACAGTCACAGGTTTGTTCTTAAGTTGAATTTTTATGTAGGTCAGAACTGTATATTTTGCAATTATAGTTCCAGAGAAAATTTTTTTTGGCCCAGTGACAATTGGATTTTCAAAATTGTGTGCTGTAATGGGACCAAGGATTATCAATAAAGCTTTATAACAGACACCTTACAGCTGATCATTGCAGTCTGGGGCTATAGTAACATCCAGAGAGGTCACCAGAGGTCAGAGGGGGCAGAGGGGTCCGTCTGTAACTAGGGGTTGTCTGTAAGTCAGGTGTCTTTAAGCCGGGGACTGCCTGTATTGTTCCCTTACTTAAATAATAAAAATTTTGCCCCCTACATCATTTATATATTTGTTTCTACTCACTTTATTGGAAAGAGGCCTTCATGTTACCCTAAGACTTCCAGGCTCCGCTGTATCCAAAAATTAGTTCAATAGCAAAGCGGAAAAAGAAAATAGCTTCCATACCCAGGTATACTAAAAAACTGAAATGAATGAGATAACTTGAATGAAAGGAAATCTACCATCAAAATCCATCATGATAAATCGGGGGAACTCACCCATAGATCCAGGCACCAGGACTTCGGTATCTTCTTATATTTGTTATCCATGGCCTCTTTCCTTATAAAATCGAGCAAATCGTGCTTATGAGAGGCTTCTCTAGTGTTACAGCCTATAAAGTCAGATCTCAGAGGAACTGGGGTAGCCCCAAAGGCTAATTAGCATCATTTTAAAAGTTGATGTTAGAAGGATCGGTGCCTCGATCTATGAGTATCTGCCCCTTCATGATGGATTTTGATGGGAGATTCCCTTTCACATGCACTGATATTTAATCTAAAATTTTCTATGTTCTTATTCTTTCATTAAAGTTTTTTTTATTATACTCAAGTATAAGCCTAGTTTTGCAGCACAAAAAAATGTGCTGAAAATTCAAACTCGGCTTATACTTGAGTAAATTAAAATATATCAAAACTCACCTTTCTGCCTTCCCCCGCTGCTGGATATATACTGGGGCAGGGGGCTGGCTATATACTGGGGGATATGGGCTGGCAGGCTATATACTGGGGGGCAGGTGCTCACCATATACTATGTGGCAGGGTCCGGCAGGCTATATACTGGGTTTTTTGAACAGTGCAACACCAGGGATAATCTCCAGATGATGAGCACTAAAGCCCTAGAACACCGGGTATCGTCATTAGCGGATAAAGAAATCAGATTGTTCTGGACGAACCACTCTTTAAGATCATACAGTGAGAATAACCGTGTACCAAGAGGCCTAAGATTATTTGAAGTGGCTGCACAATATGAAGAAGATCAAGCCTTTATACAAAGATGGAAGGACTTGCATCTGCAGCACTCACTCAATATTATGCGCCTGGTGATGGATAGAAATGAAACTGAATACACCAGGGTAACGGATGAACTATGTAAAGCAAGGACTGAGCTAAGAACCAGGATGAGCGATACCCAATTCGCAACTTTTTCCAAAAGATTGGAGAAAAAACTAGTATTTACACAGATTGAAGTAAAGGAAAAGAAACTAGACAAATTCGTACGCGATAAGATGGATTTCGAACAAGGAACCATATTCGAATGGAGTAACTCCAAGAGACAGAGTTTCAGAAAGAACAATAGAAAAAAGAAAACCAAAAATACAGACTTCTGGACGACGGAGTCGGATTCCAGCCTGTCAGACGAACCAATCAAGAACCTAGGGGATAATACATCAGCTGCGAATAAAGACAACGCAGCGGTGCCGGTACCAGCAACCCCTTTAGGAGGCGCATCCGGAGGGGAGGACGGCGAAATAAGAAATTGGCACAAAAACCGCAAGAGAAAACAAGTCTCATGGCGTTGAGACCTACAGGTGACCCCATGTGTACTGACATTGGCTCTACTAACCAAACTGACCCTTCTCCTTACACCTTACCATCTGACATTGTACTTAATTCTACTAATGATGTCGATTGCAGCTCCAACTCACCCTCGCCTTTCTTTCCCCCTTCGGCCTCACATACCTTGTCGGGCCTGAATGGAGATGAGAAAGCTTATTTCACTAACAACAGTAACGTTATTAATCTTACTAATACTGTATTATCTTCAGATTGTCTATCCTTACTTGCCAAAGGCTTAAATTTTGCTATGACTAACACGTTTGATCCCACACAGTTTGAGATTGATTTATTTAAAGGTATTCGTAAATTGAAACTGCAAAAGTTTTTTTATGATAAAAGTAGTGGTTCTAGAATAAAAAAAGATGGAGAAATGCCGGCCACAGTAGGCCCATTGGGTTTCCTCCCTCCCGAAATGTTAAACCCTATTGACATGTCCACTGTTAATTGTCTGTTGAATTTAGATAGGTCCACTTCACAGGATGAGACTTCCGAACCTGAGGAATTGGAGATTGAGACCTTCAAAAAAGGCATAAAATCGACTTTTTGCCCCCCTTGTCTGCAGGCTTCCCTCTTGATTTCTTTTGCGAATGTGTAAAAAAAGATGTTAAAGCATTGGTGTACTCCAAAACACCCTGTAATCTTACTAATGAAGAGTTAGCCGCACTTCGCTGGCTCAGATCTAGAGAAGAATTAGTTTTTAAGCCAGCAGACAAGGGGGGCAACATAGTCATTTTGACAAGAGAATACTATATGACGGAGGCCAAAAGACAATTAGGAGATCAAAAAACCTACACTCCTGTTGCCACTAACCCCACGCATAAATTTCAGACCCTTTTACGCACATTTCTGAGAAGAAGTGTAGAAATAGGCATATTGTCTGAGAATACTGCCCTTAAACTCTTCCCAAAAAGTCCGAAATATCCGGTATGGTACTTCTACCGAAAGTGCATAAGTCATTATCCGCTCCCCCCGGCCGCCCAATTGTGGCCGGTATTGGGTCCCTAACCGAGCCGCTTTCTCAATATCTAGACTGGCTTCTCCGCCCCCTCCTTTTAGAGATTCCCTCATATTTGAAGGACACTAATTACTTTTTGAGGATAATAAAAGAGACTCATTGGAAGGAGGGCTACTCCTTGGTGTCTATCGATGTCGAGAGCCTGTCTGCGACATCTTGACGAATGCTCAAAAGAGCCCACAGTACGTCGATTTCATATGTGAAGGGTTAAAGTTTGTGCTCTCCCATAACGCCTTCATGTTCGATGACGAATGGTTTGTCCAGAGAACCGGAACTGCCATGGGCACTCTGGTGGCTTTCACTCTGGCCAACTTATTCCTCGCATGTTTCAAGAGCCGTTATATCTTTTCTCTGGACAATCCCTTCGTCTCGAACGTGAAGGCATTCCACAGATATGTGGATGATATTTTTATCGTATGGGAGGGTACTCGTACCCAATTTTTTGATTTCGTGGAACACCTGAACTCATGCAACCTTATGAATATGCGATTCACGGCAGTCTTTGGCGAAAAACAGCTTGATTTTTTAGATGTCAGGTTAGAGGAAGTAGGAGGTGAGTTAAGGACTACTGCCTTTAGAAAGAGCTCAGCTACGAATTCACTTTTGCATTTTCAGAGCTTTCACCCAGTTCATACCAAAAAAAGTTTACCGTATAGTCAGCTATTGCGACTTAAAAGAATAAATAACGAGGAAACGCAATTTAATATTCAGGCAGGTGAGTTGAGAGATCGACTACTAGCGAGAGGCTATCCTATGGACCTATTCCAAGAAGCGTACGACAAGGTTGTCACTCTATCCCAAGACGACCTATTGAAAAAACCTCAAAGGGGTAGAACTAGATATCATCATAGTAACAAACACAACAAAAAGAGATTCGCATTTTCATTTGAGTTCAGTCTGTGTGAAAAGATCATTCGAGAAGCTATCCAAAACAATTGGGGTATACTAGGGCAGGACCCACAGTTAAAAGAGATTACTAGCACAAAACCCATGGTCGCATTTAGACGCTCCCTGACTATCAGAAGCATTTTAGTCAAAAGTAGATTTCATACCCCCCGTTCTACCTGGCTAGAAAAAGAGACACCGACTGGAAACTGTAAGTGTGGCAATTGTATTGTATGTGCTTTCAATAGTCAATTGAAACACATACACTTTGGAGGAGAGAGCTTAAAAGTTTGTTCCTTCATCTCCTGTAAAACCACACATGTAGTGTACATAATTTTTTGCCCATGTAGGTTCTTATATATCGGCAAAACTATACGCAGACTAGGGGTGCGTTTTAGAGAACACCAGTTGTCTGTCAACTCTGGTAAAGGATGCCCGCGACTAATCGAACATGTTAGAACCTTTCATGATGGCAATCCTAATGTTCTTAAATTCGCTGGCATGGAAAAAGTTAAAGCAGATCCTCTGGGAGGTAATAGAGATCGAACCTTGATGCAGCGGGAAAGCAAATACATCATAAAGTTCAATGCAATGGGCCCCCTAGGCATGAATGATAAGAATGACTTAAGTGTCTTCCTATAAGTCCCCTCTTTTCTGCCAACACTGGCCATTAAAAAAAACCTCCATTTAGGTTAGAATATCACATTTTCATTAACCGTGGTTCGTTATAGAAATATTCCGTAATCTTATCTATGTATAGTGTTTTCCCTGCAATAAGACTGCTTAATATTGCTGTTTTGCTTTTAATTTTGTAATGTTTTTATACTTACCTGCACGTCACTTTGTTGTTTACTGTTGCCTTGACGCCGCCTGCCGACTGTGGCGCATATAATGTGCGCAGTCGCCGACGGATGACGTCAACGGCTTGAGAAAGCGCGTCTTAGTGCGAAACGGCCCGTCGCCTGGCCCCGCTCTTCTCTGTACTGCACCTCGTTCTAATAAAGATAGTTTGCCACGTTGGTGAGTGCCACCTTGCTTCGAGAAATCGAAGAAGAAGACAAATAACTTGTCAAATTATTTTGGAGAATGTTATCAGCGTGCAAAAATTTTTCAGAAAATAAGTATATACTGCCTATTTTATTAAAATAAGTACATACAATGCATATTCATCACTTCTCCAAATGGAGCCCTAGTGCACATGTGTAACCACTGATCCATTTTCCTGTGTCTGTGGGACCGGAAGAAGTAGCCAAGGATAATGGAGAATTTTGGAGACTTTCTGTTTTCTGCATGTAGCTCCTTCGCGTGACTAATGCATTTCCCACCCTCAGCTTATACTTGAGTCAATAGGTTTTCCCAGGTTTTTGTGGTAAAATTAGGGGTCTCGGCTTATACTTGGGTCGGCTTATACTCGAGTATATATGGTATTTTATGCACATAATAATAGTAACATCCATGTAATCAGTGTATAGCTACTGAACAGATTTTTTGCTACGGAGCTTTGAGAAAACGAAGAAGAAGACAAATAACTTGTCAAATTATTTTGGAGAATGTTATTAGCGTGCAAAAAAGTATATACTGCCTATTTTATTAAAATAAGTACATACAATGCATATTCATCACTTCTCCAAATGGAGCCCTAGTGACCACTGGGCTAGAGACCACTGATCCATTTTCTTGTGTCTGTGGGACCGGAAGAAGTAGCCAAGGATGATGGAGAATTTTGGAGACTTTCTGTTTTCTGCATGTAGCTCCTTCGCACAACCTTTTATTATAAAATCTTTATAAATAAATATTTGCAGGCTAAACGCTATTTGAACATTAACAGATTTTTTGGGTGAATGTAATGTCACAAAACTAACAATAAAATAATCCCTTTAGTGTTGCTAAGGAACATCTATTGGAAAGGTGGTCTGGAAAAGTTAAAGAATTATACCTTAATATAACTGTATGTTAGGCAGTGACAAACTGGAACAATCAAATTCAACAACAGATGCAAAGTAAAATATTCGACCAGACTTTAGAAAATGTTACTTTTTTAAATATAATTAATTTAAAGGTAACCTGTCACCACATCGTTCACAAATACAGCTAGTGGCAGGTTCCCTTAGAGCCCTGTTAACTAACTGACACCCTCTTTTTAGCTAAAAATTGTTTCCCTAAGATATCCATATAATCATTGATCCAGGGATATCTGTAAAAAGGTCAGGGGGGGGGGTGTCCTCCTCAGGCTAAATCCAGCAACTTCTCCTCATGCTGTCTCAGCATGCAGCAGTAATTTCATGATTTCACGTGATCAGGGTGACATTATCTCTGGTCCTCCAAACATTAGCAAACTGTACACCATGTATATATCTGATCACATGAAATCACAGCAGCCTGCATGGAGACATGGAGAGGAGGAGAAGTCCATGGAGGAATGCTGTAATTTCATGTGATCAGATATATGCATGGTGTACAGTTTGCTAATGTTAGGAAGATAAAGGACCTGAATGTCTGGATTTGAATCAACGTCCTTTGGTTTTACTACTTGGTTCTCCACCACTGTTCTATGTAGCCTGATTGTTTTATAGCTGTCTTCTTTTTTATGCTGGTGTTTCTGCATTACCTGCTGGTGTTTAGTTCTAAGATTTATTTGTATTCTCCTATCAGGAGTGGCCAGGCTCCATTTAATGCTGTCTTTTTCACTCAGTTTTTGCTAGGTATTGTTGTATCTGCAGCTTATCCCTGGCTCTGTTCTGTTGGAACATCTACACTTTTAGTAGCTTGTTTTTTTGATAGTGGCGAGAGATTCTGTGAAGTTTGTCTGCTCCCTTTTATTCTCTCACTACTTTCCTATCTGTTCCCCTTTGTCTGTGTTTATTTAATAGTGAGTGTTTTGCGGACCTGCTCTGGCTGTTACCTGTACTCCTTTCCTCCCTATTGCCCTCCTTCCTGTAGTTTGCCTCAGTTGTGAGTTTGTGTGCTAGTTCGCCAAGTTTTTCTTGTAGCAAAGGTTTCTTTGGGGGACCCAAATTTAGTACATCAGACCGTAGTATCCTTTAGTCCTTTTCCCTACGATCTGTAAAGGTCTTCGTGTTCAGAGAAAGAGGACTACCCCGGAGATAAGCTGACCATCAGGACCTGTTTCCCTAGGTCTTGTTGCTCTCTTTTCTGTTAGAGCAAAACAATGTAGGATCGGTAGATAGTTCTCCAAGATGACTCCGAAAACCTTCCCACAGGGGTTCTTTAAAAACTTGATTTAGATATCTTTATTTGATAAAAATAAGACTTCTTATTTTGACAGCATTGTTACTTTGCAGCTTTTATCGAAATTTCCCTAAAGTCTTTGCACAGTAACTACATACAACTATCAAATATCCCTCAATATACTGTATACAAACTCAACAAAAGTAAAAGTGTCCTATTGACCACCAATGGATCATTGTTCATTGGCCTAATTTTGTTTTTTTTTTGCTGTACTGTATAAGGCCTCATGCACAGAACCATAATGAGAGAAAATGAGCTAGCGGCAAAGACAGCAGCTAGTTTACGGCCACCATTGACATTGGAAGGGTCTTCCAGCACCATGACAAAACTGGGTTCTAATCTTGCACTGTCCACTGGGGTGTGGAAGATCCTGGTTGAGTTGCAGGAGATAAGGCTACTACAAGGACCAGTAGTCTTATCAGTGCCGCCTCCATGCTCATAGAGTTACACAGCCGGCTCACTAGTGTGCATAAGCTGTCAGCGTCTACGGAACTCTACCAGCGTCTACGGGTTTGTGCGCCCGCATGACTCGGCTCTGGAACTTTATGAGAATTAGCAAAGAGCGGACACAGCTAAGGTACTGAGCCATGTATTAGCCTTGGCGCCCGCCACTCGGTCAGGCTACTTCACACCCCAGGAGCCTCTGCTTGTAAATTACAGATTACTTAGATTCTTAGAAGTCTTTAAGCAGTTAGTTTACTAGTAAATTACATATTAAGGATGAGGCTGCCTGGAAGAATCTACCTTCAGATTTACTTCTGATGGTAAATTCCTGATAGTAGATTTCCTTTAAAATGGCCCAAAACAAGGGGAAGTGTGTGGCCTATTTTAGGCAAATGTTTGTGTACATTCAGCCTGAGATAACATGAGCCCAAATTACAGCATTTGGCAGGTTAGGAGTTACAGCAGGCTTATTTCCATTGCAGGAAATGCCTTACACCCATTGTACTAAGTACTACTCCAACAACAGAGCACGAGAAGTGACCGGTACAGGCAGATCATCTGACAAACAACAAGGTTTCAGAACCCCTTTATACCGAGAGCCATCGATTTTTACGATAAATGGACTTAAGGAGCTATTGTATTGTATATAGAAACACAAACTGTATTGTTTTTAGTATTGCATTCTTTATACTGTACCGATACAGGGGCTTACATCTAAACCTACCCCTTTGCTTTCAAGAGATTTCTTTAAACATTTTGCTACTGAAAGTCTCTTTTTTGAAGCAAATAATCTCAACTTTTTTATAGCAATAAGTAACTTGTGTAGAACATTGTAAGAATCTAGACAGATGACTTTGAGTAGCTGTAGAAAGTTTTCTTTTATTATAGATCTATTAGTCTGCAAAGTTTAAATCCAAGGCTTAATGTTCTTATCATTAAAGAGAATGAAATACTGAAATTCTTTTTGACATATTAAGATCTAATTTTGAAACGTATCACTTTTTGTAGTCCATTTCAACCATCTTGTTTCATCTCAAGTGAACAGAATTTAGAAAAAAAACTTTACAACAACTTCATTTGTATCGGCTGACATAGTCTTGTATAGTGTTATCTATATAGTGATGTAATTATAGGTCAGTGTTATCTATGTTGAGGTCATTGTACAGGAGGGGAGGAGATAAGCTGTGACATCATCTATTGTCAGTAGTGATGTAATGATGGGTCAGTGTTATCTATATAGAGGTCATTGTACAGGGAGGAGGGGGAGGAGATAAGCTGTGACATCATCTATTGTCAGTAATGATGTAATGATGGGTCAGTGTTATCTATATAGAGGTCATTGTACAGGGAGGGGGAGGAGATAAGCTGT
>CM033645.1:7003624-7085183 GCA_019512145.1 Engystomops pustulosus
CATCTATTGTCAGTAGTGATGTAATGATGGGTCAGTGTTATCTATATAGAGGTCATTGTACAGGGAGGGGGAGGAGATAAGCTGTGACTTCATCTATTGTCAGTAGTGATGTAATGATGGGTCAGTGTTATCTATATAGAGGTCATTGTACAGGGAGGGGGAGGAGATAAGCTGTGACATCATCTATTGTCAGTAGTGATGTAATGATGGGTCAGTGTTATCTATATAGAGGCCATTGTACAGGGGATGAGATAAGCTGTATCATCTATTGTCAGTAGTGATGTAATGATGGGTCAGTGGTATCTATATAGAGGCCATTGTACAGGGATGGGGTGGAGATAAGCTGTGACATCATCTCTTGTCAAGTAGTGACTGTAAGAGGGGCTCACTCAAGTGATAACTATATACGAGAGAGGTGACATTGATAACACGGAGTGGCAGCGGAGGGGAGGACGATAAGACCTCTGCTGTTGTTACATCATTTATTTGCCAGTAGTGTGTATAGTGATTTAATGGTCAGATAAGTTATATATATCATGATGTTCATTGATTACTGGAGGGGGTAGTAGGAGAGGAGATAGGCTGGATCCACTGCCTGTGATATCTATCGTTACAAGGGGGGTAGTGACACTGTCCTGAGGGCAAGGTGTGTTATCTATATAGAGGTCAGTGTACAGGGAAGAGAGGGGCGGAGGAGGAGGAGATCAAGCTGTGTCTGATGACATCATCATTGCAAGTAGTGAATGTAAGAGGGGTCATTGTTATCTATATAGAGGACATTGTACAGGGTGGGAGGAAGCTTATCGCATATGTGGACATCATGCGATGCTCAGTAGTGAATGTAATGATGGTTGTCTAGTGGTATTACTATTATAGGAGGGTTCATTGGTAAAGGGAGGTGGTGGAGGCGATAAGCGTGGGGGGCATCATCTATTTTTCAGTGTGCATGTAAGGACTCGGGGGTCAGACAAGTCTGTATTATAGATAGAGGTTCCTGTACAGGAGAGTGGGAGGTGCGGATAAGATTGTGACATAATCTATGTTCAGTAGTGTGTAATGCTGGGTCAGTTTATCTATAAACGGACATTGTGACAGGAGGGGGGGGAGGAGATAGCTGTGACATCATCTATTGTCAGTAGTGATGACTGTACATGATTGGAGTCAGTGTCTAACTATATAGAGGTAACTGTACAGACGGGGAGGGCGGAGAGGAAGGAGAGGAGATAGCTTGTGAAATTAATATATAGTCAGTAGTAGCTGATTGTACTGATGGGTCAGTTGCTATCTATATAGAGGTTATTGTACAGGGAGGAGGACGGAAGAACGATAAAGCTTGTAGACATCCTCTATTGTCAGTCGATTGTCAATGATGGGTAATGTTGGTGCATCTATATAGATGGTCATTGTACAGGGAGGGGGAGGACGATTGGGAGAGACTTTAGCTGTGACATCCATTGTATTGTCAGTAGTGAGGTTGTAATGAATTGGGTATAAGTTGATTAGAGATATAGAGGTAAGGGTAAAGGTGGGAAGGAGGGAGGAGAGGAGGGAGGAGGGAGATCAGATTGGAAATATCTAGGAACAGTCACAGTAATTAGTATGTATGTTGATGTAATGATGGGTCATGGAGTATATCTATTAGGAAGTCAATTGCTACAGGTGAGCCGAGGGGAGGAGCATAAGCTGTGACATCTGTATTGATCAGTAGTGATTCATAGTAATGATGGGTCGGCAGTAGTATCTATATAGAGGTCATTGTAATGGATCGGGAGGAATAGTGACGAGATTGTGAGAGTTTACGAGGGGAAATCAGAAGGAGGTAAGGGAGGTGGGTGTATGATTGGGGAAGGGGGGAGGATATAAAGATGGGTGCATGTACAGGGGAGGGGGAGGATGAGGGGGAGGAGATAAGCGGTGTGTGTGAATCATCTATTTTTTTTGTCGTAGGTGATGTTTACTGATGGGTTCCTTGTTATTCTACGATAGGAGGTCCATGGTACAGGGGAGGAGGGAGTAAGCTTTGTGATCATCATTATTGTAGTAGTGATGTCATGATGGGTCCGTGTGAATCTATATAGCGGTCAATGTCCAGGGAGTGGGCGAGATAAGCTGTGGACATCATCTATGTCACGTAGTGATGAATGATGGGGAAGTGATGTCGAGTATAGAGGTCATTGTGCAGGGAAGGGGCGATGGAGATAGAGGGGAAGTAAAATAGGAGGCAGAGAGGTAGAAGGAGTGAACACGAAGGAATGAGGGGGGTAAGGGCTGAGATGCTAGAGAGAGGGGGGAATGGGGAAAGAAGCTACCAAGATAGGCATCGATGAGCCCCGAGGAGAGGATAAGATTTGTGTGTGTTTGTGAATCATCTGTTGTGTTTTGTCGAATAAGTGGATTGTTAATGATTAGGTCAGTGTTATTCTGTATAAAAGTAATGACAGGGAGGGGGAGGAGATAAGCTGTGACATCATCTATTGTCAGTAGTGATGTAATGATGTTTATTTCTTTAGAATTGCTTTCTTCTATTGTTATCATCTCTGTGTTGGAAATGATGGGACTGCTTCACGTTTACCAAACGTCACTATATTAAGTCTTGTGGCCAAAGTAAAAATACAATACTTTTTATAGATAGAAAATAAAAGAAAATGTAATTTATTTTAAAATTTGCTTAAAAAATAGGTGATTTGGGGTAATATACAGTATTAATTTTGGTTTCTGGCAGAGTAGTGGGAGAACTCCCACAGCCTTATATCAGTTTGCAGGAATAAGAGTAAAATCAGATTAAATCTAATACACACATAATATTATTTATAGGTTTATTACAATTTTGATTGCAGTATGAAATGAAATACAACCACAAGAATAGAAGAAATTAAAGAGGAAATTGCTGGATTGCTTTTTCATGTGTATTTCTAGACTTAGTGTGCACCTCAATATGTCACCCCGAACCTTCACCTCAAACTCTGACATCTGTGTTTTCTAAAGGTCTCCGTTCTGTATGATGTCTCGCACCAATACTTTCACCGGATTGTTATTCAGAGGTGTCATCACCCTTATGTTTCTTCTGGATTCTTGTTTTTCAGATGTCCTAATACATGACTTATGTTCACTTAAATGGATTCTGATAGGTCTATTACATTTTTAGAATTGCAGGAAAATTGGAGGTTTCAGAAGGTATTAAAATCTCCACTTATTTTTCTTTTTTTTTCTCTTTATTGAAATTCTGCAAATTAAATTTACGAGATCAAATGCCCTTCAAGCGCTTATTACGGACTGAGAGACGTCCCTGGGTCCAGGACTACACGAGATACCTACCTTGGTGTCCGACCCATTTGAGGCAATGGCCATTGGCATTGAGCCACTCTATGGGGCTCATTTACTAAGGGCTCCACGGCCGAATTCCTCAGGGATTTTGGCACACACGATCGGATTTTGGCGCAATCACGCCGGTTTTCACACAACAGAAATCGGGGCCGTGGCCGACGGAAAACCAGACGGATTTGGAAAAAACGTGGAATTTAAAAAACGAAGTGTGTCGCAAAATCAAGCACTCACATGCAACAAGAAGAACCAGGTGAACTCTGGTGGACCTCGGCACAGCAGCGACACCTGGTGGACATCGGGCGCACGACCTTATTGAATCCCGGCAGACCCGAATCCTCGTCGGAGAACGCGCCGCTGGATCGCGACTGGACCGGGTAAGTAAATCTGCCCCTATGTTCTTTGTCAAATAATTTTTTGTGTAGCATATGACACTTCCTTACAATAACAATCCTGCCTGGATTTTCACTAACAACTTTCAATGTTTTTTTAGGCAGATCAAAGCTACAATTAAAGGGAAAAAAGCCGAGATGCTGGTAATTATTTTTGTTCTTTTCTTTTCTTTACTTTTATTGTTTCTGTTTTCTTACAGAATGTAAAGAAGTGCAAACTGTAAATGATAGTTTGTGTGTTTTGGATAATTTTTATGTTATATCTTACATATTTATGAAATTGGAAATATTATTTTGTTTACTACACATCAGTTTATGATCCCAGCTGCAAATGAGAACTTCAGCAATTAGATTGAAATCTACCATCAAAATCCATAATGATAAACCAGGGGCACATGATAAATCTAGGAACTGTGTCTTATCCATGGCCTCCTTCCTTCTAAAAATCAACTGTTCAAATTATGCTAATGAGTCTGAAGGCCTCTGGGAGCATTACCACAGGCTGTTACAATGAGCAAAACATGGCTTACCCAAACCACTGATCTCTCTCCTGTGTAGTCTAGCAGCAGCAGCAACTGCAGAGGGAGGGGAGACCTGCTCTGCTCATTATAAAAGCCTATGAAGCTGCATCATGTAGGGGCCCTGGTAACATGCACCAGAACACTTCAGGCTCATCAGTTGTTAGTTGATATCAGAAGGAAGGAGGCCATGAATAACAAATATAAGAAGATTACTGCAGTCACGGTCCCTGGATCCAAGAGTAAGGATCATGATTTTTATGGTAAAGTTAGGAAAACATATTGGGGCACATTTACTTACCCAGTTAAATGAGTTCACAGAAAGTGCATTGTTCGATAATAATGCCCTGTGCCGCGATTCCCTAAGATCTTGCACCTGAAATCTTGCATGTGTCACTTCCCCGCTCGGGTCTGTCGGAGTTCACCTTCTTCTTCCTGGTGCATGTAAGTGCATTGTCTTGTGACACAATTTGAAACTTAAATCCCGCGCTCAGTCTGAATAATTTGGATCATCCGACGACCCGCCCTCCAATATCTGTCCCATGAAAGCCAGCGCTGCTGCACCACAATCCAATCATTTGTCACACAATCCCAGTGCAAACCCCTGTTAAATAGCTGTCAAAGCTGCGACGAAAGTGCGATCCGCGACCCTCCACATGTTGCAAAAAAGCTGTTGCAGAATATGATCTTTGCTGCTTCTCTGCAATCTGCATCATGTTTTTTTTAGATCTCTGCTGGATGACAGAAACCAACCAATCTGATACCTATGCTATAGTAATGTCCATGCCATTACGTCCCTCTATCCACAGTTGGCAGAATAGGTGGCATTCATTTTTTTTGTGTTCCTTGTGTGTGAACTGTGGCTTAGGTTTCTCTGTGTTTGTATTTATTGAGCCACACCTTGCTCTCTGCAGTGCGGCCCTGTCCAGCAAAGGTTACTAGCCCTGACAGTTGCCCCAGTCTGTTGCTTGAGGAATGTCCAGGTTCTCCCTTATAAACCTGCCTTCTCCTATCAGATCTGGCTGGTTACTCAGTCTTGTCTTGCTATCCAATGCAATTTAGCCATGTTCACACTAGCTTCTCTCTTGCCTTTTCTACCTCTTGGTTTCTGATCTCTTTCCTGTGTTTTGACTTTTCTGTTTGGATTAAAATTTGGTCATTGTTTTGTGCCGATGTTGCCGATCCAGACTGTCTACACTGCCTTTGGTGTTTTGTTGCATGTTCACACCTTACCGAGGGAGTGAACATTGTCCAGTTATTGGTCTCCTTTTGGAGAGGAGGGGTGCTCAGTGCCAGGGCTCACTGCCCTTGTTTGTGTCGAACCGTTACACCTATTCTTTGAATTTGATCAAATTTTTTTGTGCACTAAAATCCATTTAACAAACAATGTGTGTGACATCTGCCCTTTTCTGCTGTAAATGGACCATGCCACCATAGCATAGCACAATAGCTACATGTTCTTTTGAGTTTCAGGCTCCAAAAAAGACAAATAGTAGTGGTCACTTGTATGACAAGCACTTGACATACCAAACAAAACACATTTTTACACTTCACTGAAAAGAATATTGATTTTTGTGTCTGGTAGAAACAAGAGTCACTGTAACAGTAAAAAAAAGAAGACAAAATATGGATCAAATGGTTTCACCTCTTCACAAGTTTTAATGGTATGCGGCCATTTTACACATCTTACCTGAAATAGAGCTACACATACTAAAAGCTCAATCGTCATAAGATTTGCAGACCTCTGTCACCTTTCATTAAATGCATTCAATAAATGGAGAGCTGAAGTAGGGCAGTAAATGTGGAATTTTACATTATGAACAAGTCGCTAAGAAAAATACTTGTTTTTCTCTAATAGTGATGTATTTCAAGATCAAAGGTTATTATTCAGACTAGACTGCAAAGCCTAGAAATGTCTCTGTACTGTATGTTATTTATCCCATGATGACTCAGTAGAGCAGCACATGGGCAAAAAGAAACTTCCATAAATTCACAAAAAGTTTTACTTGAAAACCGTGAAAAAACTCAAAAACATTATAGCCACGGACCTGCTCTTTTCAGTCACAGTTTTGACTGTAAGAGTTCTCTATCTTTGTGCTGTGTGTTAATCCCATGGACGAATCAGCAGAGCAGCACATGGGCAGCTAGAGGCTGTATCAATTATACCTGTTCGTAGAATAGAGTAATTGGGGCTCATTTACTAAGGGCTCCGCGGCCACACTTTCGTCGGGTTTCCCTACTCTTTCCATTTTGCGCCGAATTCCGCCGGGATTTTGGCACACGCGACCAGCTTTCACGCGACAGAAATCGGGGGGCATGGCCGTCGGAACTCCCAATGGATTCGGAAAAACCATGGAATTTAAAAAACTAATTGAGTCGCAAAATCAATCACTCACATGCACCAGGAATAGGTTGGTGAACTCCAGCGGACCTCGGCGCAGCAGCGACACCTGGTAGATATCGGGCGCATGACCCTAGTGAACCAAGTCTTTGTCGGAGAACGCGTCGCTGGATTGCGACAGGACCAAGTAAGTAAATGAGCCCCAATATCTTTTATCCGCCTAAAAATCTAAGAGACCATGATAATAATGTCATGGAAGCTACCTTAACATCTTGTACATATATCTCAGATACATGAATGTCTCATCATTTGCTATGTTAAAAGGCCTTTGTGCTCCCTCCAATGGAGATTCAGTCCATCCAAACAGCTTGGTACCAAAATGGACTCAAGTAATTATGAGATCACGTGACCAATGCAAACATTTCTCATTTAGTGTAAAATTGCATTATTACGTAAACAAATGTAATCTTATAACTCTTAAAATTCCATGTTTGCAATTCTATTTTTAACTCACCGTGGAATACCTCGCCATGGGATACCCGGTTTGGAAAAAGCCAAAAGAACTTCTAAAAGAATCCTGTACACCTCTTCTACCCAAGGTTACAGATTCCTCTTCCAGCAACTTCCTGGCAGTGTAAGCAGAGGCACACCTATACACATCATAGTGTGTGTGCAGGGGCAGAGTGCATATACTTGACTAGACATAGCCAGTGGGAGGGGAACTTGGAGCTGTGGGAAGCACTGGAGGTAAGAATAGAGTTTATTATTTTTAAGGGGCTGTGCTGGCAACATAACTATGGGGGCTGTGCTGATGACATTACTTAGGGGTCTGTGTGGGGACATTACTAAGGGGCTGGGCTGAGGACATTAATATGGAGGCCCTGCTGGGAACATTAATATGGAGGCTCTGCTGGAAGGCTGCAGTAATGGGAGGGGTTACAGAAAAGACAGCACTATAAAGGGGATCTTCAAAAAAGTGGGGATTTTAGATCGGGGCTGCGCTAAATGAGACATTGGGGGTCATTTACTAAGGGCCCGATTCGCGTTTCTCTGACGTGTTACCAGAATATTTACGATTTGCGCCGATTTTCCCTGTATTGCCCCGGGATTTTGGCGCACGCGATCAGATTGTGGCGCATCGGCGTCGGCATGCACGCAACAGAAATCGGAAGGCGTGGCTGAACGTAAACCCAACGGATTCGGAAAAAACGCCGCATTTAAACTCGTGGGACTCGCGCTTACCTTCACTAGGAATAGGCCGGTGAACTTCAGTGCATTCCGGCGGGCCTCGGGGAACTTCAGCTCAGCAGCGCCACCTGGTGGACGGCGGAGGAACTCCCGGCCGGATCCGAATCCACCGCAGAGAACGCGACGCTGGATCGCGAATGGACTGGGTAAGTAAATCTGCCCCATTATGTGGGTTGGGATCAGATATGGGGCAGTTGCAGGGCACACTTCTTTTTCAGAGATCATGATTAAGGAGTTAACCGACCCTAATTGCTCTGTACTGTATTGCAGTATATTGTAAATTTACTTTTGATCTGTACATATCTTACATATATGATAGGGAGCCTCAGTCCAGCCAGTCACCCGACTCCACACCACTTTTATCACGACTGTATCTGGCTATAGGGGGTGTGGAGAGACAGTTAGGGACGGGGTTAAGTGAGCCATCGGCTCACTGAGGGGAGCCGGCTCCTGTCGTTCACATAAAAGAGCTTTTAGAGCCAGCTCCTTCGCGAAACAACTCATCAGTAGGATGTATGCCGGGTAAGATAACAAAGTTGATTTTATGGGTATGAGAGGGAAACAATTTTTGGCTAAAAGAAGGGTGGCATTTGGTTAATAGGGCTCTAAAGGAACCTGTCTCTAGCTGTATTTGTAATAAAATGACTAAATTATCAGCATATTTCAGGAGAACATTAAACTAAATTTAGTTGTATAAAGCATTTATTATATAATGTTATTAGGATAGATTTAATTTCCCTCTGCTCAAAAAGCAGTTTTTCATCAAATAAAACCTATCCAGTTCTAATCACAAAATGTGATATATTTTAGGAGACAGCTATATTTTTACATTGTAATTATGACATTGACAATACTTTTCATATGAACAGCTTAGGAATAATGGACTGGTGAAGACACCTCGAGAAGCAGCGGCTGTGATGAGCTCATTACTCATATATACCCGTATATTGTTTATTTTATTATACTGCCACCTGGTGGCCAATGCTGAGGAGCGACGCAAACAACAGTGTAACAGGGTCTCTCTTCTATTACAGCAGCAAAAAATATAAAGGGGCATTTCTTATTTGTCACTTCGGCAGTTTTGAGCGCAAGCAATTTGCCTGGTTCATTAAGAAGAGTAATCACAGAGCTGACCAAACAACCTTCATATGCAGTAAATGCATAAAGCGCAATATATTGGGAATTCACTTTTCCATCTACATGCAATAAAATACTATGAAATGACTCCTAAGACGAAGGTAAAATGTAGAACTGTGCAGATAGGAATTCTATTAAGAGGATATACACCTTAAAGAGGATATCCCATAATAAAATACATCCACTATCCACAGTACAATTGTACAATGACAAAGAGCCCCCCCACCACCACCACACCCATGAATCACTAATATAAGGGAATCTATCAGCAGATTTAACCCTTCAAAAAGTGCAGCCGGTGCAGGTTAATCTGCTGTTTGCTATTCCAGGATTTCATCCTGACACTGCTATTCTCTTAGCTCTCTGCTTTAAGCTGTTTTGAAACTCATTCCCTACATAAATGTTAGCAGTCTATTATTATAATATTACAGCAGTCACTCAGAGCAGAGGTTAGGACTAGAGATGAGCGAGTATACTCGTCCGAGCTTGATGCTCGTTCGAGTATTAGAGTACTCGAAACGGCTCGTTGCTCGGACGAGTATTTCCCCTGCTCGAGATCGAGCATTTAATTAAAAAAACACAGTGAAGAACAATGAAGAATAGAATAAAAACAGTGAACACAGGATCATTTAAGTGAAAAACACAGTAAAGAACACAGTGAAGAATAGATTACAGATGTTCGGCACATTTGCTACTTGTCGGGAGATACGCGCGGAACGGTGCAAACAAAATAGTATGTGAAGAACACTATATATGTGTGAAGAAGACATTGAAGAACACGGTGAGCAGGACAGAGACACCGGGGAGCAGCACAGAAACATCGGGGAACAGGACAGAGACATCGGGGAACAGGACAGAGACACCGGGGAGCAGGACAGAGACACCGGGGAGCAGGACAGAGACATCGGGGAGCAGCACAGAGACATCGGGGAGCAGCGCAGAGGCATCGGGGAGCAGGACAGAGACATCGGGGAGCAGCACAGAGACGTCTGGGAGCAGCACAGAGACATCGGGGAGCAGCACAGAGAAATCGGGGAGCAGGACAGAGACATCGGGGAACAGGACAGAGACATTGGGGGACAGCACAGAGATATTGGGGGACAGCACAGAGACATCGGGGAGCAGCACAGAGACATAAGGGAATGCGCAAAATGCACAGAAAAAGTAGGAGAGAAAGATAAACTAGAAGCGTTGGGAAGGAAAAGTTAAGTAAATGTTGGAATCTCCCAGATGTAATGGGTGTAATAGCCATGCACATAAGTATTTTGCTGGACAGGTGCATCACTAATTAGAACACACGGAACTCTCAGTCCAGAACCAGAGGTGCATCACTAATTAGAACACACGGAACTCTCAGTCCAGAACCAGCTCCTGGACACACTTTTTATACCACTATAGTCTTGCGATTAGACAGTGTCTCAGTGTTTTCCCTCATTGTATTTGCTAGTAAGCAATAGAAATAATGTTTTTTTGTCAGATACTAAATGTAAAGGTTTTTGCAATGGTTATATTTTCCATTGGTGTTTTTACTAAGATTTTAGGATTAGACCCCGCCTCTTCCCTCACACATGTTGGATGGATTACTGAAGGTGGAGAGACGGTGGAGCTATATATCCGTGTCACATTCATATACAGACTAGCCATGAGTAAGGGCGTCTTGTACGCCTGAAACGCGTAGGTTTATTATCGCCATTACAATCATCCTGTGGTTACCAGGCTGCACTGCTACAGACAACCCATGCTAAGGAAAATTATTTTCTCTTGGATTTTAATGTAAGAAGATGACAAATTAAAGCTTTGATTTTTTAACCTTCATCTGGTGCGGTGTACAAATCCTTCATTTCCAAGAATAGATTGCAGATGTTTGCATACATCTGATCACTTATCAGAAGACATTCTTTTTCAATTAAATAACACATTTTATTCCCGAACCATGGTCCCTTTGAAAAATGCTCGAGTCTCCCATTGACTTCAATGGGGTTCGTTATTCGAGACGAGCACTCGAGCATCGGGAAAAGTCCGTCTCGAATAACGAGTACCCGAGCATTTTAGTGCTCGCTCATCTCTAGTTAGGACTAAATGGAGCAACTCAATGTTTAGAGATAAGAGCACAGCAGTGTGAGGACACCACCCCACTGCACTTTGAAAACTACAAACCTGTAATGCGAATTAAAGGGAGTCTATGAGCAGTTATGTTCATACAAAGTTGCAGACAGTATAAGGTATTGTTCCAGGAGATCTGTACTATTATACCTCTGTGTCCATTGACTGTAAAAATTGGATTTGTATTTCTCAATTCAGAGTTTTTGGCAGCACTGCTATGTGAGAACTCTTTAATAAACACAGCACATCCCCTCGCCTCTGAGTAACAGCTGAAATATTCAAACAGAAGCTGCTACAGCAGTGACTCAGCTATGGGAAGGAACCATGTAGGGATAAGGGCAATGATTTCTAATCATCGTTTTTAATGCAGTATTTACTTTGAAGGGTAGGTTCTTTTTAATTCCTTCCTGATTGAAGGTCATTAGTGACTAATAGTCCAGGTCAATTTTGGAAGCTCTGTTATGTGCTTCTTTGAAGGACGATGGCCCCCATTTATGTAAAATATTGCAATCAGCACTATGTGCACTATGTGCAGTTTGCCTGTAGAGGGTGCAGTGTGCAACAGATTCATAAAATGGAACTTATTTACTAAGGGTCCGTGGCCGCACTTTAGTAGGTTTTTAGGCACAGCTTTGCCGGCTTTCATGTGATTCATACAGAAATCGATGGGTGGGCCTTCAGATGATCCGACTGATTCGGACTGAGCACTGGATTTAACTTTTTAATTGTGTCGCAAGACAATGCACTTACCTGCACCAGGAAGAAGAAGGTGAACTCCGTAGGACCTGAGCGGGGAAGCGACACATGCAGGATATCGGGGGCACAATCTAAGTGAATCGCGACACATTGCATTCCGGTCGGACAATGCACTTTCAGGGGAACTCCGCAGGACCAGGTAAGTAAATGGGCCCCATTGTGTCACACGTTCTTCATGAATCTGGTGCCCCCTGCACGCCTCAGACAGAGAGCACCAACTTTTCTTTTGGTGCACCTTTAATATGGGGGTGCGACACACTTCTGAAAGTCAGAATATTTCTAGTTGCCCATGGCAACCAATCACAGCTCCCCTTTAAAATATTCATGAGCACTGGTAAAATGAAAGCTGAGCTGTGATTGGTTGCCATGGGCAACTAGAAATATTCTGACTTTCAGACAGCTTGATAAATCTGCCCCATAGTGAAGGGCATAGAAATCGGGAAGGGCAGAGAGATCGGGGAGACTTCAGTGGAAGAAGAGGAGCGGATCCCGGGACAGCGTATCTCCCGACAAGTAAGCAGATGTGCAGAACATCTGTAATCTATTCTTCACTGTGTTTTTCACTGTGTTTTTCACTTAAATGATCCTGTGTTCACTGTTTTTATTCTATTCTTCACTATTCTTCACTGTTCTTCACATCTGCTAACTTGTCGGGAGATAATATACGCGCGGAACAGTGAAGAATAGATTGCAAAGTAAAAAACAAAAGTTTTTGCGCTCACCGATATGAAGTCCGCCATATGTGCAGGTGACTGTTCCGGGACCACGGGAACCAAGGTAATGCAGGAAATGAAGGATTTGTACACCGCACCAGATGAAGGTTAAAAAATCAAAGCTTTAATTTGTCATCTTCTTACATTAATATCCAAGAGAAAATAATTTTGTATCAGTGCAGCCTGGTAACCACAGGATGATTGTAATGGCGATAATAAACCTATGCGTTTCAGGCGTACAGGACTCCCTTACTCATGGCTAGTCTGTATATGAATGTGACATGGATATATAGCTCCACCATCTCTCCACCTTCAGTAATCCATCCAACATGTGTGAGGGAAGAGGCGGGGTCTAATCCTAAAATCTTAGTAAAAACACCAATGGAAAATATAACCATTGCAAAAATCTTTACATTTAGTATCTGACAAAAAACATTATTTCTATTGCTTACTAGCAAATACAATGAGGGAAAACACTGAGACACTGTCTAATCGCAAGACTATAGTGGTATAAAAAGTGTTTCCAGGAGCTGGTTCTGGAATGAGAGTTCCGTGTGTTCTAATTAGTGATGCACCTGTCCAGCAGTTCTCAGCTCACAGATCAAGAGAAGCCAACATCTTCTATGTTTTTAGAACCCTGTTCACACCTGCGAGATCACAAAATGCGCAAAATGCACAGAAAAAGTAGGGAAGATAGATAAACTAGAAGGGGAGGGAAGGAAAAGTTAAGTAAATGATGTAATGGGTGTAATAGCCATGCACATAAGTATTTTGCTGGACAGGTGCATCACTAATTAGAACACATGGAACTCTCAGTCCAGAACCAGCTCCTGGACACACTGGGGGACATTTACATAAAGTGTCGGTCTATGCATTGGCTTTGTTACCGACCTGCTCTGGGAAAGAAGATACACATTTAATATTGTGGAGCTGTGCAGAGACATTTCTGGCGCCGAGACCATTTTCTGTCCCTGGGACCAAAATCTGTCCCTAGCACCAGAAATGTGTCCAAGAGTCGGAGCAGGTGGAAAAAGGCATTTTTTCTGGCGCCGCCAACTAATAAATAGGTCTGAGAGCAGAACATGTGGTGAGAGCACCACAAAACTGGCGGAAACGCCAAAGTAAATGTCCCCCACTTTTTATACCACTATAGTCTTGCGATTAGACAGTGTCTCAGTGTTTTCCCTCATTGTATTTGCTAGTAAGCAATAGAAATAATGTTTTTTGTCAGATACTAAATGTAAAGGTTTTTGCAATGGTTTTATTTTCCATTGGTGTTTGTACTAAGATTTTAGGATTAGACCCCGCCTCTTCCCTCACACATGTTGGATGGATTACTGAAGGTGGAGAGACGGTGGAGCTATATATCCATGTCACATTCATATACAGACTAGCCATGAGTAAGGGCGTCCTGTACGCCTGAAACGCGTAGGTTTATTATAGCCATTACAATCATCCTGTGGTTACCAGGCTGCACTGCTACAGACAACGCATGCTAAGGAAAATTATTTTCTCTAGGATATTAATGTAGTTTTGATTTTTTAACCTTCATCTGGTGCGGTGTACAAATCCTTCATTTCCAAGAATAGATTGCAGATGTTTGCATACATCTGCTAACTTATCAGAAGACATTCTTTTTCAATTAAATAACACATTTTATTCCCGAACCATGGTCCCTTTGAAAAATGCTCGAGTCTCCCATTGACTTCAATGGGGCTCGTTATTCGAGACGAGCACTCGAGCATCGGGAAAAGTTTGTCTCGAATAACGAGCACTCAAGCATTTTAGTGCTCGCTCATCTCTAGTTAGGTCTAAATGGAGCAACTCAATGTTTACAGATAAGAGCACAGCAGTTTGAGGACACCACCCCACTGCACTCTGAAAACCACAAACCTGTAATGCGAATTAAAGGGAGTCTATGAGTAGTTATGTTCATACAAAGGAACGGTAGTGGACTGAACCTTTATCCCAAGTGAAGAAAAGCCTAGCCGCGGCATCGCGGCTCTGACCTCAGGACCATGTACGTTTGAAGGTAGCCTAGGAAAGGCTTATACCTACTGGTCTCCACCATTCAGGTATATTCTTGATCCTGGCTTCACAGTATTTTCTGCCAACACCACCACAAACACTACAAGAGCTAATCCGTGATGTCCTGCCTTAGCCAGATATTGGGTTGGGAGGCCTCTCCTAGTGATGCCTGTGGTGTAGAAGTTGTTGAAGCATCTATTGAGATCCATTGGGGATATATGTGTTTGTAAATCAATAAATAAAACAAAAGCCAAACTTCAAAATCCCAAGACATCATGTGAAAAGAAAACATAAATGGAGCATAAAACCATAAAGAGCACATATTCCATGAATAAATCGAGGACCAGATCTCCCAGAGAACTAGACTTAGTTATAATATTAATGAGTAATAATAAAGATAAATAAGACCATGAATTAGATTCTAAACAAGGACCAAATAATCATAAAAGCAAAGATCAGTAAATATCCTCAAGGGTCTCATTGAGGCCAATGGAGACAAGTGTTCTCTGACGTTGAGTTTGCATCCAATGGTTGTTCCATTTGTGTAATGACAAGATCCCCTTTATAGCGCTGATGTTGTGCTGTAGTATGTTTAGACATTATGGATGGATTTTGGCTCCTATGACTAATGAGATAGGTTCAAAGGATTTCACGAAGAGAGAACTTTCTGTTGTATCAGGGGAATAAACATCTCGGGCATTGGGGTTGTTACGCAGGAAACTGCATGGATTTTACCACATTTTATCTCCATAGGGAGAGGCTCGGACTGCTATCATAGGTGCTACTGAATAATAGACTGGTTTTACAATGTGAAAGATTACAATTCCCTACTGTTCGAATATAGTGGCTCAGATTGTTTAGGACGACTTTTCGTATTTTTTTCACTCCTCTTCTTCCACAAGCCATGAATCTGGTGCCCCCTGCACGCCTCAGACAGAGAGCATCAACTTTTCTTTTGGTGCACCTTTAATATGGGGGTGCGACACACTTCTAGCAGACTCTGCATGATATATATGGGGCACGGCCAGACTGAGCACCGGAACACCCCCTTCAGTGCAGAATAGTGCAGCCACCACATAAATGTGTTTTGGACACTATAAATACATGTGCAAGCAGAAAAGAACTGACAGAAAATAAATCTGGGCCGATATCTTTGGAAAAGCTTTATGTATCAAACCAATATTTACTTTGCTTTTTTTCATGAAATGTAAGGATTAAACTTGATAGGATGGTTTTATTTATTACATTTTTTTCTTAATAAAATGAGACGATAAATGATTACAAATGTGAAAAAATATGCTGTTTTGTAATTTTTCCAGATAAGTTGTAAAACTGAATAAACTTTGACCAAAATTTCATTGCCCTTTCCCGAAGTTCAGCTTTCAGAATTGCATAAGTACATGCACCCTTTGCTTTCCTGCAGCTTCTTCCTTTTTCATGAGCGCTGCACCGTGTCAGTAAAGGGAACAGGTATTTAGCCACTAAAAAATACATTTTTAAATATATGTATTGATAACAGAATATAAAAGAATTTTTTCAGAAAGAAGTTTCAAAACGAAACTTTTTCCTTCCTGGTAAATTTTAGTTGAAATATTAATTATACTGTCTCTGTCCAATCAATCATAATGACTCAGCTCCGTCTGAGAATCTGGACACAACCTATTAGGGAGGTCCTTACAGTATTGGAGGACTTATTCCTCTGCAGTGGCAATTGTCAGGATTCAGAGGTAGTGGATTCTTTGGACCAACGCAGACGTTGACATAAGCCGACACCTGGGACAGGAGTCTAAGTGGCAGCCGGTTTTCGCCAGAGCCCGCCACCCACGGTGGCAACCAAGCGAGGTACAAGGACGTTGAGCAAAATCATAGTCAGGGACAGGCAGGAGGTCAGGACAGGGAGCACAGGATCAGAGTCTGGGATGTAGCAAGAGGTCGAGCCAGCCAGTGGAGAAGCGTGGTCAGGAATGGTACCGGGGTGACAACGGGTAATCACAATGCACACGGCATGGAACACAGCTTTATCTAGGGCACAAGGCATGAAGATCCATCAGGGGACATAAGAAGGGGCTGGAATTTTAAAAATGGCCATCCCGCCAGCGCCAATTAAGGGGCGTGAAGGCCCTTAAAATCTGCACCTCCTCCGGGGTCAGCGATGGATTGCGGAGAAGTAAGTGGATTGCGGAGAAGTAAGTGAGCCGGTGGGGGACCGGAGCAGCAGAGAGGGGCATGGGTGACACCAACCACTTCTAATGGGAGGAGGAGATTTGTTCTCCTGGCAGAGGAGCTTCCTGCTCTAATGAAAAATGAATGCCGCACTTAGGTCTGATTCCTAAGGAGACCACCGCATTGCCTCACATTTTTTGTTTACTCTTCAAAAAAGAGGATTTTAGCTTTGATAATAATTTATATATTCTCTGCAACATTTGCTGAGCGTTCACTATGGTGAAATCTCCTCTAAGCCCTTCAGCATTAAAAATACTGTCAATAGTAATGAACTTACCTCTCGTCGGGTGAGGTAGTTATGGCTCCGCTATGTTATTATCTATGTCAACATTTCTTCTCTTTGTGGTGTGTTTACCCCCCCAGGGGTACGTCAGTTAGACTGGAGAGGTTCTTAATATTTATACATTTAACTTACATTGCACTCAGATATTTTTATGTTGCTATCAAATACAGAGAACAAAGAAAGATCTTTGTTAAAGCGGAGTTGGGAGAAGTGTAAGAGAAGGATATCACAACTATGGAATACTTACTGGTTAACCCCTTTAAGGGGTTGGAAACTTATAGAAAACATCAATAGGGTAAGTTTAAGTCCCTAATAAGGAAAATGTCCTCAACGAAATGCTCATTACCTTGTCTAGGTGGAGGATCTCAACTTTCTTTAATTTTTGCGATCCTTTATAAAGGTAAAAATCTACTTTATTAAATATGTAAATAAGCCAGAGGTGCTCCGGCCAGCGTCACCAAAGCACCTCTTGGCTCCACTGCATTGTAATATATGCATGCCCCCTGCTCCCTCTGTTGTTCATCGTCTCTTCCGTGGACAGCGAATGACGTCAACGGGTGTCTGCAAGTCTCATGAGTCAGCACAGCCAGCTGGATAGTATGGTTGTGAGACTTGCAGACAGTCAGTGATGTCCCCGGTGTCCGCGAGCGGACGATGAAGAACAGTGGAAGCAGGGGGTGTTCATAATACATCATAATATAGAGGGCCTGCAGTTCCCCCATTCTCTTGGCGGATGTAATAGCCACCAAAAATACAATTTTAGAGGTTAGTAAATTTAAATTGCATAAATCAAAAAGTTTGAAGATACTGTAAGTTAAAGTATTCAGAACCAGGGATAGATTCTACTGAGGAGAGTGTTTTTATGGTGGGTTTTACTCTACAACAGGCTTCGATAAACCTTTGGATCCACCTTTGATCTGTCAGAGATGTGTCAAAGAAATCAGTTAATGTGGACACCTGGACTTTATGAGTGCTGGTACAAAGACCCTTTTCAAGACCTGCTTGCGGCAAATCCATAAGCTCAGAAATACGTGCAAAGTTTTGATTAGGTGGATTATCAGCATTTCAGAAGTAAAACATATTCCATATGTTCAGATTAATTGCATTTGTGACAGTTTTTCTACTTGCCTGGATGGTCTTGATTACCTTAGATGAGAAACATCTGGTTCTCAGGAAGGACCCCTTAGGATCCAGGCCAAGAATCCCAGAAATTCCGGGTTCTGATGATATACTGGACCCAGATGTAGAAGTTTGGTTTAACTAAGGCTAGACTCTAGGGAAGAGGTAACCAGGCTTTCTTTGTCCATAATGGAGCAATCAGGATCATGGTTCCCTAATTTTTTACAATCTTAAGAAAAACTCTCAAGACTAAAGAAAGGGGAGGAAAGACGTAGGCCAATTTAATGTTCCAGTTTTGGGTAAATGCATCCAATCCCCAAGGATCATTGTTACGGGTGGTCACTCGACCCATATCGCCAGTTGCGGGCTCACCTGTGCCACTCTGCCCTAGCCAGCGTGTCGCCTGCGCATCTTAACTGTTCCGGCTCTTGTCTCAGCTCCATCCGCCGTGTGTGTGCTCCCGACTCCTAGGGCACACGCGCGCTGACTTCTCTAGATTTAAAGGGCCAGAGTGCCATTAATTGGCGTTGGCCAATTTCAGAATTCCATATAAGCCTGCCTCTTCCTGCACACCCTGCCAGATATTTGTGCCTCGTGCCATAAGGAAACCTGTGTCTGATGCCTTCTACTATTTTTGAGCTTTCCCGCTGTGACCCCTGACCTGTTGCTACATCCCCGACTCTGATCTGTGCTGCCCGTCTTGACCTCCTATCTGTCCCTGACTACGAGATTGCCTGCCGCTCCTGTACCTTGGCTGCCACTGCGGACAAGTCGCGCCTGTGGAACGACCAGGTGGTACCATGCCACAGCAAGTCCAACCAGGACTGGTGAAAACCAGGTACCACTTAGACTCTGATCCCAGGTGTCGGCTTATGTCATCGTCCACAGTGGTTGAGAGGATCCACTACCTCTGAGCCTGACAAGCATTGGCTGATTCTAGAGTAAATTTTAAATAAATTCTTTAAGAATAAGAAGTCTTTTTTTCAGGGTTTTTTCACTCCTCTTTGATCATTTCCTTTACATTTTCATTTATAGTAAAAGCTTGTTTCCTTTTAACTCTTAGTAGCTCAAAGAGTTCTTCTTTTGTAGATGTAGACTCCGGAACGTTCTCAATTTTAAGAGTGTCTCTAATAGCTTTAATTAATGAGTTAGAGAACAAGTACTTGGGGTCATAATGAGAACAAGTGCTTGAACTTTGAAAGTCCTCTTGCTCAGGGTCAGGATTTGCGTCAACTTCAATTGACGTCAGCGTCAATCTGTTTCTGAAGGCTTATGTTTCTAGGAGGTGGGTTCAGAGATCTATTTATTAGCAATGGAAGACTAAATCTTCATTCTATTTAGAGAACGGGGCTCCTGCCAGGATAAAGTTCTCTCCTCTTTATTCTTTACGGAGATCCATTTTGTAAGAATAAGGTAACTTGTTATTGCATAAATCACATTTCCCGGATGCTTTCTAAGACTTTCCTTTATCTTTTAGGAGAGCCCTAAAGGGATCAAGGACAAACAGAAAAGTATGGATGGCTATAGGGAAAGGTATTTTCAACATACAGGTAATCCCTAGTACCAAAAATATACTCACAGGAGGAGGCGGGGTCAATAAGACAAACTCCGAATCATTAGACGAGATGCACTATATCCCTGAGTTTCTGATCACTAAGTCCATCTAATTTACCCACTAACTTATAAAGAAGATGAGGAGGCTCCTCTACATCAGTGTGGGATTCTGAAACACTTCCTTTCGGCCCCTCAGGTTACTCCCCGTAGGTGAAGACTTCAATCGGAGTTTACCCTGCCATCCCCAATATGGCCACAGCGTCACATCCGGTGGACCAATAAGATGGATCAAGCACTTTCACTTTGCTGCTAGAGAGCCCAAAGCCAGTTCTGATGTTAGCCAACGGGGAAAGAGGGTATGTACCACAGGCATGGTTGATGTTGGCCCCCACTACTGAAATGCAGCCAAAATGACCAATAGTCCAAGTGTCCAATAGAATTGTGCAGCAGGCTATATGTTGAAGGTTCATCAAATAAAATTGGTGCATGAATTTGACGCACCCTGCACACTACACAGGCAAACTGGACATATAGCACATTTTTTATAAATATGTGCCATAGTCAGAGCTTAATAATTGAGGGGTTGGAGAAGCCAAAGGAACAAAGAGAAGGGTGTAGCAGAAGTATCATCATTATATATAAAAACCAACTCTGAAATTTTAAGTCTGAACAGTAAGCAGAGAAGCTATTAAAAGTTAGCCATGGGGCCCATGATGTTCTATGCTTGTCATCACGTTTTTACGGCATGTTACCCGAATTATTCCGTTTTGCGCCGACAACAATCGGCAGGCGTGGACGTACAAAACCCGACGGATTTGGAAAAAACGGCACATTTTTTTTTTAAAAAAGGGTTGCTTGACACACGCTTACCTGCACTCGGCCTGGCTTGGTGAATTTCAGCGCACGAACTTCAGCGCACGAACTTCAGTGCAGCAGCGACACCTGGTGGACATCGGGGAACTGCTTTAGTGAATCGCCGGAAGACCCGAATCCTCCACACAGAACGCGCCGCTGGATCGCGGATGGACCAGGTAAGTAAATCTGCCCCATTGTTTTAAGCAGCCCCATCCCGGTCATATATCACTTTCATTTAGGTCTCAGACAAACCCTTTTGGGTCCGGCTAAATGGGTCTGTTCTTCACTAGTCATTACCAATATGGTGTCCCATCAAGTCAGCCTACCTACATCACCAGCTTTCATCAGGCCAGGACAGATAGATGGTGTGTACAGGGGCGTAACTACAGTGGTAGCAGCCGCTATGTCAGGGGATCCCATCATCTAACCTTACACTAAAGAATGGAGGATGTGCACCATTATATATAGATTATGCTGCACATTGCACAGCATTATAAGTATATATCATAGATGTGTTATAATCATGCTGTATAATTTTAAATGGGGCCCCATTCAGAAGTCTGCTATGGGGCCCTGCCTATCCTAGTTATGCCCCCAGGTATGTAATAATGGGAACCCACTAGCACCTAGGAGCTTATAGTTGGTTTCTTGCCACTGAGAGCTCATGCTCCTTAGCCAAGTTGTCACTAGACAAGGACCTGTAAAGCTTTGTTTCCTAACTGCAAAAAGGAGGAGATTAGGTTCTGCCAATTAAGCCCGGATTATCTTTCCATTTTTATGTTTCAGTTTTTCACTCTGCACCTTCTAAAAGTATAAGTATTTTATTCTCTCTATTCACAGATCTGTATGAGGCCTACATTCCTTCCTTCCTTCATTCCTTTCTTTCCCTTTGGCAGCATTTAAATCTCTTTGCATTGAATTGGGGAACTGGAAAAAAATCCCCACCAAAAATAGTTCCATCATTTTCACATGGGCTTTGCTTCTACAGCCATAACACATGATCTTACGGTTTTAAAATATATTGTTTTATTAAGCTTTAATACCTTGAAATTAATGAATCTTTTGGGGTTTTTTTTCATCTGTCCGTAGCTGCATAACAGATAAGTTGTCCTGTTGTATTCATTGATACAATTTTCCTTCCTTCCGATGAACTGAAGCCTCATCACAATAATAAACTCCATCGGCTGATAAATATGAAATTGAGAAATTTTTTGAGGAACTAAACAAAAAAATCCAAAATGTGTTCCCAAAAACTTTTGAACTAATGATGCCCTGGGATGGGGATCAATGGAAGTGATTAATACTAGGGATGAGCAGTTGTTTCCACCTTTCGCAAACCATTGCATGAAGATGTTTCGGTTTTGGTACCGGAAACCCAGCCCTGAACAGGGTTTTCAAGTTTGTTTCTGACTGAGTTAAAACTTAAAGGAAACCTACCATGAAGAATTTACTATGAGAAGTAGATGTAATGGTAGATTCCTCCTGCTGCCTCTTCCCTAATCTGTAATGTAATAATCCTGGAACCTTACTTGTTACAAACTTTATTTTAGTAATATTTGAATTACCTCCAGAGACTACTGGGGCGTGTTCTAGCCTGGCCGGGCTCTGGGATCTAGTACACACCCCAGTAGCCTCTGCAGGTAATTTACATATTACTAAAATAACGTTTTTAACAAGTTAGTTTAGGTTCCAGGATTATTAAATTACAGATTAGGGCAGAGGCAGCAGGAGGAATCTACCATCACATCTACTTCTCATAGTAGATTCCACATGGTAGGTTTCCTCTAAGTGAGTCCCCTTATCCCTAGTTATCACATCTGTACATTTTGTGTGTATATAATACTTTTATTTACCCAACTAAATATATTAATGACTACACAATGTCTGTTGTTTGTAGCATGTGCTTCTCTTATATCTAATATATTTAATACTTATACAATCTATTCAAATTGAATAAAATTATCAGTGAATGTTCTATGGATAACTTCTCCATAAGAATTATACTGTATATAAATGACTTGCTATACGGCTATACTTATTATTCCAGCATGCTAAATACACGAGAGAAAGAGAGTACACAATGCACATCATTGTATCAAATAATGGGGGGTTCTAATACTTCCAAAAAAGATAAAAAAGAGAATCACTTAAGGACAAACCATAAACAGACTGAATCCCATCATCTCATATTAGAAGATGTCCCCTTAAGAGGGAGCACTGCTAATGAATTGATGCTTTGAATGGCTTAAAGCTTCTATCCTTTTGATAATTACCGGTAATTTATATTCATCTTCTAGTATCTCCAGCATTGAAGTTGAATTCTAGTTGATCTACAAGATATAAAACCAAGGCGCCGATCGATAAGCGACCTCATAAGACTATGGCTGATGCATTCTGGGATCGTTTAACCTCTGAAATGATACATTCAAGCATGGTTCAAAAAAATGAATCAGCTCTTGTCCCAGTGGCCGCACAATTATGTAGGTAATACTGAAGTAAATGTGGCATATTG
This sequence comes from Engystomops pustulosus, assembly GCA_019512145.1. Taxonomy (NCBI): domain Eukaryota; kingdom Metazoa; phylum Chordata; class Amphibia; order Anura; family Leptodactylidae; genus Engystomops; species Engystomops pustulosus. The sequence continues at coordinate 7,026,728 of CM033645.1, forward strand.
CCTATATCACCCCCCTTCACTGACGGAATAATGGGGCACATTTACTAAGGCTTGGAACACTGCACTTTCGTTGGGTTTCCTGAATATTTCCATTTTCCATTGAATTGCCCCGGGATTTTGGCGACCGCGATAGGATTGTGGCGCATCGGCGCCGGCTTGCACGCGACAGAAATCGGGGGCGTGGCCGTCAGACAACCCAGCGTATTTGGAAAAACCGAGGAATTTAAAAAACGAATTGTATCGCAAGATCAAGCACTTACATGCACCAGGATGAAGAAGGTGAACTCCAGCGGAACTCAGCGCGGAAGCAGAACATGAAGGCAATTGGAAGCACGAGCTTAGTGAATTGCGGCAGACCCGAATCCTCATCAGAAAACGCACCGCGGGATTGCAACAGGACCGGGTAAGTAAATCTGCCCCAATATTGCTTTATGAAGTACAGTGGGATACACAAGGCATCAGGTTGGTGTGTAGTTGTTACAACATTGGCGCTGCTGTTCTGCGAGTAGTCGAGGAGTCTTTGCATCGCTATGATGCAAGAACTCCTGTCCACTGAGCTTTTCTCAGCCCATAGCTGTATTAGGCGCTGACATATGGTATCAGGTGAGCCGAAGCTGTTCGGGGGCGCAGCTTCCTTGCCTCTGTGAACAAATTGGGGCATGGACCAGAGAGACAGTGGAGTGGGACACTGGGAGGGATCATGGAGGTAACTACAACTTTATTTTTTTAAGCAGTCCCCCCACCGACAACACATGTATCTTTCATAGGGTCTTGGACAACCCTTTAAAGCAGGAAGGGTTTTTTTTTTGCATGATGAATATACAAAAGGGTCACCACTTTGTGCCATAAGGTTTTTTTGAGGTCACTTTCACTAATACACCATGAGATATGAAGAGTTTAGGTGTTACAGTAAATATATCAGAAACATATAAATTGTAATCTTTGTGCCAAGTCCTCAGATGAAATCTTGCAAGAACCACTGAGTTGCAAACAGCAATGCGATTTATGTGGCCATGAATTACAAATATTGTATACAGCATCCAGCACAGCATGATGGGAAGAGTGAAAATGGAAACTTACAAGGTTTTTGTCGAGATGTTTGTTTGTTTTTAATATAAAGTTGCAAGTATCTGGGATGATGCAACGTTTGCGGTTTTGTACATGTTGCATATAGATGTATCTTGAATTTGAAATACAAAGCATTGAAAAAAATTATGAACCCTGACAATCAATGGGGGTCATTTGCTAAGGGCCCGATTCGAGTTTTTCCAACGTGTTACCCGAATATTTCCGATTTGCGTCGATTTCCTCTAAATTTCCCCGGATTTTGGCGCACGCGATCGGATTGTGGCGCATCAGCGCTGGCATGCACGCGACGGAAATCGGGGGCGTGGCCGAACGAAAACCCGACAGATTCGGAAAAACCACCGCATTTTTTAAAAAAAATCTGTCGCGGAGCTTGCACTTACCTTCACTCAGCCCAGCTCGGTGAACTCCAGTGCGTTCCGATGCGTTTCAGCGCAGCAGCGCCACCTGGTGGACAGCGGAGGAACTACCTTAGTGAATCCCGGCCGGACCCGAATCCACCGCAGAGAACGCGCCGCTGGATCACGAATGGACCGGGTAAGTAAATCTGCCCCAATGTTTTCTAATTCTCTGATCAGCAAAAATGTTCTTTTAAAAAATAACATTCTCCAGCTTTCAGGTTTAAAAAGGTTTTTCCACAAAAGAAAATTCTCACATTTTAACCCCTAGTGATGTTTACACAGTAAAGATAATTTTTAACCCCTACTTTACAATTTTACTCAGTTTTATTGCTGTTCTACCTCCTATCACTCAGTGATGCTCAGTGTAAGACTCCAGAGTGTCTCTCTAAGCAGACACTTCATGATCCCTTCATGCTGTGAGATGCTGTGTGCTGACAATGTGCTTAGATGATCAGGTTACTGGGTTTATCTACACTTTTATTTAGCCGCTGAAAATTGTACTAGTAACAGGCACAGGTGAACGGGCCACAGATTCCCAGTCAGGAAAGTCATCATGCTTCATGTTGTTTTGAAGGGGGATGATGATTCTGTACTTTTAATAGAGGTTGAGTATGGCAAAGATAATCCCATGGAAGTTGATGCACTGTCTGAAATACAATTAACCAATTCCTCAACTTTGTGTGGCCTGATATGGCCTACCAGTATATGTTGCACACCCTGCTGTTGGGAAATTAGTGCAGGCAGAGACTGAACATGGACTCTCCCTACAGAACGGACTCAATTACCAACACCAGCACCATAACCTATCCCTTAATTCCTGCTTTTATTTTTAAAAGACCTCTAGTAGCCTTAGAGAATATAGCTGATATAATAACAACAGCGCTATCAGGTGTATGACACAAATTGGTCTGCGAGTTATAGTGTAAGTTAACATTGACACAACTACTTCTAAGACTGTTAGATAATGCTGATTCAAGATACCTGCATAATAACACTAGACACAAATAAGTCTAAGACTGGTATTTTACTTTGACACAGGATGATGCTCGAACTGAAAACTATCCTAAACGTCTTTAAGATTTTGATGGAACTGCAAATTACACCAAGACAATGCCTTTAAGATTTTGCTGGATGATTACGGGACTGCAAACTATACTGAGACAGTGGCTTTAAGACTTTGCTGGATGATGCCAGAAATGTAAACTATACATAGACTTCACCTTTGAGACTTTGCTGGAACTGAAAACTATACTGAGACTGTTTCTAAAAGATTTTGATGGAATTGCAAACTTTAGTGAGACAGCAACATTTAAGATTTTGCTTGATGATGTCGGATCTGCGTACTATACTGGGACTGTGCCTTTAAGAGTTTACTGTATGATGCTGAAACTTCAAACTATAGTGAGACGGCCATTTTGATAGAATTGCAAACTATACAAAGATTGCCCCTTTAAGATCTTGTTAGAAATGCATACCGTAATAAGCCAGCACCCTTAAGATTTTGATGGAACTGCAAAATATACTGAGACTGCCCATAAAAGATTTTACTGAAACGGCAAACTATACTGAGACAGCACCTTTAAAAATTTGAAGGATGATGCCAAAACTGCAAACTATACTGCCACAACTCCTGCATTATAGAAGCCTATCAGTAGCTTATACAGTACGCTAAAAAGTTAACATTTGCACCTGACTCTAATCACAGCAGACTCCTGTCCCTAACTATGTGCCCTGAAAAGGGCAATCTTTTGATAATGACATTTCTCCCTGCTAAATAAAAATCTATATGTGGAAAATCACATAAACTTTATTAGTTACTCATAATTGCAATTAGTGATCAGCTGAACCGTTGATCAAACAGGTTCGGCAAAACATTAATTTTAAAATCCTGCTCAGGTTTGGGTTCAGTTACCCAACCTGGATGGTATCCACCAATTAAAAGGATGAATGAGGTTCCAGATGTGTGTTTAAGCCATTAAAATGCCAACCAAGTTGAGCCATACCTAGCACTGGCCACGAATTTCTAATACAGTTCAGGGCCGAGTGTGAAGGACCCAAACCCACAAAGTTTGGGTCTGCTCCACACTAATAACAATAACATGTTTCATGTAAAATTTAGTTAGACAATAAAAGCTCAAGAGTTATGTCTAACCTGAAATAATAGTCACATATAAAATATGATATAAAAACAATAATACACTTCTCATGGGTAATACAAAGCATGAACCATAAACCTAAAAAGTTTTCCCCTTGTGTGGTTTGTATCCTTCCCCGTTTCCCCTTGATGTGAGACTCTAACTTATTGTTTTAATGCAGTTTTTGCACTTTATATTCAAGTTACTTCATACTTTGTCTCTCCTGTGAGAAGTATACATTTTATATCATATTTCATTTGTGGTGACTTTTATTTAGGGTCATACTCACCTCTTAGGGAGATACTTTTATGATCCTCATGTTTTTATTGTTTCACCACATGTCTCAATTAATTTTACTTGGTATGTAATTATGATTGCCTTATAAAGATTATGTGATTTTTAAGTATCCCTGCTCTTATACTGTGGAGTCACATGTCCATCTGGCCAATCACAGCCATGCTCACAGAGGACATGCCCATTGATGCTAAGGGGCTGTAAGCTGGCTGATTGGCTGTTCATCAGCCAATCAGCTTGGCTCTATTTCTCTGCACACGTGGGGTCATGGGTGCCGAATCTGCCAAATTCAGTACGGACCTGAATTTGGATCAAAGGTCCTCCTGTCATCAGGGAAAGGCGAGTAACACTGCATCCTATGTCGGAAATAATTAATGTTTTGTTGGACATTTGTACAAAGTTACAGTGTCCCACCATTAAACTTTATCCGAGTCAACTCTTTTTGACTTATTCCTATCCATCGAGATTTAAAAGCATTTTTTCGGTTTTTCTGCCATGTTAATGTTTCAGTAGTCACTAGGGCTTTACTTAAGTTTACTGAGGACATCTGATGCTTTTAGAGTTCACAGGTTCTTCAAAACTTGAATCCAGAGCAATTTAGTTCTATGTATTACAGGTTTTTCTTACTTTCCTTTAAGTCTTTCCATGGCTTCAGACACACAAAGTGAATGCACTTTCTTCAGAGGTTTAATATAGAATAAATAGTAACTGTGTGTCCATGGCAATGGGTAATGTATTTTTGAAAGTCAACCCAAAAAGTGTATGAAGAATCCGGAAATGACATGTTTTGAAAAGGTAGAAGCCAAGCGAAAATAATATATGGCAAAAAAATATATATTTCAACCACTAGTTACCACCAGTTCTATGAAATCTTAAGTAGTAATAACTAGTGAAGAAATGTTTCTCCTCGGTCGAAGAGCAGTCCAACTGTATTGCCCAAATAATCTATGTATCGTATACCCCTTGGTGGTATTTCCTGGAGTTGTTTGATGAGTTCTGAAAAGTAAAGAAAACAAAACAAGTTAAGTTGAAAGTCAAAATCAGACAAGTGGCAACAATTCAACAACACAGTCCAGGTCGGTTCCAGGTTTTGGTAGGCCCCTGGTTTACAGAGCCTCACCGAGCCCCTTTGCAGTAAACTTCTGTAATAGCATTAAAAATTAGGAAACTCAAACAGTCTCATGTTCCCTAAAGTATTCCCTAGTTTATCATCCCAAACAGCCCCCTCATGGTTATTTTATATACAGCCCTTTCACCCCTTATGTACTAGTTACAGACCCTCCCACCATACCCCATGGATTTCTTATGTACAGTCTTATGTTGTTCCCCCCCCCCCCCCTCCAGCAGCTCTGGGCCCGGGCACTTGCCCAAGTATGCCCAGTGCTGGTGCCGGCCCTGAACACAGTACAGAATCAACAAGGTTGTGAAGGATGTGAAGGCGCAGTGAAGAAAGGAGTTAATAACTTGAGAAGCGATAAGGGTAAAAGTGATCTAGACAAAAGAAAGATCAAGAATTGGGAAAAAATCCATGTAAAAATTCTCAGGTCAACCCCTTTCTGGCACAGACCATACTATTGTGGCACATCATCGGGTTAGGGTTATGGAGAGGGCTCACAGGCTGAAGTCTCTCTGTACAGGGTAGGTGTTTGCTATATATTGCAGCAAACACCCACCGTTTGGACCTGTGGGCAGTGCTGGTACCGATTGTAAGTGTCATCCATTTAAATAATGGAGGCAAAGCTGCCATTGGCTTTTAAATGCAGACGAAGTGTGCTCAAAGCCAGACTTGGATCTCTTTGGGTCATTAGGCGATCAGACATATACAGCGACACAGGACAAGTTAAAAAAAGAATAAATGTATAAAAATCACCTTCTTCTACTTAAATTTGAAAACAAATTCTAAAAAAAAAGTCATGAACGTTATGGTTAACCCCTTAAAGGGGTTCTCAGGAGGTGGAAAAACATGGCTGCAGTCTTCCAAAAACAGCACCACACCTGACCAAGGTTACTGCCAGTACTGCAGCTCAGCTGTATGGAAATGAATGGAGCTTATTTGCAATACCACACACTACCCATGGTCAGGTGAGGCGCTGTTTTTTCCACCTCCAGAGAACCCCTTTAAAGGAAAATAGCGGCTCAATGTATAAATGTATATATAATTTTGAAACACATAAAAATTGGAATAAAAAAATTTGGTCAAAAAGATCCACATAACAAAAAGTTATTAGAGTCAGAACATAGCACATGGATGAAATAGTTTTTGTACAAAAGTTTAAATAAATAAACAACACTATTATAACATAATAAAACCTATATAATGAATACATATTAAAGGGGAGGTGTCAGTTGGAATTACCAGTGAAAGCTGTAAAAACAGAACCCATAAGAAAAAGGAACAAATTCATATTTTCATCAATTTTCATGTCATATTAAATATTTGCATTATGAGGTACAATTTATTAAAGGAGATTTACCATCAAAACCAACCCGAGACACTCAAAGATCCAGTCACCGTGGCCTTGTTAATCTTCTTAAATTTGTTATCCAAGGATACCCTTCTAAACTCAACTTTTGATATTATGCTAATGAGACTCAAGGGCTTTGGGGGTGTTACCAGAGCCCCTATGTGAAACAGCTTCACAGGCTGTTGCACTGTGCAGGAGCAGGTCTCCCTCTCCCCCTGTTCCCTCTGCACTTTTTTCCTCCTTCTGCCTTCTGTAATCTTACACATAGGGAGGGGCAAGTGCTACATCAATGGAGGGGGAGGGGCTCTAGTAATGCCCCCCAAAGCACTTAAGTCTTACTCGTATACTATTAGTAAATTTTATCAGGAAGGAGGCCATAGATAACGAATCTAAAATTACCACTGCCTGGATCTATGAGTAAGTTTTCCTAAATGGAATTTTTGATCACGATTTCCTTAATTGGAGCGAGATTACAACAATTTTTGCAACTTTTTTGGAACCTTAAGGATCCAGAGGAAAAGTCTTTTATGGTGTATCATAAAATAATTGAAAATTAATCGCCTCAGTGAGTTAAACTGTTTCCTTGAAGTCCGAGTTATCAGGGATACGGCGACAAGTGAATTATTTTCTTTTTTCCGAGAGTTTCTTGAGAAAACAAGAAAAACAGGAAAATTGTTAAGCAGAAAAAAAAAATGTCACAAGTACTCGGTGATTTGTTATAGACATAAAAGCAAAGTGAACATTTTATGAAAAGCAAATGTATGTAATTCTCCAATTTAAAAACAGTTTAGCTAAATAAATGATGGAGTCGTATCTGCGGATTTCACTCACACCGTTGGCTCAGCTCCACAGTAATTGAAAACTTTTTATTTAATTTCCATTTCTAAAACTGAAGAAATGCATCAAATAATTATTATTATGAAATGTCAGTGCATGGAGCCCGGAACCGGACCGCACCAGAATACTAATCACTTCTCTGCATTCATTTTCCATTTCACCTTCCAGTCATTTATCACTGCACAATTTATTCCACAGGTTTTATAGGACAAGATAGATCTTTACATTTGGTCTTGGAGATGGGAACATTCTAGATTCCTACAGTATTCCGGGTTCTATGGATCCCTAATATAAGGGTTTGTGGACAGCGTTGAATGGACCCAAACCTTAAAGTTCAGATTGGTTCCCTGGTTACCTTACAAGTTCAGGTTCAGCTCAACATCATCCATCCTCCGCCCTACACCGAATTTTACTCATCACTATTTGTAGTGCTACCCATTGGCCAACTGGGGTTTTCGGGCCTTTTATTATTATTATTAGTACTGACCATTCCACTGTTATACAGTCTGAGCCGAACCACAGATCCACCCATAGAGGAAACCCATGGGCACAGCGGGTACAACTATGGTGGAAGGGAATAAGAGATGTGCCAGCAGTGCGGCCTGATCAGAGACTGCCGATGCTTCATTCCCACTTCAAAGTGAGTCCCTGGATGGACCAATTCCATGTTTTACATTTTTTGCACAAGGAAGTAATTTTTTCTTTAAATCTGTCATTACTCCTGTATTGTGTCATCACTGAGTACTATCCGTGTACATTGACATCACTGTGGGTATTATCTCTGTACTGTGACATCACTGTGTGTACTATCCCTGTACTGTGACATCACTGTATATTAACCCTGTACTGTGACATCACTGTGTGTATTATCCCTGTACTGTGACATCACTGTGTGTATTATCTCTGTACAGTGACATCAAAACCTCCAGACCCTATCTTGTATGTAACCCGGGGACTGCCTGTAATGGAATCTAGCTCCTAAATGACCAAATCAACACTATTTTGCCATTTCGCAACACATAAAAATAATTATAAAATAATAAAAATTTATAAAAAATAATGTGTTCAATAGGTCATAGCAATGTAAAAAGTCAGCTCGCCCCGCAAAAAAATTATACCATAAACCGTACACCGTAGTATGAAAAAGTTATCGGTGTCAAAATACGGGAAAACCAAGATTTGTTTTTTCCTGTACAAAAGATTTTTTTTTTTTTTTTGGTATCAACACATAATAAAACCTAAAATGATGCATTTTTTTCCAGCTTCCCTTTACAATGAACAAAATAAAAAAATTGGGTGAAGTACAATTTGTCCGGCAGGTACCAAGCCCTCCTATGAACAAAATAATAAAAATTAAAAAAAAAAACGGAAATGCAAAAATGGAAAATTGCCCAGTAAAAAAGTGGTTAAACACAGATTTTTTTTTCTTTTTTAAATAAAAAGGTCCTATCTCATCTTGGTAATTTTTTTTTTTCATTAGGGTCAGCATTAGGGTTAAGCGTGACCCCTCACAACACCCCCGGCTCTGCTACATGCGGAGGGTGATGTGTGTATAATGCAGTATTTCTGGCTGGACAGTTATGAGGACTAATGCCTGACGTGGGACACACAGTGTATCAGTATTGAGCGCGGCCATGTGGTATGTACGGAGCGCGGCTATTGATTCGCGGCTGGGTACAGAACGCATTACATTGGCGCTGTGGATGTGTGTGTGATAGATGGCCGCATTCATCCCATTTACTGTACAGCGGCGGTGTGCGGATGACTGTGCTGAGCGTGCCGGGCGCTGCGTCTGCTTTATTAAGTGCACACTGATATGTTGACAAGTGCTGCTGCTCATCATATTGAAGGTCCCATTGACTATACAGTTAGAGGTCCGCCTGGTGCTGTGCCAGACAGTCACAATATACACAAGGAGTCTGGATATTTAAAGGGATATTCCAATTTCAGCAAATTATTGTTATTGTTTTACGATTTTCCAATATACTTTCTGTATCAATTCCTCACGGTTTTCTAGATCTCTGCTTGCTGTCCTGCTATAGGAAGCTTCTATGTTTACTTCCAATGGACAGAAATCTGACCCTGGTCACACAAGTGCACGGCTTGTTATATCCCTGGTCATGTGATGTCCCACAGGTGCACGGCTTGTTATATCCCTGGTCATGTGATGTCCCACAGGTGCACGGCTTGTTATATCCCTGGTCATGTGATAACACACAGGTGCACGTGCTGACTTTATATAGACTGGGGGAGTGGCTGTATTTGGATTATGAGAGGTCTGTATATAGACTGGGGGAGTCTATATATTGACTGTGGGTTGGCTGTATGTAACATACAAGGGAGCCATATTTAGACTTTGAGGGGTGTCTATAGACTGGGGGTGGCTGTAAATGGACTATGAGAGGTCCGTATATAGATTGTGGGGAGTCTGTATATGGACTGTGATGGGGGGCTATATATGTACTGTGGGAGTGGCTGTATATAGACTTTGGGGGACTGCATAAAGGATTTGTGGAGTCTGCATATAGACTGTGGGGGGTGGCTGTATATAGACTATGAGGGGTCTGTATATGAACTCATGAGACTGTGTGTTTGCACTTGGTTTTTATATATATATATATATGTATCCATATATTTTATTATTAACAATAATAATAATTAGGGACTCCTGGATGTAAGCACTGTTATACAGAAGATATAATACTATGAGTGACTGTCTTATTTTTAGGGGCACAGTGTGGAGATGTGCTGCACCAAGCGAAAGACATCTGGCGGTGAATTCAGCAGTGTAGTTGTATACACTTTTTAAGATTTCTGTAAATTTTGTGAGGCAAATATAGCACAAATAACATATTTATTTAATTACCTTGGTTCTTATACTGTATGTATACAGTTTGCTTGGTTTAGGTGCTGTATCTGTATAGTAAACTTGGTTCTGGACAGGTATATATGTTTTAATTTTGGTTCCAGTGATGTTTCTATGAAGTAATCTTACTTCTGGTAAAGTATCTATGTAGTAATCTTGGCTCTGGTGCCGTTTCTATGTAGAAATCTTACTTCTGGTAATGTATGTATGTTGTAATCTTGGTTCTGGGTACATATCTTTATAGTAATTTTGGTTCTGGTGCTGAATCTATGTAGTAATCTAATTTCTGCTAATGTATGTATGTAGTAATCTTGGTTCTTGTGCTGTTTCTATGTAGTAATATCGGTTCTGGTGTTGTATCTATGTAGTAATCTTACTTCTGGTTATGTATGTAGTAATATTGGTGCTGTATTTATGTAGTATTCTTGTTTCTGGTGCTGTATCTATGTAGTAATCTTACTTCTGGTAATGTATTTATGTATTAATATTGGTGCTGGAGCTGTATCTATGTAGCAATCTTAGTTCTGGTGCTGCATCTCTGTAGTAATATTCTTGTAATGTATGTATGGAGTAATCTTACTTCTGCTAATGTATGTATGTAGTAATATTGGTGCTGTATTTATGTAGTAATCATGGCTCTGGTAATGTATGTATGTAGTATTATTGGTGCTGGAGCTGTATCTATGTAGTAATCTTAGTTCTGGTTATGTATGTAGTAATATCGGTGCTGTATTTATGTAGTAATCTTGTTTCTGGTGCTGTATCTATGTAGTAATATTACTTCTGGTAATGTATTTATGTAGTAATATTGGTGATGGAGCTGTATCTATGTAGTAATCTTAGTTCTGGTGCTGCATCTATGTGGTAATCTTCTTGTAATGTATGTATGTAGTAATCTTACTTCTAGTAATGTATGTATTATGTATATATGTAGTAATTATGACTCTGGTGCTGTATCTATGCAGCAATCTTACTTCTGGTAATGTATGTATGTAGTTCACATGGAAGGGAGGGGGCACAAAATTTGCCAGTCAGGGGCCCCAAAATTCCTAGTAACATACACCCCTTGGCTTGCTTTGGGGGCTTACAAATTACAGGAACCATCTTTTACCCTCATTTTCCTTTGGGTGTAAGGATAATATTTTTTTTCCTAAAATGTAATTTCAGAAATCCCTAAAATTCAGATTTTTGCCTCTATTGCCTATTTGGTTATTTTCTTCCTCTTTCTCTCTCCATTCTCGGCAGCTTTAATATTATGCGTAATTCGCTTTCCTAAATTTAACCCTTGTGAACCCACGCCCACACCTCCCTGTGCGCCTGATGTGCATCTAATTAGTGTCAGATAATAGATTTTAGACAGGGTTTGGTTAACCTTTATTGTTCTGCTCTCACTCATTTGTGGAAGCCATTAAATATTTATTAATCCTCTTCCTGTGATGTTGACTTTTTAAAATTTATGTACATTATTTTGAAAAAAAAAAAAATCATTTCTATATATAAGAATATTACCAGCACACAGAGGAATTATGGGACTTTAAAGATGATCTGCCATCTCTCCTGACATCTCAGCTATGCTTGTTATTTGATGAGACACTTTTGGAATATTTTTTAACCGCTTTGTTATGTTCCTCTGTGACACTTCCTGGAAATATCTCTGCACTGTGACATCACTGTGTGTATTATCCCTGTACTGTGACATCACTGTGTGTATTATCTCTGTACTGTGACATTACATTGTGCATTACCCCTGTACTGTGACATCACTGTGTGTATTATCCCTGTACTGTGATATCACTGTGTGTATTATCCTGTACTGTGACATCACTGTGTGTATTATCCCTGTACTGTGACATCACTGTGTGTCTTATCTCTGTACTGTGACATCACTGTGTGTATTATCCCCTGTACTGTGACATCACTGTGTGTAATATCCCTGTACTGTGACATCACTGTGTGTATTTTCCCTGTACTGTGACATCACTGTGTGTATTATCCCTGCACTGTGACATCACTGTGTGTATTATCCTGTACTGTGACATCACTGTGTGCATTATCTCTGTACTGTGACATCACTGTGTGTATTATCCCCTGTACTGTGACATCACTGTGTGTATTATCCCTGTACTGTGACATCACTGTGTGTATTTTCCCTGTACTGTGACAATTTTCATGTCATATTAAATATTTGCATTATGAGGTACCAATTTATAAAGGAGATTTACATCAAAACCAACCCGAGACACTCAAAGATCCAGTCACCGTGACATTGTTAATCTTCTTAAATTTGTTATCCATGGATATCATTCTAAACTCAACTTTTGATATTATGCTAATGAGACTCAAGGGCTTTGGGGGTGTTACCAGAGCTCCATGTCATACAGCTTCACAGGCTGCTTGCAGTGAGGAGCAGGTCTCCCTCTCCCTGTTCCCTCTGCACTTTTTTCCTCCTTATGCCTTCTGTAATCTTACACATAGGGAGGGGCAAGTGCTACATCAACGGGAAGGGAGGGGGGCTCTAGTAATGCCCCCCAAGCAACTTAAGTCTTATTAGTATACTTTAGTATATTTTATCAGGAAGGAGGCCATAGATAACGAATCTAAATTACCACTGCCTGGATCTATGAGTAAGTTTCCTAAATGAATTTTGATCACGATTTCCTTAATTGGAGCGAGATTACAACAATTTTTGAAACTTTTTGGAACCGTAAGGATCCAGAGGAAAGTCTTTATGGTGTATATAAAATAATTGAAAATTAATCGCCTAGTCAGTTAACTGTTTCCTTGAAGTCCGAGTTATCAGGGATACGGCGAAAAGTGAATTATTTTCTTTTTTCGAGAGTTTCTTGAGAAAACAAGAAAAACAGGAAAATTGTTAGGAGAAAAAAAAATGTCACAAGTACTCGGTGATTTGTTTAGACATAAAAGCAAAGTGAACATTTTATGAAAAGCAAATGTATGAATTCTCCAATTAAAAACAGTTTAGCTAAATAATGATGGAGTAGTATCTGCGGATTTCACTCACACACGTTGGCTCAGCTCACCAGTAATTGAAAACTTTTTATTTAATTTTCCATTTCTAAAACTGAAAGAAATGCATCAAAAAATTATTATAGAAATGTCAGTGCATGGAGCCGGTACCGGACCGCACCAGAATACTAATCACTTCTCTGCATCATTTTCCATTTCACCTTCCAGTCATTATCACTGCACCATTTATTCCACAGGTTTTATAGGACAAGATAGATCTTACATTTGGTCTTGGAGATGGGAACATTCTAGATTCCTACAGATTCCGGGTTCTATGGACCCTAATATAAGGGTTGGACAGTTGAATGGACCCAACCTTAAGTTCAGATTGGTCCCTGGTACCTTACAAAGTTCAGGTTCAGCTCAACATCATCCATCCTCCGCCTACACCGAATTTTACTCATCACTATTTGTAGTGCTACCATTGGCCAACTGGGGTTTCGGGGCCTTTATATTATTATTAGTCCTGACACATTCCACTGTTATACAGTCTGAGCACAGCGGGTACAGCTATGGTGGAAGGGAATAAGAGATGGGCCAGCAGTGCGGGCCTGATCAGAGACGCCGATGCTTCATTCCCACTTCAAAGTGAGTCCCTGGATGGACAATTCCATGTTTTACAGGGAAGTAATTTTCTCTTTAAATCTGTCATTACTCCTGTATTGTATCATCACTGAGTACTATCCGTGTACTGGTGACATCACTGTATGCTAACCCTGTACTGTGATATCACTGTGTTACTATTCTGTACTGTGACATCACGTGTACTATCCCTGCACTGTGATATCACTGTGTACGTATCCCTGCACTGTGATATCACTGTGTTATTTCCCTGTACTGTTGACATCACTGTGTGTATTATCCTGTACTGTGACATCACTGTATACTAACCTGACGTATGTTATCACTGTGTACGATCCCTGTAACTGTGGACATGACTGTGTGTACTATCCCTGTACTGTGACATCACGTGTGGTATTATGTCGGTACTGTGACATCACTGTGTGTATTATCCCTGTACTGTGACATATTACTGTGTGTATTATCTCTGTACTGTGACATCACCGTGTGTATTATCCCTGTACTGTGACATCACTGTGTGTATTATCCCTGTACTGTGACATCACTGTGTGTATTATCCCTGTACTGTGACATCACTGTGTGTATTATCCCTGTACTGTGACATATTACTGTTTGTATTATCTCTGTACTGTGACATATTACTGTGTGTATTATCTCTGTACTGTGCCATCACTATGTGTATTATCTCTGTACTGTGACATCACTGTGTGTATTATCCTAACGTCTGTGTACCTCACAGTGGCAGCCAAGGCGAGGTACACAGATGTTAGGCAGAATCGTAGTCGGGGACAGGCAGGAGGTCAGGACACGCAGCATGGGATCGGAGACGGACACAGCAATAGGTCAAGGCAGGCATCAGGGGAGCATAGTCAGGAACGGAACTGAGGTGACAAAGGGAAATCAAAATAACAGCGCAGGGCATGAGACAAAGCTTTCTCTAAGGGAAGGGGCTGGGACAGGAAGGGGCTGAGAATTTATATGGGAAGGTTGCCGTCCAGAACCAATTATTGGCACGTTGGCCCTTCTTGAGGCAGGCACATGCACGCCCTTGGAGACGGGGATGCACACGCCGGACCGCGGGAGCCATAGAGAACACTGTTGGAGCTGGGACAGGTGAGTTACCTTTCAGGCAGGAACAGGAGGCACTGGGAGGAACACAGGTGCGCCTGCGACCCTTCGCAGGGGCACCCGTGCCTGTGACGACCGGACACATGGTATGTATGTATGTATATGTCTCTGTATGTTACAAGAATAGTCACTGAGATGTCACCATGGCTGCTCCTCTGCCGCTCAGTACAGAAGGAGATATTTTCTCAACGAATTTATGGGATGAGAACATGTCGTAAATCCCGTAAGCTCCAGTATTTTTACATTCCATGTGGGTTTGTACAGAGATGGAAGAAAATAAACAGTAAGAAAAGCTGCTGCCAAATTACCAGCAGGAAAACATACAGAGGGATCTACAGGAAATCTCCCCCGACCTTATACATTGCGTCTCATTCATTTACCGGCTCAATTAACCAGTTCAAGACTAAAGGTAAAAATAAGGAACATTGTGAAACTGTGTAGTGACACCAGGTGGCAGGTGCTGGCTATATACTAAGGGGCAGGGGCTGGCTATATACTAGGGGGCTGCTGGCTGTATACTAGGGGGCAGGCGCTGGCTATATACTAAGGGGCTGGCTATATCCTTATACTCGAGTCAATACATTTTCACAGAAATTAGGTACTCAGGTCGGCTTCTACTAGAGTATATACGGTAAGTGTCCCTTACACCAGATATATCAGGTTTCTGTAGGAATTGCTTCATTTAAATCACATTGAAATAAAATTCCTAAATCCAAATGATGATTATTATTATTAGTCAAAGGTTGGCATCATCTAATGATCCCTTTTATATGAATTTTGTTTCCATGGTGTTTGGGGAAAAAAAGAGAATCACTCATTTAGCTTTTTTGACACAAACAAAAAGTTGAAATAATATTAAGCTTCACTTAACTCCGTCTTGACTATAAAGACGGAGAATATTGACCCGGTCACTTGGAGTCACCTGCTCTGCTGTAACTACACTGTCACCTCCTTGTTTAGAAATGACTCTGTAAATTTCCTATTGAACGTCGTCCATTATGTGGCCGGGCCGCCCTCCGCTCGCTGCACTCCCTATACCATCCATAACAATAAAAGGTCGAGCTGGAAGACAAATGGTAATCACTTAGCGCAGTCTCTTTCTTCATCACGCTCGAATAAACCAACATAATTGAACGCTTCTGGACTGGAAAATAGTTTAAAAAAAACTTTGCAACTTTCGAGAAAGTTCTATGAAATTTTCGATATATTCTCAAATTAAACTTGATTTCAAATTACCATAAATTTTACCTTAAATAAATATATGGAGGATTAAAGTATCATTAAAGGGGGTCAGCTTCAAAATAATTCTACAGCATTGCTGAGTCTTCTAATTCTTCTGTAATCAGCATTGATTAGGGCACTTTATAATACTTACATATTATAATACAGGCAGTCCCCTCTTACATACAAGATAGGGTCCGGGGGTTTGTTCTTAAGTTGAATTTGTATGTAAGTCGAAACTGTATATTTTATAATTGTAGATCCAGACCAAAAAATTTTTGGCTCCAGTGACAATTGGAGTTTAAACATTTTTTGCTGTAATGGGACCAAGGATTATCAATAAATCTTAATTACAGACACTTTACAGCTGATTATTGCAATCTGGAACTACAGTAACATCCTGAGAGGGTCAGAGGGGTCTGTCTGTAACTATGGGTTGTCTGTAAGTCGGGTGTCCTTAAGTAGGGGACCGCTTGTATCTGTGTCCTTTCAAGCTTCTGTACCATCTTCTGTCTGTAAAGAACGACTAAGGATTTGCTGATAAGTGTCATGTTGTATTGTTCTGTCTCTGCTAGTCTGAACACTGGTGTATTCCTTTCCTAGTAGTCTTGATTGATTTCCACACACCGGAGTGTGCGGGGGAGTCACTGCAGTCAGCTATTTTTCATACGTGAAAGTATAAAAGTATGTGAGACCAGAGATTCTTGATGTATCCTGCTACGCCAGAAGGGGGCAGGGTTGCCATATAGTGGCGCACGAGCGCCGGCGTATGATAAATACCCCATACAGTGACAGTAAAAAGAAAGTATATAGTAACCGATTTGTTTTTTTTGTTTGTTTTTATATTAATCCATATAAAAATAGCATAAATGAAATCTATACAATACATGGTATAACCTTGTAGCTGAAAAATTGCAGTTAAAAAACCTGATAATCCTCAAAAACCAGCAGCTAAAAATTGGCTGATATACGGCAAAGATAATTTTTGGCCTATTGTGATCTTCCGATGTAGTTAACATTTAGCTTGTTACACTCCAGTTCACGGAGTATTTAGTTTAACAATTTACTGGGTGAAATAAGTTCCCATATCCAGTATGACCACAATATCCACTACATATATTCATAGCGGGCCTTATTTATCAAAACTGTCTGACAGCAGAAATCTTCTGGTTGCTCATGGCAACTAATCCGTGCTCATCTTTGTTTTAATATACTCCTGTGAAAAAATGAAAGCTGAGCTCTGATTGGTCGCCATGAGCAATTAGGACAGTTCTGCGCTCAGAGAGTTTTGATTAATCTCCCTCAGTGTATCTGCTTTCACATTGGGGCACATTTACTTACCCGTCCTGGGGAATTCATGAAAGTTCATTGTCCGATTACCATGCACTGTGCCGCGATTCACTAAGATCGTGCGCCCGATATCCTGCATGTGTCGCTTCCTCGCTCAGGTCTGTCGGAGTTCACCTTCTTCCTGGTGCATGTAAGTGCATTGTCTTGCGACATAATTTGAAACTTAAATTCCACCCTCGGTCCGAATCAGTCGGATCGTCCAACGACACTCCCCCATATTTCTGTTGCATGAAATCCAGCGCAGCTGCACCAAAATCCGATCGTGTGCGACACAATCCCAGTGCAAACCCCTGTTAAATACCTGACAAAGCTGCACAAATCCCGAAAAATGTGAACAGTCTGACGAAAGTATGAGCCTATTATGTTCAGTAAAAGTGGATTCCCAGGATCCAAATAGGACAATATCCAATTGCATTCAGTATATGAGAGAGGAAAAAAAGAGTAATAGAGCAGAGAAATTTTTTTTTAATAGAAGGTGTCCCAAGGTTGCCACTAGGGACATAAAACCCAGTGAAACAAAATTGCAATTAAAAGGTGAAAAAAAAAGGTGCTGCAAAGTAGATGCATTGCACAAATCTTGGGTGGTGGAAAACATGGTGGTTTGTTTTCCCAGAAATAGTGTGGCATTTTGGACACTTACTGGGTGGTGTCCTGGGGGTTGGTTGAATATGGGGGAAGTTTTAGCCATCCTGCATTGGGGTCCGGTGCCCTTGAACCAGAGGTGGCAGTTGGGGGTAACATATCAGTTGGTGGGCAGAATGGCACAGTGGGGTAGATTTACTTACCGTCCCTGCACGATCCCCGAGGTGCATTGTCCGAAGAGGATGAACAGCTGACGCAATTCACTTAGAGCATGCGCCCGATATCCTGCATGTGTCGCTTCCACGCTCAGGTCCGCCGGAGTTCACCATATTCTTCCCGGTGCTTGTAAGTGCATTGCTTGCGACACAATTTAAATGTTAAATCCCGCCGTTTGTCCGAATCAAGCGGATCGTCCGATGACCACGCCTTCCCAATTTGTGTCGCATGAAAGCTGGCGCAGTTGTGCCAAAATCCGATTGTGTGCACCAAATTCCCTGTTAAATGCGGCACAAATTGGAAATCTTCGGGAAACCAGACAGAAATGTGGACCACGGACCCTTAGTAAATGTGCCCCACTGTCTTTTGTAGCTCCTCCTATCATAGTTGGAATTAGAGGTTAAACTATTGTGAGATATATAGAATACAAAAAAAAAAAAAAAAATGTTATTTTGTTATGGTTATGTATGGTTAAAATGGCCACTGTAAACATTATTTATCCATCCATAGTGTATCATAGTTTATACGGTTGAAAAAAGACACGTGTCCATCAAGTTCATCAAGGAAGGGAAGGGACTGGATGAGGAAGGGATTTAGGGGAAACCATTCTATATAACATAACTGCCAATGTTATTTAGGTGTAAAAGGGCATCTAGACCCTTCTTGAAGCTCTCTGCTGTCCCTGCTGTGACCAGCGCCTGAGGCAGGCTATTCCACAGATTGACACTTCTCATAGTAAAAAACCCCTGTCGTATGCTTGTTTCTTGGGGAAATGGGTGAGGTTGGATATTGAGGGGCGAAGGGGGAAAGATTTGGTTGTGCAATGACAATGGCGCCTGTACAGAATATGAGCAGTAGATACATTATAGTATTTTATTCCTCTTACATCATACAATAACTCCAGCTTACGCCCCAGAACTCAGCTGTTACCTACTTTTTGTTTCAATTTTATTTAATTAGCCGAAGCCTGAGAATAAAGGAAGGTGGATTGTCCCTCTTCATAAGTCAAAAAAGTTTTCTTTGTATTATTTTTATGAGGATGCTCTTCCTCTTTGTTTGCCCTTAAGGGAACATCATCATAAAGGATGGAGTAAATGATTTGTTTAAGTCACATATTGTTGTCCTGACAGATTTACACCACAGCAATCACAGTTGTCCTCCCTCACAGCCGTTAACCTTGCTTATAGGGGAGTCAGTCCACTTTATTATATAGCTTTAATAATAAAACTTGTGTTCTTGGGTGTTTTTAAGACTTGTTGAGGCCATAATGTATATATCAGAGGTAAAAGCTGATTTACTCTTTAACAAAACGTATCATGGAAAAGGGACTTTAAAATCTAAATGATTATGACTTCTTTAGTGGTTAAGATGCAAGTGCAACTCCAGACAAAGCTTGTTTTTATCCCATTTTTTAGAATTTTGTGTTGTCAATGTGGACATCTTTGATAACTTTTTTGTTGCTCATTGCAACAAAAGTTAAAGTTCAGTAAATAACCAGGATCCAAAGAACTTCACCTGAGGTCATTGAGTAGAGAGGTCTATTTGTAACTAGGGATTGTCTGTAAGTTGGGTGTTCTTAAGTCAGGGACTGTGTGTATATTGCTTCTACATATTTCTGCTGATATACTACAAAGAGACTGTATATCCTACTCCTCCAAAACTAATCCCTCTGTTTATCTCCAACGTCTTATTAGTATAGGAATATAGGTAAGAAAGAAAATTGTGTGAGTGCAGGATCTGACTACACAGTGTCAGCTTATAGTCTGTTACCATGACAACACATACATTTGCATAGCACCTCTAGAAAAATATTATTTTTCCAATTTTTGTAATTCATTCTAGGCCACCAGATAACCTTAATGTTCTGGCTTAAAGAAAATAGAATTTTCTACCTCTAATACTTCCAAAAGGCTTGAGTGCTCAATTAAACAGAGAGAATGAGAGAAAAAGTTCAGGATGCATCATATCCCTATGATGCATCACTGGACCAGCTGTGTCAGGAAAGTATGGGAGAAGTAGTAGTAAACCCTAACTGCCTCTGCCTACTTCATGACCACCATAAATGAAGCCTCCAACTGGGCAATGTTTCCTACGCTAAATAATGTGGAGGAAATGGAAATAAGAAAACAAACACAAGGTCAGCTAGCCTAGTTGAAATCAAGATGTTACATCAAGACAAAATTCAAGCCAAAAAATTACCAAATTCCACGCCAAAGTCACAACTAGGAGTATGTGTAAAGCCAAATCAGATAGACAAAACTAAAGTCAAAAAACAAGCCAAACGTCGCAGAAGTAGTCAGGTCTAGCAATGCTCACACTTCTACAGTCAGAACCAAATTAACCTCAGTTTAGTACTACAGAGTATGCAATGACAAGATTGAGAAGCGACACACAACTCAGTGGGGCACATTTACTAAGGGTCCGAACGGCACATTTTCGTCAGGTTTCCCGACTATTTCTGATTTGCGCTGCATTTAAGTGGGGTTTTTGGTGCACGTGATTGAATTTTGGCGCAATCACGGCAACTTGCATGCAACACAAATCGGGGGGAGTGGCCGACGGACAACCCAACTAATTTGGACTAAGAGCAGGATTTACAATTCAAATTGTGTTGCAAGACAATGCGTCCGAGTAACGAGCCGGTCCGAGTATGCTAATACTCGACCGAGCAGTATACTCGGACGAGTATACTCGCTCATCTCTAGTTAAGATGCAAGTGCAACTCCAGGCAAAGTATTTTTGTATCCCAGTTTTTTAGAATTTTGTGTTGTCAATGTGGACATCTTTGATAACTTTTATGTCGCTCGTTGCAACCCAGGGCGAAAGTTCAGTAAATAACCAGGATCCAAAGAACTTCACCTGAGGCCATTGAGTAGAGAGGTCTGTTTGTAACTAGGGATTGTCTGTAAGTTGGGTGTTCTTAAGTCAGAGACTGTCCTTATATTGCTTCTACATATCTCTGCAGAAATATTACAAAGAGACTGTATATCCTACTCCTCCAAAACGAATCCCTCTGTTTATCTTCTAATAAGCATAGGAATATAGGTAAGCAAGAAAATTGTGTGAGTGCAGGATCTGACTACACAGTATCAGCTTATAGTCTGTTACCACGACAACACAAAAGTTTGTATCCACAAAAAGAAAAAGCGATCTAAGCACTATCCACCTTAGTTTAAACCCCCACAAATGTCCTTGTAGGAGATAGGATCATAGAAGCAAAGTGAATGGTACCATGGAGTTCCATAAGGCGTTGCTCTGCGGAGACAATATAGTCCGAAAATTCAGAAGAAAGAAAGAGGCGGCACTCACCGATACTTGGAACTTCTTTATTTCATACAAAATAAAGAATAGAGCGGGGGCCTGGCGACGAGCCGTTTTGAACCTACTGGTGCATCCTTGAGCCGTTGACCATGTTCCAAAGAAAGCAGTTCCACGTATCGGTGAGTGCAGCCTCTTACTTCTTCGATGCACACAAAAGTTTAATAATGTTATAAAAAAAATATTATTTTTCCAATTTTTGTAATTCATTCTAGGCCACGAGATAACCTGAATGTTCTGTGCTATCTAAATATGGCTTAAAGAAAAAAGAATTTTCTACTTCTAATCCTTCCAAAAGGCTTGAGTCCTCAATTACACAGAGAGAATGAGAGCAAAAGTTCAGGAGTCATTTTGTAATCAGGTTTTGTTTTGCTTCATCCAACAATTGTTGCATTAAGCACAGGGAACCATAAGGCAGATATTCCTATGATGCATCACTGGACCAGGTATGTCAGGAAAGTATGGGAGAAGTAGTAGTAAACCCTAACTGCCTCTGCCTACTTCATGACCACCCTAAATGAAGGCCTCCAACTGGGCATTGTTTCCTACGCTAAGTAATGTGGAGGAAACGGAAATAGGAAGACAAACACAAGGTCAACTAGTCCAGTCAAAACCAAGATGTTACATCAAGACAAAATTCAAGCCAAAAAATTACCAAATTCCACGCCAAAGTCACACCTAGGAGTATGTGTTATTTTGCCAGATCAGATAGACAAAAGAAAAGTCAAAAAACAAGCCAAACGTCACAGAAGTAGTCAGGTCTAGCAATGCTCACACTTCTACAGTCAGAACCAAATTAACCTCAGCTTAGTACTACAGAGTATGCAATGACAAGATTGAGAAGCGACACACAACTCAATGGGGCACATTTACTAAGGGTCTGAACGGCACATTTTCATCAGGTTTCCTGACTATTTCCGATTTACGCTGCATTTAAGTGGGGTTTTTGGTGCACGTGATTGAATTTTGGCGCAATCATGGCAACTTGCATGCAACACAAATTGACAGGAGTGGCCGACGGACAACCCGACTGATTTGGACTAAGAGCGGGATTTACAATTCAAATTGTGTTGCAAGACAATGCACTCACTTACACCAGGAAGAAGAAGGTGAACTCTGGCGGACTTCAGCGGGGAAGCTACAGATGCAGGATATCGGGCGCACGATCTTGAAGAATCTTCATCCTTGTCGGCGAACGCACCTCAGGGATCGCAACAGGACCGGGTAAGTAAATCTGCCCCAGTGTCTTAATCTTTTCCTTGTCTCAGCCCAGCAGATCTAGTAGGAGACAAAAAAAGTTGGTTCACCTGTTCACCTCTTGATGCTAGGCATTGCTATCCTCCTCTTCTTGATACCCAAAGTCCTGAGGGGAAGCAAGTAGAGCAAGATGAGGAGAGGAGTGGCGCCCGGCAGCGTTGCATCATACCAAGGGGCTGGAGCCTAACATTAGTGGTACCCCATGACTTATGTTGGTGACACCAAATTGTCAAATCCAATCCTAAATTGTAACTTCACTCTCCAAATAGAGAATTTCTTCACTTAGCGTTGGGTAAGTAAAGTGAACCTCTAGCGATTCGTCACCTTTTTTAGGTATTTCTCTAAGCCAGTAAGAAATCTGTTTTGAATCTGCTTTTGACAGTGTATTGCTTCAGAAAAAAAACATTCTTAACTTCCATCAGCCATTGTGCAGAGTAAGCCCATTTCTACCTTCAAAAAACCTGCCCCGTCCACGTCAACAGCAAAAATCCTAAATTTCAACGTAAACAAAGATAAAATTCTGCATTTCAATGTCAGTAAAAGTGGATTTTTTGATGGTCTTCTACATTGTTGGTGCATTGTTGTTGTTAGTCATTGACATTCATAATCCACTTGTAAGGGATTAATCACAAGTAAGGAATTTTGAGTAGGATGTTGTCCACTGAATGTTCTAGAACATCACAGTCACACGACTGTCCTATCTATTAATACATACTGCTAATAACAAATCAGCAAAATACAATGTGCAATTTCTTCTTAGTCCAACACATTCAAAGTCCCTTCTTTAAATGAGACCAGAAGAGTTGGTGCTGCAGTCTACAGTTCAGGCTTTGAATAGCCTTCGGGGTCTTATATATTTAGGTCTTGCTGAATAGACGTATCTCCCATTTATAGTTGGTTTTCAGAATGCACTGTTACATCACAGAAGATAACACCTTTTATGTCCTTTACATGCCTCGGGTCCTGACTGCCGAAACTTTCTGTGATGGCAGATATCCAGACGTGGAGGCAGCAATGGCTGATGTAAGGCTTCACGCTGTAGATATCTAAACTAATGAAAGATGCTGAAACCAATCCTTTCAGCATTTATTGGGCAATGATAATTATAGAAAACTGTTTCGGAGAGACTCAGCACAATATAGCGTATCTATAAATACACTAAATTACTGGAAAAATCTGAAGATTACAGCACGCCCGTATTGTAAAAAACTATTGTGTTAATTTATGGTGCTGGAATATGTGGAAAAAAGAACATAGAAGCATAGGGGGAGATTTATCACAGTTTAGATGCTGGTTTTCTGCCTCATAAGCCTTGAAATAGCGGCAATTCCTGGTGCTTGGCCTGGAATTGTGACTATTTCCCCCATTACATCACCTCGATGCTTAGGGTGTAGGGGTAGAAAGGGGGCCATACCTCACAATAGGCTGGTGTAGGGCATTCCTGTCCCATGCCTTCTCTATATAGATCTAGCGAGTACACGGGGGCAGGGTTAACATCTTGCAAAGTAAGAAGAAAGCCGTTAATAATATTGTTCAAAGTTAAGTTGGCTTGGGCATTGGGGGGATTAATGTAAGCATCCTGGTGGTCTATGGTTGTGTCGCACGCAACCGCATTTTGGCGCAATTGCTTTGTCTTTCATGCGACACAAATCGGGGGGGGGGGGCGACGGATTTGGACAAACCGCGGGATTTAACTTCAAAATTGTGTCGCAATCCAAGCACTTACATGCAGCAGAAAGAAGAAGGTGAACTCCGGCGGACCTGAGCGGGGGAGCGACACATGCAGGATATCAGGCGCATGATGTAAGCGAATTACGGCACAGTGCACTCTCGTCGGATACTCCGGATCGGGAACGCGCAGTAGCTGGTAAGTAAATGTGACCCATAGTGACCTAATGTAATGAAGTGGTAATATTGAGGAGTAAATGTCAGTTTCCTTGGTGTCTCAATAGGTCATGAGGATTATGGAAGCAGTTCTTGTTCATCGTGGACAGTCGGAAAGTGAATCTTAAGGTTAAAGGGAACCCAGGTCTAGTGGTTTCTCATCTCTTTACATACTACAAATATAAGGAATTTAGTAATATGTCCTATCCATAT
This sequence comes from Engystomops pustulosus, assembly GCA_019512145.1. Lineage (NCBI taxonomy): Eukaryota > Metazoa > Chordata > Amphibia > Anura > Leptodactylidae > Engystomops > Engystomops pustulosus. The sequence continues at coordinate 7,051,590 of CM033645.1, forward strand.
CCTGTTCAACATTCTCCTACCTGCTAAACTGCTGAGTGCACTGCTTGATCTTTCTTCATTCAAGACAGGCACCACATCATACAGAATATCTATAGATGGAGGAGGAGAAGGAACCAAGTAGGTGAGACACAGACAAAGGCGCATTCTCTATTGGAAGACTGTGATTTTTTTAAATTAGTTTTATTGCAATATTCCAGTAGGTTAAGCAGCACTGAGTGAATTAGATACAAATAAAGCTCCGGTGGGACTGATATTTCACTCTATTCTTCCCCATGACTTATGTGTCTGCTTCTGCATGCTCCTCAATCCTCCTCGATGAAGACAGATCAAAGCAGTTGACTAAAGAGTTTAGCAGGCAGGAGAGGACTGATTAGAGATTCTAGAGGCATTTATCTGTTATTAGATATAAAATAAAGTTTCTTCTCTTAACCTGAACTAGTAATAATAATAATTAAACTTAGCTTTTAGGCAAATGAATTCAGGGGTTATCTGCCTAACCTTCAAAGATGAAAATTAATGGAGGCTGAGGGACCGGAACAAGGCTGCAACCATTGTGAAAAATGGATTAACATATGTCTACAGGCAGTCCTCTACAGACACCAAACTTACAGACAACCTCTTGTTAAAGATGGACCTCTCAGCCAACTGTGACCTCTGGTGAAGCTCTCTGAATCCTTTACTATAGTCCGAGGCTGCAATGATCAGCTGTAAGGTGTCTGTAATGAAGCTTTATTGATAATCCTTGTTTCCATCATGGCACAAAATTTTGAAACTTCAATTGTCACTGGGGCAAAAAGATTTTTGTCTGGATCTACAATTATAAAATAAACAGTTTCGACTTACATACGAATTCAACTTAGGAACAAACCCAAGGAACCTATCTTGTATGTAACCCGGGGACTGCCTGTATGTGATGTTATATATAAAGTATTGTAGCCCCAAGGCTTCAAGGTACACCTTTTGCATTTTTAATTATGGTCTTGTACCCCCCTTTACAACATAGAGCACAGATGTTATGGCTCCATGACACTAATCTGAACGGAGCCTTGAGGAGCTGTGTAGGATTTTTCTGCCCATAAATATACAGTAACATAAACTGAAACAGAACTAATTCTAGAAGATTTAGTTTTGTAGCTGTATGCAATTCCTATGGCACCGGCCCCAGGTCCCATCTGTTTATCATGTCATATCATGGGATTGTGGCAGCTGTCACGCCTGCAAAAGGTAAAGCAGAAAAATGCTAACAGCTTTGTCAATAAATAAAACAATAAAGAAAATGTTGGCTATTGATCTAATAAACCAGTCCTTCCCTGTATTTTTTTTATTTCATGCAAGATGTTTAGAAGAGGATGGCGGAAAATGCAAGAATCAGCAGGCCTGTGCCTTTTCAAGAGACCCTTTTACACGTGACAATTGCCTGATGTTTGTCTGTTTCACATTTTTTTGGTTGTAATCTGTACTTTATATTCATCTGCTTTTGCAGTCATGGAAACCGACTTTCCAGTCATCAATTTCCTAGAAAGTCTATATTAGGGCAGCACAGTGGCTCAGTGGTTGACCTGAATGGGTTCAAGTCCCATCCAGGGCAACATCTGCAAAGATGTTTGCGTGGGTTTTCTCTGGGTCCTCCCGTTTCCTTCCATACTCCAAAACATACTGGTAGGTGTCAAGGCTCGGGGTCAGTGAACCCCCTGGACCACCGCGAATGATGACACGAGCCGACGCCTGGGATCGGAATCTAAGTGGCACCCGGTCTTCACCAAACCCCTCCCCAAAGCAGGTAGGTCTTGCTGCGGTGTGGTACCACCAGGTTGTTCCATAGGCACGACTTGTCCGCGTTGGCAGCCAAGGTCGAGGTACACAATCGGCAGGCAATCTTGTTGTCAGGGACAGGCAGTAGGTCGGAGCAGGAGATTCAATGTCAAAGACGAAGCAAGAGGTCAGGGCTGGCAGCGGAGGAGCAAAGTCGAGAACAGGTCCGGGGTCACAACGGGAAATCCAATGACTAGCGCGAGGCGCAGGGAACAGCTTTCTCATTGGCAATATCAAGAAGATCCGGCAGGGTGTGCAGGAAGAGGCAGGCTTGAATGTTCTTCTGGAAATGACCAACGCTAATTAATGGCACACTGGCCCTTTAAATCTTGTGAGGCCGGCGTGCACAAGCCCTAGGAGTCGGGAACGCACGCGCATGGCAGAGGGAGTCAAGACAAGAGCCAGGAAAGGTAAAGAAGAGAGGCACGGGTAAGCCCGCGACTCGCGATATGGGTAGCAGGAGCACCCGTGACAGTAGGTTGACAAGATTGTGAGCCCCATGGGGACAGGGACTGATTTGACAAGCTTTGTTCAGCGCTGCGTAATCTGTGCGGCCTATATAAATAAAGAAATTATTATAATATGATCCAGCTCATACAGAGCAACCAATCTAATCACCTGTAGATGGGGAGGGAACAGAGCAGCAGTCCAATGATTGAGTTTTTCGGACTTCCTGAAAACATTGTAGCTTTGCTGCAGTTACAGATGACAGATGTGCTCTCATAGAACTGAGCTAAAAAAATCAACAAAATTTTAAGAATCAAGAAAAATAAGCACTGGGTACACATCACCCTTATGCACATGTCACACATATCTGTTTACTGGCCTGCATATACTGGGCTGGAAGAATCTGACGACTACTACGAAATTCCTAATTCACGAAACATGACAACCATGAAGTAAAGTAATGGATAAATGGCGACTCTGTATGTAATCTACCCCTGTTAAGTGACGAAACTGGAAGGGGCACTGCCCTGGGTTCTTTATTTCTAAGACTTCACCAATTAAAGTGGTTTTCCCATGAAAGAAAATTCTCGAATTTCAATCCCCTAGTGATGTTTACATGTTTACAAGTTAATTTTAACCACTTACTTTTTTACTCAGTTTTATTGCTGTTTTAGCTCCTATCACTCAGTGATGGTCAGTGTAAGATTCCAGAGTGTGGGTGGGAACTCTCTAAGCAGACCCATTATGATCCATCTAGCTGTGTGGGGTGACAATGTCGATAGAGTATCAGGGTACAGGTGTATATACACTTTCATCTTGCTACTGACATTGTACTAGCACACTGACACATAGAGAGAGATGAGAGATGCATGAGATGCCTATTTCACAGAGGCATGAAAGTAGAGGCTGACCGAATTTTATGGATCACTTAACTCCTTGTAGTTAGTAGTTTGCAGCTTTCTATGCTCAAGATGTGCTGGCAGGAAGTGATCAGTGAGTGTCTCTGAGCTCCGTGCAGGGGACGAGCAGAAAGACACAGAAACTCAGCTGCACAGTCTCTCGCAGAAATCCAAGATGGCAGCCACCCGACCTCAAGTCAGAAGTTTTTTGGCGCACGTGATCGGTTTGTGGCGCATCGGCGCTGGCATGCACGTGACGGAAATCGGGGGGCGTGGCCGAACGGTAACCCGACGGATTCGGAAAAACCGCCGCATTTAAAAAAAAAAATTGGTCGCACGGGCCATATTCACATGCACCATGATGAAGACGATGAACTCCGGGGCACCTCGGCGGACTTCGGCGCAGCAGCACATCGGGCGCAGGATCTTCATGGATCACTGGAAGACCCGAACGCTCGTCAGTGAAGCCGCCGCTGGAACGCGAATGGATCGGGTAAGTAAATGTGCCCCAATGAATTAGAGAATGTGTTTTTTTGTTATCCTGAGCATATTTAAAAAAAAATTCATGGCAATACCCGTTTGTGGCAAAGAACTCAGACTTACCCCGAGCCATACTGATCCAACATGGCTCTTCCCATCACATTTGGCCTCTGTTGGTGCACCTCGAGCCTTAACTCCATTCCTGTGTGACCACACATGTCCCCACAGGCCTATATCTATCTCGTTAGCGTTTGAATTATGTTGACAGTGCACACCCACCATAACCTTTGGCTGTATTTGTTTTTAGTGGATGTGCACCAGTTACATGATTCCACCATCTTTGGAGGCCAACAATGGCGCATGGAGTCATATTGGACATTGGAGTGTAGGATTGAGGTAACTATAAGTTCTTTACTTACTAATAAAAAAAATAATAAAACAGGAATAAAAACAATTAAAATAAGTAATCGAATAAAGAATAGATGTTTTCTTTTTCACTGCATTTTACATGGATAAGGAAAAAATACCTCAAATTGATAGCATTGATTCCGCTAAAGCATTTTTGACATCAGAAAAATAAGACATTATTCGTTTCCACAAAAAAAGCCAGTGTTTTTCTCCTTTAGCTCCAAAGGATATAAGCTTTATACTTATGAAAAGCTTCATACCTACAAGTTCATTTCCAGGTTATGAACATTTTGTGCTGATGGTTTTCCATATAGTATATGAGGGCTGGTTAATTCGCTTAATATGCTTGCTGCTGGTTTTTATTCTGTTTTATTTTTTTTAAATAGCATATTGAAGAATAAATTGAATAAAATCTTTCACCAAGATTTTTTCCTACTCAATCCATCGATAGTTTTTCATAGAATGTCGTGTTGTGGCCTATGATGCACTGAAATCTGATTGTATTATTGGGTGTTCTTATCCAGAATCGGTAGAAGTCTATATGGCTGCAGCTCTCCCGGATCTCAGCTATGCTCATTCAGGATTAGACGGACCACATGTGCAAAAGGGGGTGGTAAAATTTCAGGTGTTGGGTCGTAAGATGCCCCCATGACTCCATAAGTGGGACAGAAAACATGGCTTGTCAAATGCCTAGAAAACAAGACTGTTTGTTTCAAAACAGAAGGTCACATCTAAGGTGACTATGGATGTTATGCTCATTCTTTAGAGGTGGCATTAAAGTGTGTCAATTCCTAACAAAGAACATATAAAAGAGCAGGCACGCCCACCCATCCATCGCCACAAGTGGAATACAGCATTAAATTCAATGCCCGACCGATAACGAAAATAAGACCCACCACAAAGGGAAAACCGGCATCTTGTTTTCAGTAAAGGGGACACTCCATTATATTCTATGTGAGGACACGAGAGAGCCAGGCACTGTTCTCTTACAACACCAACACTCACATACTCAGTGAATGGAGCCACTTCCACTTCTTCAAAGTTGAGAACAGTAACCACGTTTTCTGGATCGTGGGTCCCCGCAGTGGTATCCTCACCAATCGCCTTGTTATATCCTATCTTGTGGATAGTAGATATCTTCTAAACTTGGGTCAACCCCTTTACGAAGCTGGGATTTGGTAAATATCTGAATCCCAGGAAATCACTAAAGGGTGTAGCATCCCTGCCACTCCATTATATTCTATGGGAGCACTAGAGACTGTGCTCGGACATCTCCATCATTCACATACTCAATCAATGGGGGTGCGGGGCACATGGTCGTCCTTTCACTCCTTCAGTTAGTGAAGGATCTGAATCGTGAAGGTCCGGGTAATGGCACCCACACCAATTCACTTGTTACCATTATCCTGTGGATATTGGATAAATTCTAAACCCCTTTAAGCATCTATAGTTTTGGTCCACTATTCACATTCCAGAAAATCCCTTTAAGATCATATTATGTAGCACTGTTAGATATTGTATATTTCCAGGGACTACACACAATAGATGTGTCTGCATTAACACGGTGGCCCTGGTAATCATTCGATGACGGCAATGCCCTGTGATAATTATCTTAGACATACAGATGATATGACCCCCAGCTCCGCCAAGGTTAGCGCATTCACACGCTTCCCTCTATCTGTGACTTATTACAGTATATATTCATTAAATGTGTTTGTTCTTCTTACATTAAAAATTTGATTTCAATTAAGGGTTTTTTTTTTACATTTCTGTAAATATTAAACCTTTTTTTTATGTCACACCGAAAGATAATCAAGAAGGTTAATTGCGGCGAGAGACTATAATTTGTTTTACTTGTGAACTCATTTTGAATTCCCTCTCCGCTCTTACGTCTCTACTTGTTAGCCACGTGCTTCATTTCTTCCATACGCCAATAATTAACTAGATATAATGTTTTCATTGATAGAATTCAAATTACTTGTACGGGTCAAAGCTTTACGAGGATTGGTGCTGCTATTATAAAGAGATTGACAAATATAGATAATGTTGTAGCAACTTAACGGGAACCTGTCAGCGAGCAGCCACCTGAGCTGGGCTCTACACTGACTATTGGTGCATGAACATTGGGGCTCATTTACTTACCAGGTCCGTATAGTTCACAGAAAGTGCATTGTCCGACGATCATGCCCTGTGCCGCGATTCACTAAGTTTGTGCGCCTGATATCCCGCGTGTGTCGCTTCCCCGCTCAGGTCCACCTGGAGTTCACCTTTTTGTTCCTGGTGCATGTAAGTGCATTGTCTTGCGACACAATTTGAAAGTTAAACCCCGTGCTCAGTCTGAATCAGTTGGATCGTCTGACGGCCCGTCCCCCCTGATTTGTGTAACATGAAACAGCGCAACTGCATTGTGAATTGTGAACCAAACATACCTGAGAATGCTGTAGCAGCACTGATGCAGAAGCATATCTTGTTTAATCTCTGAATTGAGTGTTTTTTAAAAAAAAAAATAAAATAAAATGATGATAATGAGGCTCTGTCACTCCTGTGGCTGCCCAGGCACTTCTCCTCTTATCTTAATTTTGCACTGCTTCAGAGAATGATGTTATCACTGTGTGGTCCCCGACAGGCAGAAGTAATCAATCGCTCCACCATCCCCCAGCTGCTGTGTATGAGTCCTCCAGCTCAGGTTCATTAGTCCTGTCTGGAGAGTTCAGAAAGCTCTGTGTAACGTGACTATGAATGGCAGCCAGTCTACCCCCAGCTTTCCCAAGGTCCTGAATTTTATAATTGTTATTTGATGCAGAAACAAGATATGTTTCTGCATTAGTGTAGTTACAGCATTCTCAAGCTATGTTCACAATGCATGAATACAAATGGTAGATGTACTTTAACATGTTTAGTATGAGAAGTGTCGATCTGTGGAATAGCCTGCCTCAGGCACTGGTCACAGCAGGGACAGCAGAGAGCTTCAAGAAGGGTCTACATGCCTTTTTTAACCTAAATAACATTGATGGTTATATTATATAGAATTGTTTCCCATAGATCTCTCCCTCATCCAACCCCTTCCCCTCCTTGGTTGAACTTGATGACATGTGTCTTATTTCAACCATATAAACTATGATATTATGAACCTATGTTGGGGGTCTCCTGAGTCTGCCTTTATCCCTACCTCATGTGTATTTCAGGAGGTCAGTTCATACATCATTTTATTCAATGTTCAGTACATGCGCAATGAAGTGAGGTTTTCTGTGCATGTTTTCATTAAATGCAATGCAGAATTGTTGGTAACCAAGACAGACTCAAGTTACCAGAGCCCTGACACCTTCCCTTTCCATTACTTTCAAAAATACGGCAACTGGTCTGTAAAATAGGACCGGAACCCTATGCTACAATATATATATATATATATAGTTATTTCTTCGCCAACATTTCATAAATATATGTGCAACCAGTTTTATGTATTAATGTGCAATCTGCACCAGAAGTGTGGGCCAATGTCATTGGATCTTTATTGTCAGGTAGGTGGAGCCAGGTTGTCAACTCCAGTTCTAGAGCACCCATCAAGGACAGAAAGCTTAAGTATCATACTATGTATAGAAGCCACCCTCATGTCTTGCTCTTGACAGGATCTCAACTGTCAAATGGGTGGTACAGACAACCTAAAATAATGACATTTATTACTCAGGGCTGGAGATGAAATTCTGAATACAAAGGAATTATATTTAGTTGATTATTTAATGAAAATAATTTTGTCAAAAATTGCTCTGAATGGGATTAGATTTCAGGCTTCTGTGCCTGTTCACCACACCCCCGGCCAACTTGATTGACACCTCCAAGTATCTTTCCTTAGACTACATTAACACAAACGTGTAATTTCTCCAGTCCTGTATTTCTGTGCTGTTTGAGTCCTTATATTCATGTGATGTTCTTTATCCGTATGTCCACGAATGCCACCGTATCCGTACCATATAAAATAGGGTGGGCTGGCAAATGATGGATGACAAATTGCACCTCCCATTGGTTCTGGATACTGCACATATATGTACGGCAACATACGGTGCACATGTTATTAAGAAATGTCCAAGACACGTATGTGCGGCAGCCCACTATTCCCAATGTGACACAAATTTCTGCACTGAAAGGGCCGTTCCAGTGCGACACATTTATCATCCAGTGTCTGACAGAATTGTGTCGCACACCATATCTAAAAGGTGCACCAAAAAAAAGTTGGTGCACTCTGTCGGAGCAGTACAGGGGGCACCAGATAATGAAAAATGTGTGCCACAATTGATGAATCTGGCGCCCCCTGCACACTACACAGGACGCTGCACCTAGTACAGACTACACTGTTTTTGATAAATGTGGCCCAGTGTCTATTACTCCCTTAAATTCTGTCCAATCCCTTCTGAGGGCGCTGGTTATTTAGTCTTCTCTTGCTATTTTAGTGATATTGCTTTGTTCTATTCTGTATATTTCACTTCCTGTTAAGCTGTTGCCAGATGAAGTGAATCTTGTTGTTACCTTGTAGGGTCTCCCATGGTCCGTTAGTTTGGTGCCTGATAGAGGGTTTGCCCTTGTCAGGGCAGTTTTATCTGCTGCAGGCAGGGCCATACCCTGCAGGGAAGTTGCAGGGTTAGTTTGCCACCACCTACCCAGTCTGACAGCTAGTGCCAAGTCTGGTTGTGGTTGCGCTGTTGCTGGACAGGTTCTTGACAAATGTCTATTAACGGATCCATAGAGTTGTGGTAAGTAAAGTTGGTGAAAAGTCCTCTTTAAATCAGTGAAAATGTGTATTGTGTAAACTATGGCATAGTTTGTAGACATATCAACATACAAAGGTAGACCGGCCCACTAGGACACGAGTGCATCCTCCTTTGAGCCCATATTTTGACCCCAGGGTCCATCCCTTATGGGTTCATTACAAACACCCTTGAAGAAATTCTGTCTCCCTTCTGTCCTGTTTAATGCGCACATGACAAGGAAACGTAGTGTGACGCTAGCAATATATATATATATAGTAGACATCAAAAAGTACTCACCTATAGATTTATGACCTATGAAGTCAAACAACAGATTGAGCACTGCTACATCCTCATAATCCTCCAATCCACATGAATGCAGTTCTTCCTGTAAGCGGCGTTATAATTGCCTAAATCTCGGTAAATCTAATACAAAACAATGCCCCCATCACATCCACACAGCAATCAACAAAGAGCGGTTTATAATATTTCTGTCGGCTATTATGAGATTATTTGCGGGTTTATTTAGCCGCCTGCCTTTCGAGTTCATTAATTGCCTTTCTTCTTCGCACCGGATTGCCCCCACCCTTCCAGTCACCGCTGAACCCCTGCCGTGATATTTATTGTAATGAAATTGATTAAGGCCGAGGAATGTGGAACAACACTGGCATCTAATGGCACGGAGAGACGTCTCAGCTCATGCCAGGGCACAGTAACGCAGGCGGCGCTGGTCGCATTTATTACGTTAACCCATTGATCTATCAGTGTGGGAATTCAAATTCACTTGTGATGGGTGATATCATAAATCAGACATATTCAAGGGGTTCCCTGGAAGACCTCTGTAGCTGCAGCGATCATAGCTTGCACATGGCCATAGTAGGGCAAATTTACTTACCTGGTCCATTCGCAATCCCGTGGCGTGTTGTCCGACGTGGATTTGGGTTCTGCCGGGATTCACTAAGGTTGTGCGCCAGATATAAAGCAGGTGTCACTGCTGCGCCGAGGTCCGCCGGAGTTCAGCTTCTTCTTCCAGGTGCATGTGAGTGGGTGTCTTGCGACACAAATAGTTTTTTTTTAATTCCGTGTTTTTTCAGAATCCGTTGGGTTGTGCGACGGCCACGCCCCCCAATTTATGTCGCGTGAAAGCCACCGCCAATGCGACACAACCCGATCGTGTGAACCAAAACACAGTAATTCATTTGAATGGGCATATTTCCCACCGCAGTTTGTATGCGCAGGACGGCCACAACGCCATAGAGCATGTCCGCTCGGCTTCCTATGGAGAGAGAAGGGTGTGACCTGCTGCTCTTAGAGTCTCTAAGAAGCTTCAACAAAGGTTTACCAATATGGGCAGCATGTTGGCTTAGTGGTTAGCATTACAGCCTTGCAGCGCTGGGGACCTGGGTCATGTCCAAGGGTCAACATCTGCAAAGAGTTTGCATGGGTTTCCTCCAGGTCCTCTGGTTCCTCAACTCCACACTTCACAACATACTGGTAGGGTAAATAGATTGTGAGCTCCTTTGGGGACAGGGACTGCTTTGGCAAGATCTGTTAAGTGCTGCATAATCTGTGTGCGCTATATAAAAAAAGGAATTATTACTATAACTCTATAAGTATAATTTTGATAGGGAGTTGGATACAGGTAGTGGGGTTCTGGGGAAATAGTACCCAAAATGTATATACCGGGGCCAATTGTAAGGCACTCTGTACGGTCACCCCTCACTAATAACACAGTGGTCCTAAATGAACAATATCGAAAAAAACTTTTACCCCTCAAAAGGAGGGGAGAAAAAGGACCAACTAAGAGAATGCATGTAAAACACGAAATCTTTATTTGTAATATTTTACATTAAAAGTTACAATAAAAAACATAAAGTGGTGGTATACAGAAAAATGCGGAGCGATCCAATCTGGACAGGATGGAGTGATGTAAGTTAGGGTGAAGAACAGCCTGGGTATGAAATAAGCCCAATATATATGGGATGGCTATTGGTCAATAATATTTGTAGAAAAAACCGAGTGGTAATTGGCATAAAAGTAGTGTTTCATCTTACCAGGCGATGTAGGTGTTTAGAGTTCCCCTGTCCAGAGAGGGTCGCGTCCCCGACGTCCGTTTCGGCTCACGCCTTCGTCTATTAGGGTCTATTAGGGTCACCCACTTACCCTGTTAAACTTTCCTAAAAGTGACCAACCCTTTTAGCACATATATACTACTTTAAAAACCCAGTGGGCCATATCAAAGTGCTCAGTTCTCTACAGTTCCCTAAGGAGCACCGAGACTTCTGACTTCCATCAATCAACACCAAAAAGGCACACCCTGAGCAGATACTTAGCTTGAGACCGCCCACTGGGCACTTTATAGTTTATTTGCTTGTTTTAATATAATATAGTCAAAATACATGTGTTTGATATTAAACACTATTATTATTTATTTATAGAGTAGAATGGAGTCTATGGTGCTGTGCAATATATAAGGGGTTCACATATATTAAGACAAATGCGTGTACAAATCTACAGTGATCAGGAGACAAGTGGGAGGAGGACTCTGTCCGTTAGGGCTCACAAAAAGAAATGTAATCATGGTACCACTATCAATGACTACAATGGTAGGTTAACACCAGTGTTAAACAAAATCTGCCATTTGTTTTCATGCATTGTGAACAAAACATACCTTGAGAATGTTGTAGCGCTGATGCAGAAACATATCTTGTTTAATCCCTGATCTGAGTGGTTTTGCTCAAAAAAACAATTATAAAATTCAGGATCTTGGGAAAGCTGGGTTGCTTGCTGGCTGCTGTTCATAAACACATTACCCAGAGCTTCTTGGATTGTCCAGACAGGACTAATCTATATGAGCTGGATGATTCATACACTGCAGCTGGGAGATGGTGCAGTGATTGATTACTTCTGCCTGTCAGCTAAAACACAGTGATTAAATCATTCTCTGGGGCAGTGCATATTTAGGGTAAGAGGAGAAGCACCGGGACAGCCACACCAAAGCATCATTATCATAAATGTATATTTATTTTTTCAGCAAAACCCCTCATTTCAGGGATTAAAAAGTAACTGTAAAGTTTTTTTTTTACAAATCAATACCTCTTGGAATGTAAAACAACTTTTTCTATTATCTTTGTTACCTATACGCAGTAGTTTCCATGCTATCCCCCTCAGATTACCTCATTGCTGCAGTAGTTGCATCATCTCCCTCTGCTGATAAGTCCTATGAGTCCGTACTTCATTGACACTTTGTTTCTGGCTGGTTTAATGTTCCCTATCAATTCCTCTATCCCAGTCTGTGATTTTACAGAACTTTCTTTGTCTCTCTCTGAACCTCATGCTGCTCCCTTCCCTCACCTTGCCATTGGCAGTATCAGCTCCGTACAGATAAGCTATTAACCCTTAGTGTTCACACAGCACAGGCTATAGACTTCATGCATTTTGCATTGTTCAGTGAATTTACTTGTGGGAAACTAAATGTATTCAATAGTAAATTACTTTGGGGGAGAACAGAAGGCATCATGGGATCTGTGGGCAAGCTAACTGGCCTCAGCTTGAGGGCATAGACAGACAGATAGTAGTCTCTGCCCACTTCACCTCTTGTGAGAAAGATTTTTGTCATACACTTTCAGAACAGAAAATGGCATAACTTTGGAAAGAAAAGGATTAGTAGTATTTGTTTCAAAGGGGAATCACATAAAATAATTTGGTAAAATCATTATAGGTTTACAGTTACACTTTAAACAAGATATGTTTCGGCATCAGTGTAACTACAACATTCTAAATATATGTTTGGTTCGCTATGCATGAAAACAAATGGTAGATTTCCTTTAAAGGGGAATTAATAGAAATTATTTTTTCCACCACAATTAAAGGGATATTTATATCGACATACAGTAGGAATGTTTCCCCGCTGTTACAGGCATTCTAATACAGTAGCTACAAAGTTATGTTTCTCCAGCCACCAAGCCAGGGGCTGGATAATAAATAATTTTCTTGGTTTTCTCGTGGATAGAAGACATATGATTGAATCCCTTTAAAGCAACTTTTTTTTCTGCTTTTCTCTATTTATTTCACCTTCAGAAAGAAAAATGATTTCATTTAACTCCTTAGAAAATATGCCAAAAGCTAAAACCTATTAAAATCTCAGCGAAATGATCCTGCAATTGTGATAATGACAAATGTTTCCTATAATCATAATCAGCATTAGAAAGTAAAATAACAGCATAATGACTAAATATGCAACCTAGCAACAACTCCGAGCATCTCAGCCCTAATTGCTTACTGCAAGCAAAGCGGGATTGTCTTCAGCGGTGCCAAGTTACATTCGAGTGGTAGACAAGCTGCCGAGTGTATTCCATGATCAATTAACATCTGGTCTCCGAAAAATCAAAGGTTATATGTTTCATTAAGTGGAAAGTACTAGATTAATGTATCCAAAGTAGAAGTGTGTCCATCAATACATTTCACTAATACAACCATCAGGGTCCATGCTATGGGAATACCCAGAGGGCATCAAGGAAAATATCTTCAATTCCATAGTTTGGTCATTTCTTATTTTTTTTCAACTTTAAAAGAGTATTTGTTTTAGATACTCACAGGATGTGCTAGAAATATGTGATAGCCGTGGATCCTACTGCGGTGGTCTACACCCATCTTGAGAATGAGGGTCTACATATACTCTTTCAGGTAGAACGGGAAGATGGTCATTCAAATCTATGGGAAAGCAAAAAAGGGATACAAAAAAAAGCTTTAATCGCATGGTGCTGAAAGGAGAGTATGAACATGCATGGCCAGGTATTCATTTGGACCCTCAGGATGGGCACCAGGGGATCACAAATTATAGGTCAGTCAGGAAGACTATAAGGATATTGAGGGTCATAGGAATACTGAGAGCACACAATCATTGGACCAACGTGTCAGGAGTCAGGGGTAGTGGACCCACTGGACCACTACGGGTGATTACGTAAGCCGACTCCTGGGAGAGGAGTCTAAGTGGCACCTGGTTTTCACCAGAGTTCACTGCAAAGCGAGTTGGACCTGCTGCAGCGGGATACTACCAAGTCGCTCCACAGGTACAACTTTGCCCATGGTGGTGGCCAAGGTGAGGTACAGAATAGTGAGACTGAAACAGAGTTATGGACAGGCTGGAGGTCAGGACAGGTGGCACAGGATCGGAGTCATGTACAAGGCAGAAGATCAGGGCTGGCAGCAGAGGAGCAAAGTCAAGAACATAACCTGGGTCACAATGTGGAATCACAACAAATGCACAGGGTATCATAAGGGAACAAGCTTTCTATTCGGCTTTAGGCACAAATATCTGGCAAAGGAAGAGGCAGTTGGTGTTGGCCTGGTAAATCTCACAGAGCTGGCACACACGTGCACTAGGAGGCAAGGACACACGCACCAGACCACAGGAGACGCCGCTAAAGAGAGGAGAGGTGAATGTCGCTGTTGCTGGGCTGCTGGGGCACAGAGAGGCACACGGGTACACCTGTGACACGAGAAATGTGTGGTAGGTGCACCTGTGACACAATGGGGCAGATTTACTTACCCGGCCCATTCGCGATCCAGCGGCGCGTTCTCTGCGGTGGATTCGGGTCTTCCGGTGATTCACTAAGGCAGTTCCTCCGATGTCCACCAGATGCCGCTGCTGCGCTGAAGTTTCCCGAGGTCCGCCGGAATGCACCATCCTATACCTGGTGAAGGTAAGCGCGTGTCCCGCAAAACTTTTTTTTTTAAATGCGGCGGTTTCTCTGAATCTTTCGGGTTATCGTTTGGCCACGGCCCCCAATTTCCGTTGCGTGCATGACGGCGCCGATGAGCCACAATCCGATCGCGTGCATCAAAAACCTGGGGCAATACAGGGAAAATCGGGAAAACGTGAATCGGGCCCTTAGTAAATGACCCCCAATGTGACACAACTGGGACGGAATTTCTGTAAAAATGGTGGTAGTTAGTGTGAGTATGTCATTTGTGGGAGAGGGGAAAGGAGCAGGATGAGTGGTAAACTTCTGAGGTAAACCTTTCCTATTCATAAGAGCTCAGACATGTAAACAAAGATCCACATAGAGTTTGCAGACAGCACTAAAATAAATATCAGGACTCCTGAAGCACCTGAAAGGCACACGGGCAACTGTTGGATTGCTTATCCTGTGTCTCCTGAACTTTATTTTTAACATTAACATTACCTAGAATAACCATCTCAGAAGCAGGAGAATGCTACACACAACATTGTGGACACAATGGCACTGCGACAATCTCACTTTTTAGAATAGTTCAAGCTCTTGATGACCAGTCAACTCTGGAAGTCAAAAGGCTGTTACGATGACATGATGGCATTAAACCCCTCATGAAGAATCAAGGTCGGGCACAACACACAGGGACAACAATCACTGTATGTGACCTACCAATAAGGTCACATACCTTTTTGTCCAGCTCTCGAGTCACTGCAGTACTTTTGGTTTTGGGCCTGCATCTGACTGGATGCTCCAGGGAAAGGGGGTCGAGGAACCCACTATATCTAATGATTGGCCTCCTTGGACAACTTAGGAAAAGAAGTCCCCTGGAAAATAGAGGTTATATCCTATGTCCAAGGAGACCATTCATTGGATGACCCCTGGAACTTCTGGTCGGAAGCAGGCCTGAAACTAGAGGTACTGGAATCGGCACTGTGTTCTTTTTTTCTGGCCCTGGTTGTTAATAGAAATGCCTTTAATTTTTATTTCTGAAGTAGAGTTTTCTGTAGAAATGTAGTGTATTAGTTGTACGGAGATGAACTGATATAATATTTATCATCTATTCTGCCTTCAAATACTTGAACCAAGAAGCTTCTCTGCTTTTGTGTTTTAGACACTGATTGTAGGCTGCTCATTTTAAGGAGCAGGAAATGATAATATTACGAGACATTTTACTAGACGTCTTACAGCGTTATATTATCGTTCTCTTTTCCAGCCTGTCTCATAACCGTTATTCTACTCAAGGAAGGACCCAGTCTCAGGAAACACACTGTACAAATCTCGTATATTATGTCAGTCTTGAATGACCCTAATGGATCTGTGTTGTAGCTGCTAGTCGAGGTAGTCATTTATGGTTCCCTGTGGACTAATTATACCTCAGTATTTGATAAGCGAGACACTAACAGCTTTACATAACACTACACTGTGCTGATTTCAGGACTCCATAGTAAAAAGGAGAACATATTTTAAGGAAAATGTTCCTTGTTTCAGAGTGCAGCTCTCATGGGCTGTCATGTTCCAGAATGATAAGATTTAGTAGAGCACAAGATTAACTCGAACATTTTGAAGGAACTTAATATAATAATGTACCATTTAGATGTTGTAAAGACATCTGGACTTTAATAGGATTTCACTTTAAACAACTTGTCTTGTCAGAGTCGTACAAGTTATAAAGTTATCAATCCCATTACAGAAATATGTTAGGAAAAATGTATTCCGAATGTGTTGATCCTCAAATTAAGGGGTTTTCAAGGATGTCTGTGGATTCTTGAACAGGGGGTAAAAAAATATATTTGTGCCTACCCTGCTCCCGTTTCTTACAATGCACTTCCTGTCATCAAATGCTGGGCCTGGCTGGAAGCGCTTCAGCCCAATTCGATCAACCCCATGTCATATTGGACCCCAAGGTGTCAATTTCTCTGACTTCAAGTCTAAGGGGATCTTCAGAAGCCAACGCCACTGCCATTGGTGCTTCCAGCCAGGCATGGTAGCTGAAGCACAGAAGTACCGGTGGAATTCTGGAACTGGGATCTGGAACAGAGTAAGTAAACTTTGTTCTTGTTGGTCAACCATACCTAGTCCTCCACAAGGCTTTCTAGAATTTCTTTAAAAAACATGTACTGTAACTTAGATTTGGGTAAAAACCAAATTTTCTCATTTAATCAATGTTTCTCATCTCTACAGGACAATTCTAAGATACTAATATAAAAAGTCTTATTTAAAAGAAATCAACCACTAAAATGGCAAAAAAAGGCTACAAATACTCACCTCTGCTCCTCTGCAACTTGTTCCCGGCACTTGTCTTCGCTAAGCTTGACATGCTGGGATAACCTAGAAAACAAACTTATAATTAGCAGCACAGAGCACATGAACAAGTTGTCTGACACTCCGGGCTGGTAATTATGCATGCTGGTGGGTGCATGGGAGAGGGAGGTGATGAGGGCTTGAATGATTAGCAGCCCAAGGCACTGGACATCTTGGGGCTCATTTACTTACCCGGTCCCGTCGAGATCCTGCTGTTCATTGTCCGACGAGGATTCGGGTATGCCGGGATTCCGCCCGATATCCTGCAGGTGTCACTGCTGCACCGAGGTCCACTTGCTTCTTCCTGGAGTTCACCTGCTTCTTCCTGGTGCATGTGAGTGCTTGATCTTGCGACACAAAACTTTTTTTTAATTCTGCAGCTTTTCCGAATCCGTCGGGTTGTCCGACGGCCACACCCCCCGATTTCTGTCACATGAAAGCCAGCGCCGATAGATGATTGAGATTGACACCAAAACATTGTCAAAGTCTCAATGAAGTTAACTTTTTATATATGTATATGGTATATATACTGTAAAAAATGTAAGTTCATATATATATATATATATAAAATATAAAGGGGTCCAACTGAGGCTCTGTCATCCAGGGGCCTACTGACACCTGGAGCTGACCCTGCCTCCAACCCCCAGAAGTGCTGTTGGTTACAGGACCCGCTTTATTTAACAGCCAAAAACAAACAGAGTTTACCAAAGCTGTTGAATCTCTTTTTGATACTTCTTATATTTTACTGTATATTTTGGTGCCTAAGTGTATGTTTTATTTGTTGTTGTTTTTGTTTTCTTTTTCCACGTCCGGAGCCCTGCAGACTAGACTGTATTTACTGAGTGACTCTGAGAAAACACTATTTTAGACAATTACAGAGAAGAAACCTGAGTAACCATTAAAACTTATTGTACAAAGACGGGAGACGAGCCGAGCTGCCACGACAAAGGATTACAACGCATTGTTGTGCTCTCTTCTCTTTGATCAGATTCTCCTTCCTTGGCTTTGTTTTGCCTCGAGGATTAAGTGGTAGTTCTTTACGTTTACTTCTACCATGTGCTCCAAATAATTGACTGTGTTTCCTCTTTTGTAGCATAAGTACAAATAGACAGTTTTAGAGTTTTCATGGGAAGATAAATCATGAAAAATGAACCATCCATTTTTTAATTAATGGAGAATAAGCGGCAAACCGGGGAGAATGTTTTCCTTCTAAAAGATCGAAAGTTATGGTTAAAAATAGAAGACTATTGGAATTTCATACAACTTTATGCCTCATTAAGTCAAAGGATGTGAGAAAAGTGATGGGAAACTATTTTACAAAATTCAGAAAATGTATCTCTCCAGGGTCTTATATAGACAAGAGGTCATCGAAGTCAAAACCAAAATGGGTCCTTCCTTCAAGTTTCTGATCAGTTGACTACAGAATGTGTTTACCTTTTCCTTAACATAATCCTAGTATCTAAATAAAATACTAGTAGTAGCTGTAGGCAATAATGTTCCTCTAGAGAAGAAAATTCAAAATAGGTCCACAAAACTCTTACAAAATAGGTACACCAACCGCTAACAATATAGGGAAAACAACTTCTTACAGAACCGGAACACCATCTTGACATAGACCCAATTGTCTTGTGCTGTACATGATATGCTATCTTTTGCTTATCGTACTACAGGGTTGGACCGCAGACAAAATTTTTTTGGAGACCTTCTCTTTATCCTCCGACATGTAAAGTACTATTAATAAAGGAAACATAGGGATATTTTTCAGGTGATTGGTAGGGTTACCACTTCTTGGAACCCAACCCATGAGTTTGTCATAACTTATTCAGTTTATAGTGGAAAATGTCATAGTGCACATTGCTGAAAAGTTCTTAGGCTTCATGCATGTGAATGTATGCCAAGGCCACAACCCGGCCATAGCACACCGCCAGTAAAAAGAAGTGGAATGGTGAGCGCTCTTCACTCCTCCACTTTCCATTAGGGAGCCCTGTAGCTGGGCTGTATGGTGACGGCACATTATGGTGACTCACATTGTGCTTATCGTACTGTGTAGTGCACAATGCACTTTTATGGCAGCTGTATGCTACATGCTGTTCATTCGGCCAGCACACAGCTGCCATATACGTTTGTGTGCAAGGGGCCTTAAATGATAACAAAGTTTGCACTAATGAATAGTACAAGTGACGACGTGTTAAACGCTTCCTTTTTCATCTGCAAAGAGTTTGCATGTTCTCTCCATGTTTGCATGGGTTTACTCCTGGTCCTCCAGTTTCCTCCCACACTCAAAAACATGCTGGTAGGTTGATTAGATTGTGAGCCCCATAGGGGACAGGGACTGATGTGACAAGCTCTAAGCTCTATTATTATTATTAATATTATTATAATCTCACTTTAAATCTTTTTTTTTTTTTTAATAAACTTTTTATTAATTTTGTAAACATACAGATACACATATACACAAAATCAATACAAATGTTGGCATATATGTTGAATCTTTCCAGAGTGAGTTAAAGCGTTGTTGGTTCAAGTTCGTATTCTTTTGCTGTTGTTAGCTAAGTTCGCCCTGTAGAAATCCTGCATTAAGACTAAGATGTATACAGGGCAGGAAAATGAGTCTCAGCAAATAGGAATCCACCCATTAACATTAACACCTTAAGAATTAATATTACTAATATTATTAAGTCACATTATGACTAGAAATGTACAAATTTCAACAAATTAGAGCACATTTACCTACCCGGTCCAGCCGCGATCCCACGGTGCATTGTCCGACGAGGATTCAGGTCTGCCGGCATTCACTACGATTGTGTGGCCAATATCCAGGATGTGTCGCTGCTGCGCGAGGTCTGCCGGAGTTCACCTGCTTCTTCCCGGTGCATGTGAGTGCTTGATCTTGAGCCACAAATCGCTTTTTAAATTCCACGTTTTTTCCGAATCTGTCGGGTTGTCTGACGGCCACGATTTCTGTCGCGTGAAAGACAGCGCCGATGTGCCAAAATCCTGGGGCAATTTGGCGCAAATCGGGAAATATTCGGGAAACCCGACGAAAGGGCGGCGTTCGGACCCTTAGTAAATGAGCCCCAATGTGTCGCATGATGAGGTATAATTTTATGTTCGGGCCTACAAGCATGGAGTACGGTGGGATTGCTGCATCAGGATGACCAATAGTACTATAGCAATTAGAAATCCCCTACTTCCACTCCTAAGAGAGATGTTCCAGACAGACAACCGAGACAGAAAATAGATTCCAAGACTCCTCCACTCCAAAAGATTGATATTAAGACGTAGGACAGACATATCATCCACATTAATGCCAAGAAGGAGGAAGTGTTTAATTAGGCATATAAGAAATCTATACGAGGAAATGTCACCGCTTGCAAAATGCTAATCCACGCGTGTTGTCACCGCTCTCCGCGGAGCGGCTCGATGTGACGCTGTGACACTACAAACACAACACATTATTTGCATTTCACTGGAACATTTGTTGGGAAACACGAACATGATTTATTGGAGATAACTTCATCCGCCACGAGGAAAGTGGGAGAGAAGCAAAAATTATTTACAAGGGGGAAAATGCAGTGAAAACATTTTGCTTTCCTCGCCAGTCGGTCTGAAAAGGTCAAGACTATTCATCACTGTTTTTCAATATACTGAATAGACATTGAATTAATATTCCGCGGCTGCACTTCATTCACTGACACATGTAAGAGGGAGAGAATATGAAATTAAATTAGCACATGCTACCCCGGCAAGCAATACAAGGCTTTCTATAGATTGTGCTATTATTACTTCATCTGAAATCAAGGTGCAGAAATGATTTGGGCTACATTTCGGCTGAAAAGCTTTTTATGCACATTTTCTTCTTTGATAAAAAAAGAAAGTAATGATGTACTTAAGTAGATCCGGCACAAAGGGTTCCCGACTCCCCGCTCATTCACTAACTAATTCGGTAATGTGTATTTGGCACTTTAACAGATAACCCATGGAAGGACGGCCATTTTATTTATTTTAAGGGAATCGGCTTGGTGGGGGGAGGGGCTTCATAATGGTTCTAGGATTTTTTTTTATTTAGAGGGGAACCCCATATTTTCCGTCGTAGGTTCTCATATATAATGACGATGTCTGTTGCCGATTGCCGCTTAGATTGTTAACATGGTTTTCCAAGCAAAAATGTGGATGCTACAATAAATTTTTATTGGACCCTGAGTGTATGGTCACACTCATCTAATTAAGAGAGGGTTTATGGGCATGTGGCCCCACACCTGAATGATTGCCATGCATGGGGGGTGTTTCAGGGTTGCGCACATGTGCAGCGTAGTGTGCACCTTACACATTTGTCATTTGACAGTAAGAGAGACATCCTATGGTCCATTTGGTTTCAGTAGGTGTATATTTATATGGGGTAATGTGTTACATGGTTTACATTCATTCCCTCCCCCCTCTCATCACCCATTCCTTCTCCCTGCTTTCACATTCCACTTGGGCATCTAAACAAGATGAGATCATCGTGTTCGTGATACCCTAGTGAAGCAACCAAAAGGGCAGTGAGAACGGTCTGAATGCTGCTTATTATGCCTCTTAAGGGGGCTGGACACTTTTTTACATAAATTGCCTATTTGCTTTTACTGTCCTTTGGATAGTCCTCAAATGTTTATCAAGTAATTCGGCAGTCCTGCTACTTGTTGTGTGTGAAGACTCTCTATGATTCTTTGCTTACATGTTTGAGCTCTGGCATATAGGTAGAGCTGTAGCAGCATAGTCATGACTGATCCTTCTCCCGCCCCCCTTTCCACATCTTTGAGTAGTCTGTGAAGATGGGCAGTGATAAGTGATACAAAGTGGGAGATGTAATTAGGACAGACTGGAGCTGTGAGAGAGAGGAAACTGTGTATATATAAAGAGTGGTGAGAACAAAGAAAGGCTGAAGCTCTCAAAGTAGGAAAGGACACAGATACATATACATGCAAAGACTTTTCTAATGTAAAAGATTTATTGAAAAGTGGCCTTTAATTATACCCCGGTGAGCACTGTGAACCCAATTGTGCTCACCCCCACCAGCAACACTCACGGCCAGTGCTGGCACCAATCATCGGTGCTGCCCCTCAAATGCTGCCGCCATTTTCCTTAGGATCAGGTCAGGTGCAACAATCCTAGTATTTAAAGAGTTAATAATGGTGTTTGGTGCCAGCACCAATCACAAGTGTTACCAGTGGGGGTTGGTGCCACACATTGACTCTGAACACAAACTTCTGGCACCAAATGGAACATCATGGATTTCATTCCATCCCTAGTACTAATGTGTGGGAATCATTTTTTGTGATTGGCCCTAGAAGCCCATAAGTGAATCCTGTATACCTAAAACCACCTCACTGCAATAGGATAACAAGGCCTCTTCCACTAAAGTTCTGCTGGTATTGGTAAAAGCTGGCCTAACAGGTCAGGAGACAACAGTGGAAGCCATCAGGTGGTCATGAAAGGAGTCATGGACCAGTAGACAGGTCGGGCTAAGTGGCATAATAGTTTTAATACCAAGGAAGATATCACTACAGACAAGAGTTCTCACCAATAATAAGTATACAGAATCCAAGGTCAGAGACAGACTCATACATCTACAGTTGGGTCAGGCACAGACATCTTTACAGGAGTCCAGGGTGGTATAAACCTGGTACATGTTAGGAATGGACACACTGAGGTGCACATACGCCTTTGGACCAAGTGGAGTAAAGACCTAGCTGGGCAAAGTGAAAGACCCATCTGACTCTGGAAATGAACACAGCTGTTGGCATCTACTGTTGCTGTTACAATGTGTGAACCACTTCATGATACTAAACTAAGTACTTGGACTAGCCCATCGGGTTTCCAGATGATCCAGCATTGAATTCCGACTCTAACTCAACCCTATTCTTGAGAAGAATTATACACAAGTCCTACATTATCGGAATCGTTGGCCGGATCCTATAAGCTGATATGGTATCCAGGTTGCAAGGAGAAGTACACTTTTATTCACAGAAGTAAAATTAGCAATGGATCTTCTGTTGGCATGTATAATCCGAGGGGGACTGAGCGAGGATCTGAATTATTATGGTTACATGGAGGATGAGTTACAATTATTGCTGACCAGAATGGATAGAATGTCAGGCGTTCAATCTGTTTTGTTTGATGGTTATCACAGGGACGGCGATCACTCATACTGTACATCGTGTTATTCATGAAGTTTGGAATCGCTGGGGAGCCCTTTTAAATGTGATTAATTCATAATGAACATCTGCTGTTTACTTATTTCTATAAAGAGATATGAATAGATCATTGATCTGTTGTCCCCGGGGGTTTGTCTTCTATGTTGGAAAGTTTAATTGACTGTTTGAACAGTCTGATGTATTGTGCTTCATGTTTATACAGCGAGCGACTGGTAACATTGAGCAAAATTGTAGCTTTACCATTTATTGTAGAACTTTTCACTTTTGTTCCAATGGAAGTATATTATTGCTGCTTTACTGGTCATTGAAGTTGGGCGCGAAATGTTGTGTCAATCCTCTTCTTCAACGTTACGAAGAAAGGTTTGGATGAATGACATTCATAAGAAAATTGTGTAAACTGGTCCTATGCAAGTCTATGAGGCTCCCTAGTATGAGTACTGGGTCATTTAGTACCAATATCAAACTTGGAACCAAGAAGTGCTACTAGATAGTCACCAGACCAAACTGATCATCTCTGATTGGTCATCACTTAATGTGTCATAAGAGGAAAAATCAGTTCTGCAATGGGGAAGTCATAGCCAACCTGGTACTATTGTCAAGGTAGAGAAGGGGTGCAGACCCTAGACTCACCCACAACCCCTGTCACCTATCTTACAAGCCTCACAAACCCTTTTGGTTAAGAATTTCTGTTTGACAATCCCTACTCTGACTAAGTGCACAGGAAAGATGACCAAACACAGAGCAGCAGATAACAGACAGACAAGAGGAGTTGGGCAGTGCCGACTCAAAATGGTCAAAAAAGTCAAGATGGTGGTGAAGGTACAGAATGGAATCACTAGAGAGATTTCGAGTAAATGGAGGGCAGTTACATAGAATATCAAGTTTTAACAGGTTACAGGTATGAGGAGATAAGTAGAACCAGACAGAGGCAATGGAACTGGTGTTAAAAATTTATCTACAATATTCAGTATTAGACCATGAAGAGTTAAACAGCTATACACGCGCTGCTGACATACAGAAATCTATATCAGTGTAAGGGATGAGCTACTGTGCATTACATGAAGCCTAAATATATATGAATACCATATATAGGGACACAGAACGTCCAACACTACAAGACACACCTCTACTATGACTATAAATGACAGACAGTGTCATGGCGGCTGGTACCGAGAGGCTGCTACATTGGCGCTGAGACGGAGAGGCTGTGACATCGAGGCTACGACAACTCGGCCAGGTGGACGTCTCTCACTACTGAAACTCTTGTGCTCTCACATCTCGGATGTCTCTCACAGACAAATGGAAGAGACACAACAGGTAGATAAAGACATATGAAGAGCTACCGGTAAAGATGGAAACCTCCCGGCCATCACCAGAACATATTCTCAATGAAACACTGACTGACATGGACACGTGACTGATAACCTGTGCAAGTATCTTGTATCCTGTATTCTGCAACCTGGATGACGCCAATAAAGGAGACTTTTTTATAAGTATTATTGAGTCCTTTTGTCAACCGAGCAACATATTTTGGGAATAATCACTTTGACACCATAAATTTTGATCAAACTATATTTAACAATACATAGAACAACAGAGACAATTTAACAATATTTAACAACTGGGCAGATATATAAAGGAGTTCCTGGGTGCCGTCTCCAGCTCCTGACTGGTTCGGCTATCCATCACTATAGTAATCCTATAGATGGGCGTGGCTTAATTAATTACAACACAGCAGAAACTTTAGCCACAGTTCAAACACACATAAAACACAGAAAATAATTGCCTTCTAAGCTTCCTTCTGCAGATACAAGACGATGCTGACACAGATGCTACAGGGTCTAGTGGAAAAGCAGCTACAGAAAAAGTGCACATTTTTGGAAGTGAATAGTTCAGGTGATAATAGTAAACGTTGCAAGAGAAAAAAATTGTGTCCATGTTTTGCTCTTTCTGCTCCTGCAGTGAGCAGTGTTTTTGAAAGGCTCCGCAAGTCCACACACAGCAGAAGGAAAAGGAGAAGCAGCTATTGATTAAGTCTTTATATACCTATAAAATATTTTGCTTGATGATTCAGCTCTGTAAGGAAGAAAGACTATCCAATGCCTGTCTGTAAGGAGTTAAGTAATTTAAAACTCGATCCGCTTCTCCTAATCTATCATCTGTCAGTTTTAGTACAGGAGGGAAAGTTCATTTTTACACTGTACCAGAACAAATCATAAAAAACAGGACAAAGAAACAGAAAAAGAAATTTACAAAAAGTTTACACTGGGTGTTTAAAGTTTATCTGAAAAAGATTCACAGAGACTTTCAAAGACGTTGACATAATTTGGGAGAAAGGACTCTCATTCCTGTGATCGTGGTGGTGATCTAACTTGATGTACTAACACTTCTGTCCTAAGATGTAAATCCAAAATTCAATTATGGTCAGTCTACAAGTTGATAACCTTCTGCCCATGAAATGTAACCAGAGGACTCTTTATGCTCTCCACTCCATTATGTCCAATGCAAAACCAATGGCATCCCAGTAGACCTACAGAAGCCAGGACTACTTCAAGAACCAGACTAATCTCCTGCAATCTTCTTCCATCCTAGTGAACTACATGTCCGTAATCCTGACTTTATACATGAAGTTGTTTATGTGAGGACCAGCATCTCATTGTATTTGGAAGAACCGAAAATCACAAACAAGTAATAATCACCACTGAATATTCTGTGTAAGCATGAAGGTCAAACTCACTGAATTATGGAGTTCATTGAACTTCGTGCTGCACTGGAAATAAAGGTTATGCATAGCATCTTTATTAACTTCCAACAAGTCCTTGGAAAGCACTGCCTGCTTGGAAATATCTTCTATAATCACACAAAATATATTGGGGGTCATTTACTAAGGGCCCTGTTCGCGTTTTCCCGACGTGTTACCCGAATATTTCCAATTTGCGTTGATTTTCCCTGAATTGCCCCGGGTTTTTGGCGCACGTGATCGTATTGTGGCGCATCGCCGCTGGCATGCACGCGACGGAAATCGGGGGGCGTGGCCGAACGAAAACCCAACGGATTCATATGGAGACAACGGAAGACAATGGGGCACATTTACTAAGGGTCCGCATCGCGTTTTTCGGCTGGTTTTTCCGAATTTTACCGTTTTGCACCTAATTGCCCCGGGTTTTTGGCACACACGATCGGATTGTGTCGCATCGGTGCCAGGTTTCACGCGATGAAAAACTTGGCCATCGGAAAACGCAACGGATTCAGAAAAATCGGTGAACTCCGGCGGACCTCGGTGCAGCAGCGACACCTGGTGGACATCGGGCACACGACCTAAGTGAATCACCTGAAGACCTGAATCCTCGTCTGAGAACACGACGCTAGAATGCGTCAGGACCGGGTAAGTAAATGATCCCCTAGTCAAACCTTTATGTTTGTTGTTAGTAGCATCAGGACTGAGAAAAAATTATTTATATTCTAGGATTGTAGCTTCTCCAAGTGAAACAAGGGTTTGTCCTTGCACTGCTGTGTTCTGAGCTCTCTGCACTGAACTTTCCCACAGCCTCTTCTTGTGCTGTGAATGATTGTTGTAGTATTCAACCAAAGGTTTGCTACAGCAGTCATTATAACCAAAAAGGAACAACTCAAGAGAGCTAAGTGCACAGCAGTGTGAGGACAAACAAACATTATACTTGGAGAGGCTACAAGCCTGAAATACTGTATTTCCATAGTGCTACTACTAAGAAGCAGCATACACAAATGCATAGACAAATGTCTATAGAACAGTTCAGTTATAGCTTATAAAGGGGTTGTGGCTTGGCTATTGGACCCCACAATCAGCAGAATTGGATAACTCAAGTCTCCCTGATCAACTCTGAACTTCCACAGTTTGGGCCCTCCTATTAGCAAATTGGATATATATTATAAAAGGATACAGCTGTGGTCTGTGCTCCATTAGCTACTATTGGATATTTGGGGTGGTTTACAATTTAGCCAATCCCAGAAGTCTAAATGCTATAGAGCAGATCAGGGGTATTTTACATCCCTCGAGACCCCCTAGAGAACATATTATTATAAATGTTATATAATGAGGATTCTGGACCCAGGAAGAACAGACAGGACAGTAAGCCATAAACTGAACCCACCACAAAGTGTCACCTTCTACTTACTTGGTCCACCCTAACCAGTGGCCGACATTGGGCAACATTCCTTTCCTACACCAAAGTGAGACTCACAAACAAATAGCACAGAAGAATAACAAGTGGTCTGGTTCACAGCAGTCATGGAATATAAGGCACACAATCACAGATACAAAAGGATAGTCTCATAACAAAAGCCAAACATCAGAAAAACAGAAGTACAGAAGTACAGAAAAAACAACATTGACAAAGGCTAGGAAATATAACCTGCAGAAAACTAACTGTGACCGTTTCTATATAGGTGGCCAGAAAGTCTAAGCCCCAGATGCCTCAAGCCTATGCTCAGCTTTCGCTGGACCAGAGCAGAGCTGTAGAGGAACTGGGTTTGGTGCAATTAGTCTTAATACAGCTAGCAACATAATCTACACTTGCAGGTTGTTAATGGCACAACCCCTTTAGCAATTATTTGAGTCTTTCCATCGTCGCATATCAAGAGCCCCAACCTTTTTATTTTTCTATCAATATCACTGCATGAGGGCTTGTTTTTTTTGTACCACACCACACTGTTTGTGCTCTGGGTGATGCTCCCCACTGTCTGTAGATAATTGGTCCATGGAACTCCATGTGTAGTATGATAAAATCCTCTCTCTGTCAGAATACGTCCTTAGGTCAGGACCACCGGGACTTGTATAACCTCCTACTACTTTAGTTTTGCAAAGAGAATACTGCCTGTGTATTCCCTTTAAGAAAATGCAGCTCATACTACAATAGACTTATGTTATTTATAATAATCATATGCACAAATAGAAATCAAATAGAATTATTGATAATTTGTGTGTATCTATCTCCCCTTATAATCTGAAGGCTGGGTCAGTCAACCTTGAAATGAAATGTATGATTTTTCAATTTATTTAAATTCATGTAATGTCACTTTTTCCATTGTTTGCTGTGAGTGCCTCAAAAAAAAAAAAAAGCTCAGTAAATTATTATTGAGTATATTAAGCTGTCTCTACAAATCTATGTTTGTTCTTCAATGTTTCTGCTCTTAATTGGAACATCTATAGCCCGCTCCCGGTGAAATGAGGATCCTAACATCATATAATTGTAACAAGTTTACATAAAAATATAATACAAGTGATTAAATATGATATCAACTAAAAATGAATTCCCTAAGATTACAGATGGTCTCATTATTACGGAAAGGCCTGATAATTATTGTGCATGTTTTTCTGGTAGCAGAAGTAGAAAAGTGATAAAAACAGCAGATCTGTCATGTCGTAGGATGGGGAACTTGTTGTAAAGTGAAGACACAGTGTTGACACACCTAAACATCACACCGAAACATGACACCGAAACATGACACCGAAACATCACACTGAAACATCACACCGAAACAACATACCGAAACATCACACCGGAACATATCACAATGAAACATCAGACCGAATCATCAGACCGAAACATGACACTGAAACATCACACCGAAACAACATACCGAAACATCACATCGAAACATCACACCGAAACATCAGGCTTGGCGCTAGCTGTCAGACTAGGTAAGCGGTGGCAAACTCACCCTATGACGTCCCTGGGGGCTAAGGCCCTGCCTAAAGCAGATAAACCACCCTGATAAGGGCGAACCCACTATCAAGAACCTATCTGACGGTCACTGAGCGACGCTACAAGATGACAGGGAAAACCTACTTTGTCTGGCAGCTGCTGGATGGTGGAGCGGACAGGTAACTGTAATACAGATATAGGTCAGTGTTCACACTGGTAACAGAAACCGACACAAGACAGACAGGAAGGTGGGGTCACACTAGGAGATAAATGATACTGAGGGGCAAACAACAAATACAGACAGACAAGCGAAGTCAAACAACCTGGGTCAAAACCAAGATGGCGGCAAAGGTACAGATTCGTATAGCAAATAGAATGGTCAGTAGGCAAAGCAGAAGTCAATACACAGAATAGCCAGAAACACAATGGCAAGAGCACTAGATACACAGATAGACTGCAATAACCAGCACCAGATGAAGGGCTGGGCAGAATATAAAGCAGTAATGGACACTGCCTCCAGCACTGACTGGCTCAGCCGTCCATCACTCAAACCGCAGCTGCAGGCAAAACAATTACAGAGACACACCCAGCTTTCCCAGGATCAGAAATGGAGCTGTAAATCACAGGCAGCTCTGGGTGTGGTTTTCCAGCAAGAAGCCTGAAACGTAATCCCATCAGAACAATTTGCGAGTTCTGACAATCATAACACTGAAACATAACACCAAAACAGTTTGCCATTGGACCGCGGGGAGGTAATAAATGTGTTCTGGATTTGTATTTTAGCTTAGCGCCTACAAGTGGCTGTTGTTTTGACCATCCTAAAGTTTTGTGCTGCACCTTTACTCCTCGCCACTGGAGGGTGCTGTGTCTGCCCTCAGATTTGCCCTTATCAAAGTTCACCATTATGCAGTGATTGGAAGCCAACTTCTTTCCTGTATGTGCCTAGTCTTCTTCAATCTACGCATGTACGCTTGAGTATTCTGACTTTTTCCAGTCTCCCAGGACTCTCCTCCTCTCTTCATGTATTACCTGTACCTTAAGCCACACCACAAGATGTATTTCCGACCACACTACAGCTCCATTTGTCTCTTACCCCTTTGAGAATCAGAATTCGGCCATATCGAATATCGAGTCCAGGCAGTTATATATTGTAGATTACCAGGATTATGTTAAAGCACTCCACTCCACTGGAGGCTTCAGGGTCTGCCCTTAGCTTTGCCTTCACCAAAGATGGCTGTTGAGTAGTGAATGGAAGCCATCTTTTTCCCTCTCATTGCCTACGATATTTGAGACTATGGAGCAATACTTGAGTATTTGGACTTGTTCCAGTCACTCCAGACTCTCCTGCTCCCCACATGTCTTACCTCTACCTTGATCCACACTGCAAGATGCACATCTGACCACACTTCATCTCCATTCATCTCTTATACCATCTGACATCAGAATCCAGCCGCATATGCCAATAATGTATCTCATTGTTTCTGAAACCAGAGCATCATATCAGGTTGTCAGGATTATTGTAAAGAACTCATCACCACAGAAGGCTACTGTGACTTGCCACCAAAGATGACCAATGTGTGGTGAATGGAAGCCCCTTTAATCAGGCCAATTTGAGGCTATGCAGCAATGTTTCAGTATTATAACATATTCCCGTCTCCCCAGCCAATCCAGCATAATAACGCCCATAGCAACTAGCCATGGCAACAGTAAAAAGTATATATATTAATATAAATGTATTAGTATTAAAATAATACATTTATATATGTTTTCAATTTTTTCATTTTGTTCTTAAACATGTCTGAATTTGTTTCCTTTTTTATTCCATTTTGAATATACATTAACTACCATATATACTCGAGTATAAGCCTAGTTTTTCAGCACAAAAATGTGCTGAAAACCCAAACTTGGCTTATACCCGAGTAAAAATGTAGGTTATACTTGGGTCGGCTTATACTCGGGTATATACGGTATTTCATATAATGTAAAATTTTATAAAAGGCCACTTTAAATCTTACATGAAATCTATCATTAAAATCAAGCATGATAAATCAATTCTTACCCATGGCCTCCTTCCTTCTAAAATCAACCTTTGGAATAATGATAATGAGGCTTAAAGGGAAACTGTCACCAAGGACCTCATTTTCACTAAAGACAGATTGTAAAAGCCCATGACACCAGCAGTGCAAATCTGCCTCTCTGCCTTTTCTAAGCATTGGCATTACAATATAATTGTGTGTTATAACTTACCTTTGCATCTTGACAAAATCCTGGGGTAGTCACAGGGGCTGGACTTTGGTTTGGATGCATTTCAAAAAACAACATGTGACTTGTCTGAGCTGCAGGCTGCCTCCATCTTTGTGCTCCTGTACAGCTTGTCCCTCCCCCCACTGATGTAATCTCACCAGGCTGTGACCTCTGAGAAGGAGCAGGAGGAGAATCTATACAGGAGCACAAAGGTGGGGGGCCAAGCTCTGAGGAGTGAGTAACACAGACAAGCCACATGTTTTTGAAATGCATCCAAACCAAAGCCCAGCCCCTGTGACTATCCCATTATTTTGTCACGGTGCAAGAGTAAGTTATAACACACAATTATATTGTAATGCAAATGCTTAGAAAAGGCGATTTGCACTGCAGGTGCAGGTAATAAGCTTCTGCAACCTGTCTTTAGTGAAAATGAGGTCCCTGGTGACAGGTTTTCTTTAATGGCTCTGGGGGCATTAACAAAGCCCCTCCATGCTCCCCCATACACTAACTATCAGAAGCACTTCCGCCCTTCCACTGTGTGAGATTATAGGAGGCAGAAGGAGGAGGAATTGGCCCGGGAGAAGGGAGGAGAAGTGCTAAAGGTAGCAGGGAGGATAGGGAAGGGATGCTACACATTGTAACTGCCTGTGAAGCTACAGCACAGAAGTACTGTAATGACCCCCAGAGCTCTTCTGGCTCATAAGCATAATTTTAAAAGTTAATTTTGGAAGGCAGGAGGCCATGGATAACAAATATAAGAAGATTACCACAATCACGGTGCCTGGATCTATGAGTCAGTGTCCCTGGTTTATTATGATGGATTTTGATGGCAAAATTAATTAATATTGTTTACGTCTTTCACTCAGGAGATTTCAGGAGATTTTAGCTGTCAGATGCATCTACCAAAACCGATTGATGCTGAGCTGCCTCAACTACTTTTTTTGTAATATTTTCCATCACATCAGATCACTGGCAGATACAAGTCACAGATAAGGAACAGAACTTGATGATTAGCAGAAAAAACAGGAACAGTTTCTACAAAGAAAAAAGTTCACAAGTATATTCTAATATTCAGTGGACAGTATTGATGGAAATAGTCTCTTGGGTCATGGTAGTCACAGGGGCTGGACTTTGGTTTGCATGCATTTCAAAAAACAACATGTGACTTGTCTGAGCTGCAGGCCGCCTCCATCTTTGTGCTCCTGTAAAGCTTGTCCCTCCCCCCACTGATGTCATCTCACCAGGCTGTGACCTCTGAGAAGGAGCAGGAGGAGGATCTATACAGGAGAACAAAGGTGGGGGCCAAGCTCTGAGGAGTGAGTAACACAGACAAGCCACATGTTTTTTTTTTTAAATGCATCCAAACCAAAGCCCAGCCCCTGTGACAACCACATTATTTTGTCAGGGTTCAAGAATAAGTTAACACACAATTATATTGTAATGCAAATGCTTAGAAAAGGCAGAAAGACATATTTGCACTACAGGTGTAATAAGCTTCTGCAACCTGTCTTTAGTGAAAATGAGGTCCCTGGTGACAGGTTCCCTTTAAGGGCTCTGGGGGCATTAACAAAGCCCCTCCATGCCCCTCCATACACTAAGTATCAGAAGCACTTCCGCCCTTCCACTGTGTGAGATTATAGGAGGCAGAGGGAGGGGGAATTTCCCCGGGAGAAGGGAGGAGAAGTGCTAAAGGTAGCAGGGAGGATAGGGAAGGGATGCTGAACATTGTAACTGCCTGTGAAGCTACAGCACAGAAGTACTGTAATGACCCGCAGAGCCCTTCTGGCTCATAAGCATAATTTTAAAAGTTAATTTTGGAAGGCAGGAGGCCATGGATAACAAATATAAGAAGATTGCCACAATCACGGTGCCTGGATCTATGAGTCAGTGTCCCTGGTTTATTATGATGGATTTTGATGGCAAAATTAATTAATATTGTTTACGTCTTTCACTCCTTTGGATTTCAGGAGATTTTAGCTGTCAGATGCATCTACCAAAACCGATTGATGCTGAGCTGCCTCAACAACTTTTTTTGTAATATTTTCCATCAGATCACTGGCAGATACAAGTCACAGATAAGGAACAGAACTCGATGGTTTGCAGAAAAAACAGGAACAGTTTCTACAAAGAAAAAAGTTCACAAGTATACTCTAATATTCAGTGGACAGTATTGATGGAAATAGTCTCTTGGGTCATATAACACCCAGTATGTGTTCCAGGGCTACAACATACAAACTGCCAGCTCACTGTTTACTTATGAACATCTCAACTTCTGTCTACTAATGTACAGAACTGTATCAGCTTTCCGTATAGAGGGGTCAGACCTGCAGGTCTAATATTACCAGCAATGGAAGTGGAAATTCATGGTATAGACATTGGTATAAAACTTCCACAAAGGATCTTATTCAGGGGCATAACGATTGCTGTTGCAGAGGGTGCCTGTTGTGGGGAGGGGCCCGGGGATGCACGGCCGGGTCATAATTCACTAATGTGTACCTCCGGGCACCTCCTTCTGTGTCTTTGCTTCTCTGAACGCGGGCCAGCCCAAACTTCGCCTGTCTAAACTTTGCCTTTCCCGCCCAACCCGTCCAAACACTGGCAGCCAGCCCCTCCCTCTTTGTCTCTACTACCCTCAATGCTGTTTAGCC
>CM033645.1:7085222-7191366 GCA_019512145.1 Engystomops pustulosus
GCCAGCCCCTCCCTCTTTGTCTCTACTACCCTCAATGCTGTTTAGCCCAAACTCCACCTGCTCAGCGCAAACTCCGGCCGGCTCACCCACCCAAGCTCCGCCTGCCCCCCCCAAAACTTACTCAGCCCAGTCCCCCAGACCCTAGAAATACACTGACCCTAAAAACTCCAAAAATTGTGTGCGTGTGTAGAGGTTACAATATTAGAAAGTGGAATTTAGGCTCCACACACACCTGGGCCATAATCCAGGCGTAGCAGACGGCCAGGTAAGGAGGGGTGCTCCTTACCACTCCCTTCTCCATAGAAAGCCGAACGACCCATTTACGGTGTGGTGCCTTGAGACACCGAGATCAGGTGCCACAGATCTGTATGGAGGCTGTCGCCTGGCCACAAATTTTTGTGGCCAAATCACAACCCCCATTACGATCATGTGAATGAGGCCTGAAATGAATGAGGTGCGGTATTTTGTACCTAAACAAAAGCAGCAATAAATTCCCCAAAAACTAAAAAGTTGTATTGACCTTTTAAAAAAAGTTGTGCCATAGACCCCACATGCCATAATAACATAGTAGAGGCGTCCCAGATCCAGTCATGTTGGATGTTATGATTCCCACTATCAGCTGGCCAACTAATAAATATTTGATGTGAGCAATTTCAGACTACTGATTAGATTTATTAATAATGAATGTAATGTTATTGTGGATGATTAGAGTTGTTGCGTTTTAATGGAATTCTCAAATCATTTCTAACACCTCCCCCCCCCCCCCCCCCCCCCCCCCCCCCCCCGCCCAAACTTACTCAGCCCAGTCCCCCGGACCCTAGAAATACACTGAACCCTAAAAACTCCAAATATTGTGTGTGTGTGTGTAGAGGTTACAATATTAGATAGTGGAATTTATGCTCTACACACACCTGGGCCATAATCCAGGCGTAGCAGACAGCCAGGTAGGGAAGGAGGGGTGCTCCTTACCACTCCCTTCTCCATAGAAAGCCGAACGGCCCATTTACGGTGTGGTGCCTTGAG
Source organism: Engystomops pustulosus (assembly GCA_019512145.1). Lineage (NCBI taxonomy): Eukaryota > Metazoa > Chordata > Amphibia > Anura > Leptodactylidae > Engystomops > Engystomops pustulosus. The sequence continues at coordinate 7,086,246 of CM033645.1, forward strand.
ACACCGAGATCAGGTGCCACAGATCTCTATGGAGGCTGTCGCCTGGCCAAATTTTTGTGGCCATATCACAAAACAAATCACAAAACATGACCCCCATTACGGTCATGTGAATGAGGCCTGAAATGAATCTAGATGCGGTATTTTGTACCTAAACAAAAGCAGCAATAAATTCCCCAAAAACTAAAAAGTTGTATTGACCTTCTTAAAAAAAAGTTGTGCCATAGACCCCACATGCCATAATAACATAGTAGAGGCGTCCCAGATCCAGTCATGTTGGATGTTATGATTCCCACTATCAGCTGGCCAACTAATAAATATTTGATGTGAGCAATTTCAGACTACTGATTAGATTTATTAATAATGAATGTAATGTTATTGTGGATGATTAGAGTTGTTGCGTTTTAATGGAATTCTCAAATCATTTCTAACACCTCAGTATAAATTCTTTATGACACCCAGCCATGCATGCATTTTTCGTAAACCTTGCTGGGAGAGCAATGTAATTACAATGGCACCGGCTCACCTATTGTGTGCGCTCGCCTTCATATAGACTCGCTCCGACCACCTGCCGGTGCGTATCTCCATATCAATAACTACAACGCGGTACAAGATAGGCCCTGCCTGGATCTAGACCATCAATAAAATATCAACCCGGTCATCATGGATCAAAGGTCAGCAGGTCTACTGTGTACGAATAATACATAAAGGAAATTAATAGACTTCAGGAATCAAGAGCTTGTGACTTATTTATCATTTTTGGTGCAGGGGGGACACCGGCGCTTTGTCACAGACTCCGTGCCGAGCTCGGCCTTTGTGTATCTACGATTTACAACATTGTTATTTAGGCAGGTTAATCGTCTTCTGACAGCAAACAATTGATTCTCATTAATGTTTATGTTCGTTAGTAAATCTGGACATGTTCTCTACTGGGGTCATTTGTCATTCATTCCTTGCAAGAAATTTTGGGTTTTTTTTGGTTATTCACATTATTTATGCTCAATTATTCATCGGGTTTATTAAATGTGTCATAGAGAAATCTAATTTAAACTTGCCTAAACACTATTTTTATGATACATTTAATAAACCCGATGAATAATTGAGCATATATAACTAGAGATGAGCGAACATACTCGTCCGAGCTTGATGCTCGTTCGAGCATTAGCGTACTCGAAACTGTAGTTGCTCGGACGAATACTTCGCCCGCTCGAGAAAATGGCAGCTCCAGCCGTTTTGCTTTTTGGCGGCCAGAAACAGAGCCAATCACAAGCCAGGAGACTCTGCACTCCACCCAGCATGACGTGGTACCCTTACACGTCGATAGCAGTGGATGGCTGGCCAGATCAGGTGACCCTGGGATAGACTAGCCGCTGCCCGCGCTGCTCGGATCATTCTGTGTCTGGATGCCGCTAGGGAGAGAGCTGCTGCTGGTCAGGGAAATCTCTAATAAACCCCTCAAATATTTTCCCCACCACAGCAGTTAGACTTACGGGTCTGTAGTTTCCAGGATCGCTATTTGATCCTTTTTTGTATATTGGTACCACATTTGCTATGCGCCAGTCCTGTGGAACATAACCAGTCCTCAGTGAATCTTCAAATATTAAAAATAACGGTCTGTCTATCACCGTACATAATTCATGCAGAACCCGGGGGTGTATGCCATCTGGCCCAGGTGATTTATCTATCTTAGTGGATGCGAGGCGGCGCCGTACCTCTTCCTGGGTTAAACTGTTGACATTATAAAAAGAATTTACATTATTCCTCATTGTGTCTTCCACCAGGGGATTTTCCTGGGTAAAAACAGTTGAGAAGGCGACATTCAGTAGATTGGCCCTTTCCTCATCTCCTTCCACCATGACCCCCATGTTATTTCTAAGGGGACCCACACTCTCTGTTTTTAGTTTCTTATCATTTATATACTTGAAAAATAATTTGGGATTATTTTTGCTCTCCCTGGCAATATTTCTCTCAGTCTCTATTTTTGCGGCCTTTATCTGCTTTTTACAGGATTTATTTTTCTCTCTATAATCCTGTAATGCCTCATCGCTACCTTCACGTTTTAGCACCTTAAACGCTTTATCTTTCTCGCTTATTGCTTTCCTTACAAGACTAGTTAGCCACATAGGCTTTTTCTTGTTCCTTTTATGCTTTTTCCCATAAGGTATGTGTTTCTCACAGGACTTTTTCAGAATATATGAGAAAAAGTCCCATTTTTGGGGGGGGCTTTTGTCTTTGAGAGCATTATCCCAGTCTATGCCTTTAAGGTCTTCCCTTAGTTGATGAAAATTTGCCCTCCTGAAGTTTAGAGTGTTGGTTGCCCCTTCACTAACGTGCTTAGTAAAGCGTAATACAAAATCAATGATATTATGATCACTATTCCCCAGGTTCCCCCCAACCTGTAGTTTTGATACCCTATCAGGTCTGTTGGTAAGGATAAGGTCCAGCAGTGCCCCCCCTCTTGTTGGCTCCAGGACTAGTTGCGACAGGTAATTGTCTTTTGTTGTTGACAAGAACCTGCTACCTTTGAAGGACCTGCAGGTTTCTGCCCCCCAGTCAATATCTGGGTAATTGAAGTCCCCCATGATAAGTACTTCACCTTGCTTTGAAGCCGCATCCATTTCACTTATCAGCATTTCCTCTGCTGCCTCCATTATATTTGGAGCCTTATAACAAACCCCTAGTAATATTTTATTATTCTTTTTCCCTCCTCTTATCTCCACCCATAGGGACTCCACATTTGCGTTACTGATGTCATCTCGCAGGACGGGCTTGAGGCAAGAATTCACATATAAACAAACCCCTCCCCCTTTTTTATTTATACGATCCTTTCTAAAAAGACTATAACCATCTATAGTAACAGCCCAGTCATAGCTACTGTCCAGCCATGTCTCGCTGATACCCACTATATCATATTTCCGTTCCAACATCAAGAGTTCCAGTTCCTCCATTTTGTTTGTGAGGCTTCTGGTATTTGTGTACATACACTTTATAAGGTTTTCCCTGTCCGTATTCCTTTTGTCCTTATTCCCCAATCTCATTCCAGCCCCCCTTCCTCCCCCATGGACTATGGCTCTTCCCAGCTCTCTATGTACACCGTCTATTTGCCCTGCACAAGTGTAGTTGCCCTCCCCCCAGGTCTCTAGTTTAAACACTCCTCCAACCTTCTAGCCATTTTTTCCCCTAAAACAGCAGCCCCCTCCCCATTGAGGTGCAGCCCATCCCTACTGTAGAGCCTGTAGCCCACAGAAAAGTCAGCCCAGTTCTCCATGAACCCAAACCCCTCCTTCCTACACCAACTTTTGAGCCACTTATTTACCTCCTTGATCTCCCGCTGCCTTTCTGGTGTGGCACGTGGTACAGGCAGTATCTCGGAGAAAATTACCTTTGAGGTCCTTGCCCTGAGCTTATGGCCTAAATCTCTGAAATCATTTTTAAGGACCTTCCACCTACCTGTTACTTTGTCATTAGTGCCAATGTGGACCATGACCGCTGGTTCCTCACCAGCCCCTCCCAGTAATCCATCAACCCGATCCGCAACATGCCGAACCCGAGCACCCGGCAAACAACACACTGTTCGGTATGCACGGTCTTTGTGACAGATTGCCCTGTGTGTTCCCCTAATAATCGAATCTCCCACTACCAGCACCTGTCTGACCTTGCCTCTGCTCCCATTACCCTTCTTACTGGAGCACACATTCCCCTGGTTGCTAGTGGCCACATCTTTCTGCAGCATTGCTACCCCAGAGAAAGCAAAGACGTACAAGTCACACAAGTGGCAGTTAGCAAATCATGTCATTGTGCCCTCGGGCGGCGCCCACATTTAGGATCTCATCTCCCCGGCACCTGCCTGTTGTGATATACTGTATATCGGAGACTACCAGGGACATTGCTCTATTTTTACATTCCTCTCATGATCTTTTAGACAACTTGGAAGAAGATGAGGGCTATAAATCGCGCCGATCATCCTGCAGGAAAGCATTCGGGTTCCCTTCGCTCTGATTGCCCCCATGCCATGAAATTAACAAATATGTAATTTTGCAGAATCAAGATGCTTTAAATAAAAATAATGTATGGAGGGTTCTGTGCGCCGGATCTGAGCAGACGCTGGTGAACAATAGTCAGATGCATTAATTATGGAACAGAAGAACGCCGGCTTCATTTTTTTTTTGATGGAGGGACATCGCAACCTAGTGGTGAATAGCGGAACCATCATATACAGAAGATTTACTATAGAGTTGGTTTTACTGGTTTCATCATCAACATAGAAATTCTTTAGAGATAAGATTCTCATCCTGGGGTAGATGCAGGGTCAGCTCCAGGTATCAGTAGGCCACTGGGTGATAGAGCCTCAGGGGGCCCCTTTGCAGTGAATTCACATGGTGGCATTGAAAATTCAGAAACTAAAAAAGTCTCCTGCTCCCTGAAATATTCCCTAGTTTATCATCTCTTTATGGTTATTTTATATACAGCCCCCGCACATCCTATGGATTCATTAGATTAGCGCCCTCACCCCCATGGATTTCTTATGTACTGCCTTATGTGGGCCCCCCTCCCAGCAGCTCTGGGCCCTGGGACTTGCCTAGACATGCCCCGTGCTGGCGCCGGCCCTGGGTAGATGTATACCTATGTTTTGACTCTAGGGGTCAACACAGTACAACACAGCCACATTGGGGCCCGATTTGTGTTTTTGCTACGTGTTACCCGAATATTTCCGATTTGCGCTGATTTTCCCTGTATTGCCCCGGAATTTCGCCGCACGCGATCGGATTGTGACGGAAATCAGGGGCCTTGCCGTAAAAAAACCTGACGGATTAGAAAAAACCGCCGCATTTAAAAAAGTGTCACTGGACTCGGGCTTACCTTCACCCACGATGGCTCGGTGAACTTCAGTGCATTCCGATGCTCTTCAGCGCAGCAGCGACACCTGGTGGACGTCGGAGTGAATTCCAGCCGGACCCGAATCCACCACAGAGAACGCGCCGCTGGATCGCGAATGGACCGGGTAAGTAAATCTGTCCCATTATATATGATGTTAGGATAAGGGTGCTAATTGAATCCCAGTAGATACATTCCACACCTGAAAAAAAATCTGTTCTGTTGCCTAAATATGAAATGAATGAGCCCCGTTAACATTAAGCCCCCCCCTCCCCCAATATAGGCGGTATGGGTGGTAGATTTGGGCCCAAACCTTCTAGGGGGCCCATAGCCACCCAAACCACCCAACAAATTTTAAAAACCGCAGATTGAAAGCAAGAGGAACACATCCTCCATTCTCCAAAAAGCTTGATTCTAGTACCATACAGTGGTGGGGGGGAGTATTTAGTCCCCCACCTATTGTGCAAGTTCTCCCATTTCAGAAGAGAGAGGAGCCTGTGATTGATATCATAGGTTCATAGGTAGACTATGAGAGACAAAATGTGAAAACAAATCCTGAAAATCCTATTGTCCGATTTTTAAAGAATTGATTTGCAATTTATGGTGGAAAATAAGTATCTGGTCAATAACAGAGGGTCATCCCAATGCTTTGTTATAGTCCTTGCTGGCAATGACAGAGGTCAAACATTTTCTGTAAGTGTTTAGAAAGGTTGGTACACACCGTTGCTGGTATGTTGGCCCATTCCTCCATGCAGATCTCCTCTAGAGCAGTGATGTTTTGGGCTGTTGCTGGGCTTTCAACTCCCTCCAAAGGTTTTCTGATCTGGATACTGAAAGGTTGAGATCTGGATCCTGGCTGGGCCACTCCAGGACCTTGAAATACTTATTACGAAGCTGCTCCTTTGTTGTCCTGGTGGTGTGCTTGCAATACTTGGACCCAGCCATGTTTCATCTTCAATACTATTGCTGAAGGAGGGAGGTTTGCACTCAAAATCTCACGATACATGTCCCTATTCATGCTTCCATGTACATGGAAACAGAGAAACCGCCCCTCGTCATGATGTTACGTCACAGTAGGTCTGGTGTTCTTTGGATGCAACTTAGCATTCACTTTCCTCCAAACACGATGGGGCACATTTACTTATCCGGTCCTGTCGCGATCCCCGAGGTGTGCTGTCCGACGAGGATGAAGTCCGTCGCGATTCACTAAGATCGGGCGCCCGCTATCCTGCATGTGTCGATTCCCCGCTGAGGTCCGCCAGAGTTCACCTTCTTCTTCCCGGTGTATGTAAGTGCATTGTCTTGCGACACAATTTGAATTTTATATCCCGCGCTCAGTCCGAATCAGATGGGTTGCACGGCGGCCACGCCCTGTGATTTGTGTCGCATGAAAGTCGACGTGGTTGCGACAAAATCCGAGCTGCTGCAAGGTAGGGTACAATAACAGGGAGCTGCTGGGGGAGTACAGTAACAGGAGGATCTTCTACTGGGGGGGCACAATAATAGGGGTAGGTGCTGGGGGGAACACAATATGAGGCGGCATTAATATGATGGGGAGCTATGGCCACAATATCAGACAGGGAGCTGGTGGGACACAATGAGGCAGATTGACTTACCAGTCCCTGCGCGATCCCTGAGGTGCGTTCCGCCACAAGAATGCACAGCTGCCGCTATTCACTACGAGCGTGTGCATCCTGCATCTATAGTTTCCCCGATCAGGTCCGACGGAGTTCACCTTCTTCTTCCCAGTGTATGCAAGTGCATGGCTTGCAACACAACTTAAATGTTAAATCCTGCGGCATGAAAGCCGGCACGATTGCGACACAATCCGTGTGTGACACAATCCCCTTTTAAATCCTTGCACCGGCGACCCTTAGTAAATAAGCCCCAATGTGTGTGTGTGGGGGGGGATAAAACTGAGAGGGGAGTAAGGGGCAGAGCATAGGGCATGGCTTAGGTAAAAAAAATTCCAGATTTCTCTCCGACCAAAGTTGGAAGGTAGGAATTCCTCCCAATACTCTTCTCAACCATCCAAATGCTCTCTAGAAAACTTCAGACAGGCCTGGATATTAGAAGCGGATTATAATGTAGCCATTTTAGGTGGTAGCTCGGGATCCAAGCCTTCCAGGGGGCCCATGGCCACCCAAACCACCCACCAAATTTTATACTGAGAAGGACCTTCACCCATGAAATCCTCACACTTCCAGCTCTCAATACGCATGTACACAATAGCTGTTTTAGGACTTTTGAAGTTCCTCCAAAGGTCCTAAAATTTCATATTGATAACAGGCAGAAAGACACATCTTCCATTCCCCAAGAAGCTGATTCTTGCACAATGGGGCAGATTTACTTACCCGGTCCTGTCGCAATCCCATGGTGCGTTGTCCGACGAGGATTCTGGTTCTTCCGCGATTCACTAAGGTTGTGTGTGCGAATTCCGACGGAGTTCACCTTCTTCTTCCTGGTGCATGTGAGTGCTTGATCTTGCGACACAATTTTTTTTTTTTTAATTCCGTGTTTTTTCCAAATCCGTTGGGTTGTCCGATGGCCACGCCCCCCATTTCTGTTGCATGCAAGCCAACGCCAATGCGCCACAATCCGATTGCGTCCGCCAAAAACCCAGGGCAATTCAGGGCAAAACGGAAATATTCGGGGAACCCTTAGTAAATGAGTCCCAATATGTAGCAAGTGATTTCAGAATTGTAGGGGCTATAATATCGGTATAGCTCAGGGCCCGTGACAGTCTTAATCTTAAGCAGGGGGACATGTTTTGGACTACAGGTGTGTACGTGGCGGTGTAGTGTGTCATTGATGGTAGCCTTTGTTACGTTACTTTCTGCAGTGCAGTCACTAGGTCCCCTTGTTTGGTTCTGGTATTTCTGTTTACTGTTTTTGTGATCATTTTGACCCATGGAGCCTCTGATGAAGGGAGAATATCGGTGTCTTGAATATCTTCTATTGTCTAATTATTGCTCCCACAGTTGATTTCTTTACACCAAGCTGCTGCCTATTGTTTCAGTCTTCCCAGCTTGGTGCAGGTCTACAATTTTGTTTCTGCTGTCCTTCCACAGCTCTGTGGTCTTCATTATGGAGGAGACTTGAGTGTGACTGTTTGAGGTTGTGGACAGGCATCTTTTATACTGACAACAAGTTCAAGCAGGAGCCATAACTACAGGTAATTAGAGGAGGGCAAAAAGCTCCTATAGAAGAAGTTACAGGTCTGTGAGAGACAGAAATCTTGCTTGTTCGTAGGTGGCCAAATACTAATTTTACATCATAGTGTGAACACAGTACAAGAGGAATTGTTTCCAGCTGACCTATCACCATGATAGCATATTCTGACGCACGGTAATCACCCAAGACTCCAACAGGTAAGGAAAATCACACTAAAAAGGAACAGATCCAGCCCTCGAAATTCAATGCAATTCTTCCAGATGTTATTGATTAAAACACTTCACATATCGGACATATATGCTTCGCAACTAGCAGATCGTTTCGGTATAGAGCCTTAAGGGGTTTGTCCATGAAAGAAAGGTCTTCCATTTTAATACCCTAGTGGTGATTACACAATAAAGATCATTTTTAACCCCTCACTTTACAATGTTACCCAGTTTTATTGCTGTTTTAGCTCCTATCACTCAGTAATGAGATTCCAGAGTGTGAGCTGGGACTCTCTAAGCAGACACTTAGACACTTCCCAATTAAATTCCTGGCCCCATCTTCTGCCGGATCTTTGTGCTTCTATGCTTGAGAGAAAGCTGTGTTCATTGCCCTCTGCGTCTATCCTGATTTCCCGTTGTGACCTGGATTCCGTTCCTGACTTCGCTGCTCCGCTGCCTGTCCCGACCTACTGCCTTTCCCTGACTTTGTCTCTGTCTCATGATTCCGTACCTTGCCTTGGCCACCACTGCGGACAAACTCGCGCCTGTGGAGCAACCTGGTGGAACCACGCCGCAGCTAGTCCAACCGGCTTTGCAGTGGGTTCTGGTGAAAATTGGGTGCCACTTAGACTCCGCTCCCAGGTGTCGGCTTATGTCATCATCCGGTGGTACAGAGGATCCACTACCACTTATCCTGACACTCCGCAGCATATTGCTGGCACGCGTGGCAAAATTATCACTGTGGTTCCATTTACACTCAATAATACAAAATATGAAAAAAATTGTGGGGGATATAAAAAAGGGGGTTTCTATGATAAATAAATAAATGACTGCACCTGTATTTCAAATATCATATAAATCCACAGATACAACCTCCATCCTTATATAACAGACATATGAGATACCCATTCCTAAATTACATCCATAATTCTAAATTCTACATTAACGCCCCTTGGTTTTAATGTACCCAACATTAAGATCCATTGTAGTTCTTTCTTACGTAGTGTACATGATCTATCACCTCCCAGTCCATGAGGTGGAACCCAATCATTTATCCTGACTTTCCATTGAGACTCTTGATGTCCACTTTCAGTAACATGTTTAGAGACTGGTAAATCCAGTCTCTTATCTCTAATGGATTGACGATGGTTATTGAGTCTAGTTTTTAAGTCACATGTAGTTTCACCTACATACCACATATGGCATGGACACTCAAGACGAACGAGGACCTACAAGTCAAAAAGTGCCTAATCTTGAATGTCTTGCCTTCCCTTTGTCTTGTTCTCCATTTCATAGTATCATAGTATCATAGTATATAAGGCTGGAAGGAGACGCAAGTCCATCAAGTCCAACCTTTAAGAATTAAATAAATGTTTTATCCCCATAACCCGTGATATTTTTTCTCTCCAGAAAGTCATCCAGGCCTCTCTTGAACATGTACATAGAGTCCGCCACAACAACCTCCTGCGGCAGAGAGTTCCACAGTCTCACTGCTCTTACAGTAAAGAACCTTTGTCTATGGTGATGGTAGAATCGCCTCTCCTCTAGGCGTAGAGGATGCCCCCTTGTCCTGGTCACAGGCCGAGGTATAAAAAGATCTTTGGAGAGATCCTTGTACTGTCCGTTCAGGTATTTGTACATTGTAATGAGGTCTCCCCTCAGTCGTCTTTTTTCTAAACTGAATAATCCCAATTTTTTTAATCTGTCAGTGTATTCTAGTTCCCCCATTCCCCTAATAATCCTGGTTGCTCTCCTCTGCACCCGTTCCAGCTCTACTATATCCTTTTTATACACTGGTGCCCAAAACTGTACACAATATTCCATGTGTGGTCTGACCAGGGATTTGTATAAGGGCAGAACTATGTCTTTATCATGAGAATCTATTCCTCTCTTGATACATCCCATTATTTTATTTGCTTTAGCAGCAGCCGCCTGGCTCTGGTCACTAAAATTAAGTTTACCATCCACCAATACCCCCAAGTCCTTTTCAGCTTCAGTTTTACTAAGTAATTGACCGTTTAGAACATAATTATACTTTTTGTTTCCATGGCCCAAGTGCATAACTTTACATTTATCTACATTAAACCTCATCAACCATTTCTCTGCCCATCCCTCAAGCATCCACAAATCCCTCTGTAATGCTAAACTATCGACCTCAGTATTTATTACTTTACACAGCTTAGTATCATCTGCAAATATTGAAACTTGACTGTGTAAACCCACTACAAGGTCATTAATAAAAATATTAAAAAGAAGTGGCCCCAATACTGACCCCTGTGGCACTCCACTGGTAACATCAACCCAATCTGAGAATGTGCCATTAATGACCACCCTCTGTTTTCTATCAGTAAGCCAATTACTTACCCAAATACACAGATTTTCTCCTATTCCCAGCAGTCTCATTTTATATACCAACCTTTTATGTGGCACGGTGTCAAATGCCTTTGAAAAGTCCAGATATACAACATCCACAGCGTCCCCCAGATCCAGTCTTGAACTTACCTCCTCGTAGAAACCAATCAGATTAGTCTGACAGGACCGATCTCTCATAAACCCATGCTGACGCTGGGTTATAAGGTTGTGCACAGTGAGATACTCCAGGATAGCATCTCTAATATACCCCTCAAATATTTTCCCCACCACAGCAGTTAGACTCACGGGTCTGTAGTTTCCAGGATCGCTATTTGATCCTTTTTTGTATATTGGTACCACATTTGCTATGCGCCATTCCTGTGGAATTTGATAATATACCTACAATTACTACATCCTAAGCATGGATAACCCCTCCTTTCTACCGGATGCCAAAAATGTCTGTGTAACCTTTTTCTCCGATCCTAAATCTGACTGTACCAGTTGATCCTTCAAATTAGTGGTCCATCGTTACGAGAAAAGAGGGGTGTCAGTGATCACCCCCCATTTTTTGAGACCATTCACAAGATTGGGCCAGTGGAAACATATTATACAGGATACCGTGTTACTTGATTCAGAATATGTGAAGATGAAGGCAACATGATTTGTAGAAGTGTATCAAATAGGGGGAGTAAGAGTCTCTTCCTTAATTTTCTGGTTAACCCTTCCTTAAGGATTCTGGATGGGTAACCCCTATTTTTCAATCTCATCTCCATCTAGTCTAATCTACGGTTGGCTATTCCTTCATTCTCAACCATACGTTTCACACTAAGCATCTGACTGTAAGGTAATGATCTCACCATACTTCTTGGGTGACAACTGTCAAACCTGAGCAAATTTGTTTTTTTACGTCTCTTTCACATGAATATCTGTAACAATATCTTATCTTTCAATGTTACCTGGACATCAAGAAACACTATACTTACTTTGGACCATACATGGGTAAATTTGACAGTTGGATCCACTGTATTAAGAAACTCAAAGAAAGATAACAGTTGTGTCTCATCACCCCTCCATCAAACAAAGACATCATCTATGTATCGCCACCACCTTAGAACATGGTGGTGGGACACATAGATGAAGCTCTCCTCAAGGGACTGCATGTAGATGTTGGCATTTGTCGGAGCAATGTTAGACCCCATGGCGGTGCCATGAAGCTGAACGTACAGCTTATCCCTGAAAAAAAATTATTGCATGTTAGAATTATTTCAAATAATGATATTAGAAATGCTTGACATTCTTTGGAGTAGGAAGACATGGTTAGAAACCTTGTGACCACATCTATACCTCTACATATATCTCAGATATAAGACAATAGGGCAGATTTACTTACCAGGTCCATTCGCGATCCAGCGGCGCGTTCTCTGCGGAGGATTCGGGTCTTCCAGCGATTCACTAAGGTAGTTCCCCCGATGTCCACCAGGTGTCGCTGCTGCGCTGAAGTTCGTCGGAGTGCACTTAAGTTCACCGTCCTCACTGGGTGCAGGTAAGCGCGTGTCAAGCGGTGGTTTTTCCGAATCCGTCGGGTTTTCTTACAGCCACGCCACCCGATTTCCGTCATGTGCATGCCGGCACCGATGCGCCACAATCCGATCGCGTGCACCAAAATCCCGGGGCAATTCAGGGAAAATTGGCGCACATCGGAAATTTTATGATAACCCGTCGGATAAATATGATTTGGGCCATTAGTAAATGACCCCCAATGTAGATATAACATATTCAGTATTTTATCCAGAAAGATAGCTATATTACTAAAGATGGATCCTAAATCGGGCCACCAGGGGGTTTTGTCAACAATTTATATATTTTTGGTAATATATATAGCTGCCTTGCTTATTAGTATATTAAGTTTCTTCTCTATGGAAAACCTAGGATCCAACCCCACCTGTTTGTAAGCATTAGAATCTAACAATTGTCTCTCTATATCCTCAGGACTTGTCCATGACGACAATCTCTCCGCCCTTATTGGACTGTTTGATGACCAGACTGTCGTCATGGGCAAGTTCCTCCAATGCCAAAATGTAATCATTTTTCATATTCGGATACTTATAGTGTTCTATACTTCATTCTTGATTCCTCAATATCATGTTTAATAGCAGTGATAAATGCCTCAATAGCTGGATCATCCATATTTGGATTAAATTTCCTCTTATGGAAGTGGATTAAAGGGAAAAAAGTGGAGCTTCCTCAGTGCGCTGCTACATTGATTTCAGGTTCAACCAATGTTTGATCACAAAATCATTTTATTCAACAAAGTGTCAATTAATGAACAACGCGTTTCGGGGGCTGACCGATCCATTCGTCAGGTTCTTAAATATTCGTGATCTAGTTGGAGGAGGAATAGAGCTGATTGAAAAGCAGTGGTAATACTAGATATTATGGTGGGTCGGTATGTTGGGTTAGTTATTGAAAGGTGGTTTCTGAGAGCACATTGGGATGAGGCCCTTGGGACCAATGTTGATGATTCATATTATAGAATAGTCTCTTTGATCTCATTTAGACCGTTGGGTTGCAAAGTAACAAATTTTTGAATCCAAAATACTTCCCGCCTTCTGAGTTTATTGAAGCAGTCAGACACAGTATCCGGGATCCAATCTATTGGGGTGATACAAATTTTGATTTTTTTCTTCTTTTGCGTGGTCTAGGGTGGTATGTTTTGAAAGGCTCCAGATCTTTGAATCCAAATACGAACAGGGAAGAAAACGGGAATTTCAGATGTGGTGAGTAAGACGCTATGCGCAAAGCACTCACAGTGGGCAGAAGTCCCTACAGGCAACAAGCACGGTTGAATTTCCCCGAATAAACACCATTTCGATTGTAAAACAAGATATGGAATAGACGTAATATCATGTACCTGCGCAAAAAATATTGTAGGAAGAACTACGCAACCGCTGCACAAGCGCACTAAACACCACAGATGTAATATGAAGAGAACATTCTGAAACACTCTCTAATAAACCCCTCAAATATTTTCCCCACCACAGCAGTTAGACTCACGGGTCTGTAGTTTCCAGGATCGCTATTTGATCCTTTTTTGTATATTGGTACCACATTTGCTATGCGCCATTCCTGTGGAATTTGATAATATACCTACAATTACTACATCCTAAGCATGGATAACCCCTCCTTTCTACCGGATGCCAAAAATGTCTGTGTAACCTTTTTCTCCGATCCTAAATCTGACTGTACCAGTTGATCCTTCAAATTAGTGGTCCATCGTTACGAGAAAAGAGGGGTGTCAGTGATCACCCCCCCATTTTTTGAGACCATTCACAAGATTGGGCCAGTGGGAATATATTATACAGGATACCGTGTTACTTGATTCAGAATATGTGAAGATGAAGGCAACATGATTTGTAAAAGTGTATCAAATAGGGGGAGTAAGAGTCTCTTCCTTAATTTTCTGGTTAACCCTTCCTTAAGGATTCTGGATGGGTAACCCCTATTTTTCAATCTCATCTCCATCTAGTCTAATCTACGGTTGGCTATTCCTTCATCCTCAACCATACGTTTCACACGAAGCATCTGACTGTAAGGTAATGATCTCACCATACTTCTTGGGTGACAACTGTCAAATCTGAGCAAATTTGTTTTTGTACGTCTCTTTCACATGAATATCTGTAACAATATCTTATCTTTCAATGTTACCTGGACATCAAGAAACACTATACTTACTTTGGACCATACATGGGTAAATTTGACAGTTGGATCCACTGTATTAAGAAACTCAAAGAAAGATAACAGTTGTGTCTCATCACCCCTCCATCAAACAAAGACATCATCTATGTATCGCCACCACCTCAGAACATGGTGGTGGGAAACATAGATGAAGCTCTCCTCAAGGGACTGCATGTAGATGTTGGCATTTGTCGGAGCAATGTTAGACCCCATGGCGGTACCATGAAGCTGAACGTACAGCTTATCCCTGAAAAAAAATTATTGCATGTTAGAATTATTTCAAATAATGATATTAGAAATGCTTGACATTCTTTGGAGTAGGAAGACATGGTTAGAAACCTTGTGACCACATCTATACCTCTACATATATCTCAGATATAAGACAATAGGGCAGATTTACTTACCAGGTCCATTCGCGATCCAGCGGCGCGTTCTCTGCGGAGGATTCGGGTCTTCCAGCGATTCACTAAGGTAGTTCCCCCGATGTCCACCAGGTGTCGCTGCTGCGCTGAAGTTCGTCGGAGTGCACTTAAGTTCACCGTCCTCACTGGGTGCAGGTAAGCGCGTGTCAAGCGGTGGTTTTTCCGAATCCGTCGGGTTTTCTTACAGCCACGCCACCCGATTTCCGTCATGTGCATGCCGGCACCGATGCGCCACAATCCGATCGCGTGCACCAAAATCCCGGGGCAATTCAGGGAAAATTGGCGCACATCGGAAATTTTATGATAACCCGTCGGATAAATATGATTTGGGCCATTAGTAAATGACCCCCAATGTAGATATAACATATTCAGTATTTTATCCAGAAAGATAGCTATATTACTAAAGATGGATCCTAAATCGGGCCACCAGGGGGTTTTGTCAACAATTTATATATTTTTGGTAATATATATAGCTGCCTTGCTTATTAGTATATTAAGTTTCTTCTCTATGGAAAACCTAGGATCCAACCCCACCTGTTTGTAAGCATTAGAATCTAACAATTGTCTCTCTATATCCTCAGGACTTGTCCATGACGACAATCTCTCCGCCCTTATTGGACTGTTTGATGACCAGACTGTCGTCATGGGCAAGTTCCTCCAATGCCAAAATGTAATCATTTTTCATATTCGGATACTTATAGTGTTCTATACTTCATTCTTGATTCCTCAATATCATGTTTAATAGCAGTGATAAATGCCTCAATAACTGGATCATCCATATTTGGATTAAATTTCCTCTTATGGAAGTGGATTAAAGGGAAAAAAGTGGAGCTTCCTCAGTGCGCTGCTACATTGATTTCAGGTTCAACCAATGTTTGATCACAAAATCATTTTATTCAACAAAGTGTCAATTAATGAACAACGCGTTTCGGGGGCTGACCGATCCATTCGTCAGGTTCTTAAATATTCGTGATCTAGTTGGAGGAGGAATAGAGCTGATTGAAAAGCAGTGGTAATACTAGATATTATGGTGGGTCGGTATGTTGGGTTAGTTATTGAAAGGTGGTTTCTGAGAGCACATTGGGATGAGGCCCTTGGGACCAATGTTGATGATTCATATTATAGAATAGTCTCTTTGATCTCATTTAGACCGTTGGGTTGCAAAGTAACAAATTTTTGAATCCAAAATACTTCCCGCCTTCTGAGTTTATTGAAGCAGTCAGACACAGTATCCGGGATCCAATCTATTGGGGTGATACAAATTTTGATTTTTTTCTTCTTTTGCGTGGTCTAGGGTGGTATGTTTTGAAAGCCGTGTTTCGCAGAAATGTCTTCTTTCATATACATCTGTGGTGTTAGGCGCTGGTGCAGCGGTGCGAGTTCTCCTACAATTTTTTGCGCAGGTACATGATATAGTCTATTAACATAGTGTTTTACAATCGAAATGGTTTTATTCCGGGAACGATTTCAAGGGTTGCTGTTGCCTTGTAGGGATCTTATGCCCACTGTGGTGCTGCAGCATAGAAATATTCATCCCACATCTGAAGATCCATTTTTCCTTCCATGTTCGGTATTTGGATTCAAAGATAGGGAATAACATGGGGGAAGGATACTCTTCAGTGTTGATTGCTAGCAGGAAGGGGAAGTTTGGTTATTCGGTAGGGATTCCCCCAGAATGGGGTCTGTTGAAGAAGAGTGTGCCCAATTGTCCATAAGGACATTTTAAGTCTCTGTGTGGACATTAAAGGCGGTGATAAAATTCAGTTCAAATGGAACTCTGGTTCACGGTCAGCATTTCATCTTGCGTGAGCTCTAGCGGCCCTTTTATACGACGGTTTTTATGAGAGGTGTGGGTTTATCCCTTTTCTTGAACCTAGTATCAAATCCTTGATTGTTTTTTGTAACACTCGTCCCTTGTGCATTTTTGCTGATTCTTCCTAGAATGGCTGAATGGGATGTTTCATAACCCATTTCCATAGTGGCCCGATTTTGAAAGTCCAGATAGCTATTGACGTCTACTTTTTAAAATATGTGTTTGTAAGAATGCAAGTTCCTTCAGAACACATTGAGATTGTCTAGGATTCTATACTGTATTCTATAAATTGGCCCGTAAAAGAGATTCCCAGTTATAGGTTGAGGTGATCTATGAAGTCTTGTGGCCTTGATTTGGCATCCCCCTTCCACAGAAAGAAGAGGTAATCTATATACCGTCTAAAAGGATATAGGTGACGCCATGTTCATTGGCCAAGATGTATTCCTATTCAAATACCCCCATTGAAGAGGTTGGCGAAACTTGGTGCTACTCTAGGGCCCAGGCTGTCCCTTACTTGTTGGGGAAAATCGGCTTTTGAGAAAGGTAAAGTAGTTATTGTTGATGATGGGGATGAATTTAGAGGCTGAATTCTAAGCTTTCAAAAGGAAAGGCTTGGTTGCTTCCACAGTTAGCTAGGTCTCTGTTGGGAAGTGTTCTACACACCGGAAAGTCCTTTCAAGTGTTCTAGATCGAATATAGAGCTGCAACATCCAATGTCATCAAGAGGTAGGTAGTCTTCTTCCCCACTCAGTGTGCTGAATCTTCAGGAAGCTCTTAGGTTTTGCACACATGAGTTGGAGGATGATATCCAGATATTGTGAGAGGTTGCTGGTGAGGAGTTTTTACTCCTGACGATAATGGGCCGTACGGGTGGATTCTCCAGGGATTTGTGCACCGGGTAGGTGGTAATGTAGGTAGGGTATAGGGGGTTGTGACGTAAGGAAACTTCTTTACCTTTTCGAGAGGATGTTGATCTAGTCTGTAATGAGTGCAAGTAGTCCTTTTGCAGTTCTTTGAAGGGGATGGCTTAACTTGATGGGGATAGAGTATTCCTGTCATTAAGGTGTTGAGTGCTTTTTACGGTATCCTTGGGGCTGGATCAATGATTCCCCCTCCTTTTATGCTGCCTAGAATAATGATTTCCTTATGTCTTTCAGGATCCTTATCGCCCTCCTTTCTGGTCTTTCAGATTGTGCTTAGAACGCAAGGTTTTTCGGGAGGTCTGTCTGAAGTCTTTGGTGACCATGTCGCAAAAGTAGCTATATGATGGCCCTGATTTATGAACTGGATAGAACGATGATTTTGGTTTGACGTCACCGAGTGTTTTGTTATGCCTTGAGAACCTCTTGGCGTTTCTGATGTCCTGGGTTGTCTGGTTGATGGCGGGTACATGATTTGCTCTACTTTTTCTCTCCTGTTGGCAAAATGCCTCTTGAGTTTGCTATAGTGCACTTATGGAGGTCCAAGAAGTCCGTTATGTGCTGCTTCATATTGTCCACCTTGAGGGGGATAGGATTTCCCTGTTGTCTAAAAAAGGAACTTCGCCGTTGATCCTCATTCCGATGTTGTCCACAATAATGATAATCATGGTGTGAGTCCTAAAGTAGGGGTGAAGCTTGAAAGTACATTCGACTGTGGTATCACCGAGTGTAGGATTGGAAGTATTACTCTATTGGAGAGACGCAAATCACTAGAGATAAAGCGGTCAACCTCTCATTGTTTGGTGACTTTGTTTCTGAAAAACCAAAAATGTTTTTAAATGGATCTAAAGAAATTCTGTAGATCTAATTCTAAACTGGAACCAGTGCAATGAGCAGGACAAATGGCAGTCCTATTCAAAGCAATAATGTAAGATGAAATGTTCATCAATAATGTCCGTTTTATTCCTAGATCGGTGGTTATCTTGGGGTCGGGTGCGATTCCTCCATCTCTGATGAAGAATGCCTCCCTCTGTAGTTGTGTCTTCTCCCAGATCGGGGACAGGGACGCGTTTGGAAAAAGAGGTCATGTCAGTTGGTGATTTCAGATGCCTGTTCCTGTCATTTCCATTTCTTCAGTGGATTCTCCGTGTTTGTGTGTGTTCCCTGTGGTTCTAAGACTGGACAACTAGAGATGAGGGAGTATACTTGTACGAGCTTGATGCTCGTTCGAGTATTAAGAGTACTCGAAACGCTCGGTGCGGATAGGACGAAGTATTTCCACCTGCTCGTAGATCGAGCATTTAATCTAAAAAAACCAAGACAGTGTAGAAGGGAACACATTGAAGAATAGAAAAAAAAACAGGGAAACACAGTGAACACAGGATATTAAGTGAAAAACCCCACATAAGAACACAGTGAAGAATAGATTACAGATGTCCACATCTGCTTACTTGTCGGAAGATACGCGAGGAACGGGTGTTGCGAACAAAAATAGCATGTGACGAACAAATATATGTGTGAAGCAAACACATGACGAACAAGGTGAGCAGGACAGAGACACCGGGGAGAAAGCACAGAGACACCGGGAGCAGCACAGAGCCATCGGGCAGTGGCACGGAGACATAGGGCAGGCGAAGGAGACCTAGGGGGAACGGAGACATAGGGGCACGGAGACATAGGGGCCGGAGTATGGAAGAATAGGGGCACGGAGACTAGGGCACGGAGACATCGGGGCACGGAGACATCGGGGCCGGAGAGGAGAGAGACATCGGGGCACGGAGACATAGGGGCACGGAGAGACATAGGGCACGGAGACAAGGGGCACGGAGACATAGGGGCACGGAGACATAGGGGCACGGAGAGACATCGGGGCACGGAGACTAGGGGCACGGAGAATAGGGGCACGGAGACATGGGGGCACGGAGACATCGGGGCACGGGAGCATAGAGGGCACGGAGACAAGGGGCACGGAGACATAGGGGCACGGAGACATAGGGGCACGGAGAATCGGGGCACGGAGACATGGGGCAGGAGACCATCGGGGCACGGGAGACATAGACATAGGGGCACGGAGAATAGGGGAAGGAGACCTAGGGGCACGGAGGGACATCGGGGACGGAGGACATCGGGCACGTGAGTGACATCGGGGCACGGAGACAGCGGGGCACGCGAGACATAGGGACGGAGAAGAATAGGGGCAGGAGACACAGGGGCACGGAGTAGACATCGGGGCACGGTGACATCGGGGGCACGGAGACATCGGGGGCCCGGAGACTCGTGCAGCGGCACGGAGGAAATCGGGGCCCGGAGACAGCGGCGGGAACGGGGAGACATCGGGGCACGGAGGCACATCGGGGCACGGAGACATCGGGGCACGGAGGAATCGGGGCACGGAGACATAGGGGCACGGAGACATAGGGGCCGGAGACATCGGGGGCACGGTGACATCGGGGCCCGTGAGGTGAGTGACAGCGGGGCACGTGGTGACATGGGGCACGCGTTGCATCGGGGGCACGGTGACATCGGGGCAATGGTGACATCGGGGCACGGCGACATCGGGCCAGGGCACGGAAAGACAGCGGGCAGCGGCACGGAGACATCGGGGGACTTCAGTGGAAGAAGAGCAGCGGATTCCCGGGACAGCGTACGTATCTCCCGACAAGTAAGCAGAGGTGCCGAACATGTAAATCTATTCTTCAATGTGTTTTTCACTTGCGTTTTTCACTTAAATGATCCTGTTGTTCACTGATGTTCACTGTTTTATTCTATTTTCACTGGTATTACATCCTGATAACTTGTCGGGAGATAATATAAGCGCGGAACAGTGAAGAATGAGATTGCAGAGGTTGCTTACAATCTGCTAATTATCAGAAGACATTCTTTTTCAATTCAATTAACACATTTTATTCCCGAACCATGGGCCCTTGAAAATGCTCGAGTCTCCAGACTTCAATGGGGCTCGTTATTCGAGACGAGCACTCGAGCACAGAAAAGTTTCGTCTCGAATAACGAGCACCCGAGCATTTTAGTGCCGATCCATCTATACTGACAACCATATATTTGCTTGAAAGATCTATCTTCATTATCACGATACCCAGTATAAGGATAATGCGTATGTGTGTTTTATGTATATGGGTGTGGAGTGTAGTATATGCGGCAAGGTACTGTTCGTATGGTGTTAGTTTGAGTATGGGTTATATGCTCATCTGTGGTTGTTTAGGCGCTTGTGCAGCGGTTGCGTAGTTCTTCCAACATATTTTTTTACGCAGGTACATGATATTACGTCTATTACATAGCTTGTTTTACAATCGAAATGGTGTTTATTTGGGAACGATTCACCGGTGCTTGTTGCCTGTAGGGATCTTATGCCCACTGTGAGTGCTTTGCAGCATAGACATCTTACATCACCATATCTGAAGATTCCCTTTTTCCTTCCCTGTTCGGTATTTGGATTCAAAGATCTGGGAATACTGGGGGCTAGGATACTCTTCAGTGTTGATGCTCGCCGGAAGGTGAAGTTTGGTTTCTTCGGTAGGGATTCCCCCAGAATGGGGTCGTTGAGTAGGATGTGCCCATTGTCCATAAGGACATTTTTAATGTCTCTGTGTTGGACATTAAAGGCGGTGATAAAATTCAGTTCAAATGGATTTTTAGGCTCACTCTGTTTCACTGTCAGGCATTCATCTTGCGTGAGCTCAGCGTCCCTTTTATACGCCTGTTTTATGAGAGGTGTGGGGTATCCCTTTTCTTTGAACCTAGTATTCAAAATCCTTGATTGTTTTTTGTAACACTCGTCCCTTGTGCATTTTTTTCTGATTCTTCTATACTGGCTGAATGGGATGTTTCATAACCATTTTCCATAGTGGCCGCTTTGAAAGTCCAGATAGCTATTGACGTCTACCTTTTTAAAATATGTGTTTGTAAGAATGCAAGTTCCTTCATGAAATACATTGATGTCTAGGAATTCTATACTGTATTATTCTAAATTGGCCGTAAAAGAGATTCCCCAGTTATTATGGTTGAGGTATTACGTCTATTACATAGCTTGTTTTACAATCGAAATGGTGTTTATTCGGGAACGATTCACCGGTGCTTGTTGCCTGTAGGGATCTTATGCCCACTGTGAGTGCTTTGCAGCATAGACATCTTACATCACCACATCTGAAGATTCCCTTTTTCCTTCCCTGTTCGGTATTTGGATTCAAAGATCTGGGAATACTGGGGGCTAGGATACTCTTCAGTGTTGATGCTCGCCGGAAGGTGAAGTTTGGTTTCTTCGGTAGGGATTCCCCCAGAATGGGGTAGTTGAGAAGGATGTGCCAATTGTCCATAAGGACATTTTTAATGTCTCTGTGTTGGACATTAAAGGCGGTGATAAAATTCAGTTCAAATGGAACTCTGTTTCACTGTCAGGCATTCATCTTGCGTGAGCTCAGCGGCCCTTTTATACGCCTGTTTTATGAGAGGTGTGGGGTATCCCTTTTCTTTGAACCTAGTATTCAAAATCCTTGATTGTTTTTTGTAACACTCGTCCCTTGTGCATTTTTTTCTGATTCTTCTATACTGGCTGAATGGGATGTTTCATAACCATTTTCCATAGTGGCCGCTTTGAAAGTCCAGGTAGCTATTGACGTCTACCTTTTTAAAATATGTGTTTGTAAGAATGCAAGTTCCTTCATGAAATACATTGATGTCTAGGAATTCTATACTGTATTATTCTAAATTGGCCGTAAAAGAGATTCCCCAGTTATTATGGTTGAGGTGATCTATGAAGTCTTTGGCTGATTTGGCATCCCCCTTCCACAGAAAGAAGAGGTCATCTATATACCGTCTAAAATGGATTATATGGTGACGCCATGTGTCATTGGCCAAGATGTATTCCTCTTCAAATACCCCCATGAAGAGGTTGGCGAAACTTGGGGCTACTCTAGTGCCCATGGCTGTCCCTTTTACTTGGTGGAAAATCTGCTTTTGGAAAGTAAAGCAGTTATTAGTTGATGATGAGAATGAATTTAGAGGAGGAATTCTAAGCCTTTCAAAAGGAAGGCTTGTTGCTCCACAGTTAGTCTATGGTCTCTGTTGAGGAAGTGTTCTACACACCGGAGTCCTTTTCAATGTTCTATATTCGAATATAGAGCTGCAACATCCAATGTCATCAAGAGGTAGTCTTCTTCCCACTTCAGTTGTGCTGAATCTTTCAGGAAGCTCTTAAGGTTGCACACATGAGTTTGTAGGATGATATCCAGATATTGTGAGAGGTTGCTGGTGAGGGAGTTTACTCCTGAGATAATGGGCCGTCCGGGTGGATTCTCCAGGGATTTGTGCACCTTGGGTAGGTGGTAAATGTAGGGTATAGAGGGGTCTGTGACTGTAAGGAACTTTCTTTCCTTTTCCGAGAGGATGTTGATCTTGTCTGTAATGAGTGCAAGGTAGTCCTTTTGCAGTTCTTTGAAGGGGCTAACCTTGATGGGGATATAGTATTCCTTGTCATTCAGGATGTTGAGTGCTTCTTTAAGGTAATCCTTGGTGTCCTGGATTACTGTTCCCCCTCCTTTTTCTGCTGCTTGAATAATGATTTCCTTATTGTCTTTCAGGCTCCTAATCGCCCTCCTTTCTGGTCCTTTCAGATTGTGCTTTAGAACGCAAGGTTTTTCCGTGAGGTGTCTGAAGTCTTTGGTGACCATGTCGCAAAATGTGGCTATATGGTGGCCCTGATTGTGAACTGGATAGAACGATGATTTTGGTTTGACGTCCACCTGATGTGTTTTTGTGGCCTGAGAACCTCTTGGCGTTTCTGATGTTCCTCGGTTGTCTGGGTTTGATGGCGGTACATGATTTGCTCTACTTTTTCTCTCCTGTATGGCAAAATGCCTCTTGAGTTTTCTAGTGCACTTATGGAGGTCCAAGAAAAGTTGGAAATTATCCGCCTTCTCCGTGGGGCAGAAGGATAGGCCTCTTTTGATTATACTTTCCTCCGAGGAGTTTAGGCTGTATGAAGAAAGGTTGAAAATTTTGATGTCGCCTGATTTTATATTAGTGATGGTTTTTCTCTTTTTTGCCGCCACGTTTCCCTCTTCTGGCCTTTTTCTTTTTTTCTCTTGCGCAGGGAAGAAGTCCGTTATGTGCTTCTTCATATTGTCCACTCTTGAGGGGGATAGGGATTTCCCCTGCTGTCTTAAAAAAGGAACTATCGCCGTTGATCCCATTCCTGAGTTGTCCACAATAATGATATCCCTGGTGTTAGTCTCTAAAGTAGGTGAGCTTGAAAGTACATTCGATGTGGTATCACCGAGTGTAGTATTGGAAGTATTTACTCTTATTGGAGAGATGCAAATCACTAAGAGATAACTCAGTCAACCTCTCCTTGTTTGGTGACTTAGTTTCTGAAAACCAAATTTTTAGTTCAATGGATCTAAAGAAATTCTGTAGATCTAATTCTAACTGGAACCAGTGCAATTAGCAGGACAAAATGGCAGTCCTTTATTCAAAGCCATAATTTGTAAGATGAAATGTTCACAATCATGTCCTTTTTATTCCTCGCTTCCTGTTGGTATCTTTGGGTCTGGGTCGATTCCTCCATCTCTGATGCCGAATGCCTCCCTCTGTAGTGTGTCTTCTCCCAGATCAGGGGACAGGGACGCTTTTTGGAAAAAAGAGGTCATGTCAGTTGGTGATTTCAGATGCCTGTCCTGTCATTTCCATTTCTTCAGTGGATTCCTCCGTGTTTGTTGTGTGTTCCTGGGTTCCTAAGACTGACAACCATATATTTTGCTTGAAAGATAATCTTCATTATCACGATACCATTATATATATAATGCTGTATGTGTGTTTATGTATATGGTGTGTATGTGTATGTATATGCTGCATGTACTGTAGTTATGTGTGTATTTGATGTATGTGTTTATATGCTGTGTGTACTGAATGTATGTGAATGTATGTGTTTGTTCTATGTGTGAATATATGCTATATGTGTGTGTATATGCTATATGTGTGTGTATATGCTATGTGTGTGTATATGCTATATGTGTGTGTATATGCTATATGTGTGTGTATATGCTATATGTGTGAGTATATTCTTCTTGCCCGCCGAAACGGCGCCTAAAACTGTGTTAAAGTAAATGATTAATAAGAGGGCAGAAAATATACTACACTTGGGCGCACAAAAGTGATAAATGTGGGCCCTTATAAAAAGTTAGAGTTTTGAAAAAAAAAAAATCGTCAGACTGTGCCTAATTCAATCAACCCCTAATAAATTGTCCCTGCACTTAGTGTTTGGAGATTGTTGTGTCACTAAGAGCTAATATAACGTTCGCAGTCTCCCTGCAAATTCCCTCACATATGGTACTAGCTGCAGACTGCTATGCCACAAGTCCCGCCACAAGCAAACAAAAAATAAATATAGTAAATAACACTATTGTATCCCGTACGGGCTGTTGGTTCTGTAACTCACTCTTCCAACTTAACTAAATACATCCTAACGCTTTCCCTGACCAGCAGCACAGCTCTCTCCCCTAACAGGCATCCATACACAGAATGATCCGAGCAATCCGGTGCGCGCTAGTCTATCTACGTCGATGGATCAGGCCAGCCCACTGCTAATCGACGTGTAAGTTACCCCACTCATGCTGGGTGAGTACTGAGTCTCTGGCTTGTGGATTGGCTTCTGTTTCTGGCCGCCAAAAATCAAAACGAGCGGGAGATGCCAATTTTCCCTCCGAGCTGGCGAAATACTCTTCCGAGCAACAGCAGTTTCTAGTCGCTAATAGCTCGAAGAGCCTCAAGCTCGGACGAGTGTGTTCGCTCATCTCTATTATTAACCACTCACTCTAGCCTTTCGTTGTGTCGCAGATCAAGATGGCAAAATAAAACATTACAAAGGGTGTAGGTCACACCATCTATTAGTACCATATACCAGGAACTTCCCCAAGGTGTTGAGAGGATTGGGATTCAGAGCACACTACTCATATTCTTGGGACTGTCCTTCTCATCTACCATTATGACCACCGCCACATGTATCACCGAGTTTTTCTGTTGTTTATCGCCTTTCATGCATGCCAACATTTTTTTTGCGCCATTTTTTGTTGCTCCTAAACTCCAAACTAGGCGTGCCCAAAATACCCGCTTTCACTCAATCTATCTTACAATCCAGATTGTTTTGGCTCCACCTAAGATATTCATCACTTCACGTTTTCATTTTAGGTCAAAAAACGGGCGCACAACACTCCATCCCGAAGAGTGTTCACTGAGAAGTACACTGAGGCCCTTTGCAGACCAATCTCATTTCTAGCACAACTCAACCAACACTAAACATATAATAGTAATAACCTTTACATACACTGCACGACACTAGTACAGATCTATACAGACCAGAGCTGGCAGGACTCTCTTTACGTTCATTCACCTTCTATTTACAAAACATTCTGCAAAAGCCTCAGCTCAGAGCAGAGAGAAAGAAACTTTGCAGATGTTGCAGATATACCGACAAGTGTTCACCAAGTTCTGCACATATCATGCCATTGTGTCGAGGGGGATACTGTGCAGAATTACAGGGTGGCAACAGACACCAGCACGGGGGGATCCCCTCCAGGAGAGCCTCTGCTGAGGAAGGTCACTGGGTGGCAGGTGTCACACACCTGGGGTGCTGCTGTGATGTTATCTTCATTCTGGGATTTGGTAGAGCAGAGAGGATCTGTACAGGATCACAATGTAAGTGCTCTGAATCTAACATTGCGCCTACCTGCGCCAAAATTGCGCCTAACTGGGTTTAAAGTAAGTTATATAAGAGGGGCTGGAAAAAAGTAGAAAAAACTACGACACTAGGCGCACAAAATGATAAATGTGCCCTACATCTCTAATATTTATAATCCCACATAGTAAAAAGGCAAATATGTGTTATCACCGCCACCAGCTCTCTGCTGCTAATAGACAGAGCAGACATAGATCAAAAAAAATTCAACAGTAACCCACCCCTAGGCACAAGAACCACTTGACTTCTACCAGCTTCATCATAACAAGGCATTGGAAGGGATCCCTCTATGTCCACCGACCGTGGCAAAGATGTAATAAGACAATTAAATACCACTTGTGCGTAATGAAAAAGCCATAGCTATAAAAACGGAGAACAACTCACTTGAACCCCAATGGGAGACTGACAAGTCCCAATGCTCACACTGAGTTCCTAGCCATATCGCCACCACATCACCCTGAGGCAAGATCACCACCACAAGAAATTATAAAGAATGTTTGTTTTCTTGTCCCTATTGCAGTTGATGGACAACCTTAATGAACCGGACTTCGTGGTACTGACCGGTACTAAGTTAAAGTCCAAGGGCCCTTTAATTCACTTTTGTGCGCCTAATTGTAGTAGTTTGCCGCCTAAATTCTGGCGCACTGTTTTTGCCAGGATTATCACAAGCTACCCACCCAATAACCATCGGTGATAATATATTTTCTTTTCTTCCTCTTTTTCTGCCTCTTAATTAATCACTTTACTTAACACAGTTTGGCGGCAGTTTAGGCGGCATGTTAGATTCGGGCACTTACATTGATCCTGCTACAAATCTCCCTCTCTGCTTCTCCACATCCCAGAATGAGATACATCACAGCAGCACTCCAGTGTGTGACACCACCCCCATGATCTCCTCATCAGGTGCTTCTCCTGTAGGGGATCCCCCAGTGCTGGTCTCCTGCTGCACCCCCTGTAATCGCTGCACAGTATCCCCCTCAGACACTGTGCAAATTAACATGGGGGACGCTTGTTTGTAGCATCTGCAACTTTCTCTCTGCAAACTTGTGTCAACTTCTCTTGCTCTTGCTGTGATCTCAGCGTTTTGCGAAATAATTTTGTATAGAAGGTGTGAACTTAAATAGAGTCTGCATCGCCTGTCTGCCAGAGTATCTTCCAGTATCTATTATATGTTCTAAGTCTGGCTGAGCTCAGTGCTTTCCTTCTCAGTACCCGCCACCTTTCGATGGAATGTTTTTTTGCGCCCGTTTTTTTTGCGCTAAATAAAACGTTGGCAAGTATGATATCATTAGGCCAGCAAAACATCTGGATGGTAAGATAATGAGGGAAAGCTGCTTATTTTTTGCTGCGGGCGTTTTAATTACAATTGCAAAAATGGCGCAAAACGGTGCGCCTGAATGAAAAGGCCGCAAAAATAACAAAAAACGAGTTGATAGATGTGGCCCCAGTTTTGGTTAATGAAACGCACTCTAACACATGTTCTAACTAACTAACCAGCATAATTGCTAACTCGCTTTAATACTGATGTAATCGTGTTAGACATGTAAAATGTTTATTATATACACTTGTCAATGTATACTTCTTTTTTTTTTTTTTATTTCCAATAACAATATTTCTTTAAAAAAAAAAAAAATATAATCTATCTATTTATCTCTATCTATCTCATATCTATGTATCATCTATCTATCCAATATCTATCTACCTATCTATCTATCTTCTATCTATCTATCTATCTATCTATCTATCCTTTCTATCTATCCAATATCTATCTACACCTTCTACTATCTATCTTTATCTATCTATCTATCTATCTCTATCTATCTATCTATCTATCTATCTACTATCTCATATCTATGTATCATCTATCTATCTATCTATTATCTATCTATCTATCTATCTCATATCTATCTATCTATCTCATACCTATCTATCTATCTATCGCTCTCTCTATCTATCTATCTCTCATATCTATCTATCTAGAAGCAGAGATCCAAGCGCGACAACCTATGAAGCCGGGTGCATAATCCGCACAATCCGTGGCAAAGGATTCTTGGTATATTTAAAGAGAAGCAGCAGCACTCTGATAGTGAATCAAAGCAGGGTGATCTTTATTTCAAGGGTTCAACGTTTCGGTGTGTTTACCTTTTTCAAGCTTGAAAAAGGTGGACACACCAAACGTTGCACCCTTGAAATAAGATCACCCTGCTTTGATTCACTATCAGAGTGCTGCTTGCTTTTCTTTAACCCCTTCCCGACATTTGACGTAATAGTACTGCATCGCGGGAGGTGCGTTTCCCGCAAAATGCAGTACTATTACGTCAAGCTCTTCTGGCCCCGGCTCCTGAACGGAGCCGGGGCCAGAAGCTGCGGGTGTCGGCTATATGTTATAGCTGACACCCGCCTCTAACACCCCGCGATCGGAGATTCCTCCTCGCGGTGTTAACCCCTAACACGCCGCGGTCGCGCTGACCGCGGCGTGTCGAGGCATTTAAAGTCATTTAAATGCGAATCGGACCCCCCCCGCGGCGCTTACCGGGGGGGTCCGCTCCTCCGATCGCAGCCCCGGACTGCCGGTGCCCGGGCTGGCGATCCTCCTCTCGTGCCGGGTCCCGTGCCTCCTGGCAGGACCCGGCTGTAGACACTGGGCATGCGCAGCATGCTCATGTCTTACATTACACAGCGTGCAATACATCTGTATTGCACTGTGTTAACCTGTAAAAAGCTTGAACAAGTGATCAAAGATCACTTGTTCAGCTTAGTGTCATTAACTGTTAAAAAGGAAAAATCAATAAATACAGGTTTTTTATAGAGTCTGCAGCTCCTGTCTGTAGTGTATCTAATTGTATCTATTAGATGTACCAGTGTCTGGCTGAGCTCAGTGCTTTCTTCTCAGATAACGCCACCTTCGGGCTGGAGTGTTTTTGCGCCCGTTTTTGCGCCTAAATGAAAACGTTGCAAGTGATGAATATCATTAGGCGCAGCAAAACATCTGGATTGGTAAGATAGATGAGGGAAAGCTGCTTATTTTTGGCGTTCTATCTATCATATATCTATCTATCTATTATCTATCTATCTATCTATCTATCTACCTCCTATCTATCTATCTATCTATCTATCTATCTATCTATCTATTTCATATAGTATCTATGTATCTTACACCTGTATTTCTATCTTCTCTATTGCTCTAATGTTATCATATCTGTCTATCTACCCACTATCTTTTATCATTCCTTTTAAAGATCTCTAATAATGATAAGCGGCCATGTTAAAAATTTAAAAATCAGTTTGAGACCTGGTACTTAACCAGGACCCGAATCCCCACCGGTAAATTACTGCGGCCACGCCGGTCACTGCCGTCATTGGAAGTGAAAATCCTCCCCACAATGGTGGCGCAACAATCAAATGCTACTGGCGACTTTGCCAGCTGCATTTAAAGCGTTAACACCTGCGGTATGTCCCAGCATTAATGGCATGGTGTTTGAGCCGAACCCAGACCTGAGCTTCTAACGAACTTTGTGGTCTGTGTCCACTCAACACTAATGATACGCCACCCCTCTGCTTGTGCCGAATCTTTTAGGAGGCTTCCGTTTCCTGATATATCCAGTGGCCATCTGCCATCTTTCTCAGGTCTGTAGAATTGTGCTATAACCTGCACCAGCTCCTGATACAGTAGTATCACTCCATGGCCAGGTTGTGGGCATAAAGTCTGTGGTCTGTCTATCTATCTATCTATCTATCTATCTATCTATCTATCTATCTATCTATGCTATATATGTGTGTATATGCTATATGTGTGTGTATATGCTATATGTACTTTTGCTCCCCTTAGCAGAAAATACTATGACATAGACTGTAATGAAAAATTAAAATGCTACCGGCCCTTTAATCAGTCCATTGATTTCCTCCGCATGGAGCAGACACAAGACAGAAGATGTCTAGTGGTCACATGTCCACATCACATGTCCTGCATCTGCCTGGGCGGGTCATGTGATCACCACAATGTTTGGCTGTAGTGGGTTGGTTGCAGTGCAGCCAGTATGGCCGGTGTTGTGGTGAGACGTCATCTCAGTGAGAGAATGTGCAGTAATGGCAGTTACATCATTAGTGCAGGATGTCTGTTACATCATCACTGAGCAGAGCATGAGAGGGAGGAGGATTTACTGAGAACTAAATGATCATGGGACTTGTAGTTTCCAGTGGCAGCCATCTTGGTGATAACTCTGCCTACTTTAGAGAGGCAATAACATTTGGTAAATCATAAAATCAAACTATTTAAGCTCCGTTTTGTGAAATTGAGTTTTGTTATATGCATTTATTTATAGCATATAGACGTTCATATTCCTGGAATACCCATTTAATGGAAGCCGTAAATTACCGGCCATTTTTGCATCTAGCTCACAACCACCATTTAATATAGTGTACATGAGACCTTACAGGAAACAACCAGATTAATTAGTGTCAATTTTACAATTATTTCTCTTTTTCCTCGTCTTCTAACTTTTGTCTTCTTTTTTATATCTATGGGGGATGCAATGAGAATGGGGGGGTCTTACATCCCCACTTAGACATGTGTGTTGTTGCTCCATTCATCTCCATGGTACCAGAGAAGCCACTTGACCTTCAATTCCACTCATACAGGGGACATCATTTCTTCAGATCAGAAGATGCCGCCAAACCATTCTGACACATGGGGGCCGGGTGGTTGATAAAGTTACAACTCCTGGCGCATGTCCAGGAACTGTAACTTTTCCTCCTTTATGCAACCTCCTCAGGGATTGGGCACGGAGAGCCACATATCCTGTTAGTATCTCCACCAGGATCTACGGGATTGGGTTGACATCAGCATCAAGTTCCAGCACGTGATAGATAATTGGATTGGTGATAGTTTGTCATATGTTGTGTATTTTATATTTGTTATGTATTTATTATGTATTATGACTTATGTATATGACATTATCTCATTTCTCACAAATTACGAGTCTCTTCACCTTTGATGAATGTTCTCATATTCCCGTTACACAACGGAGAGTGCACCTACCCATGACCCGTGGATTATCCGTGTGACATACCTTCATTTACATCGCCTGACGTATTCTTATTGATTCCCCATCGATGGCTTAATTGTTGATGTTAAATTATTTGTACTAAATTAATCTTCACTTTATTTTTGTCAGCGGCGGAGCCGGCCTCATTACTCATTCCTCCCTCTTCTGATTAATGCGCCGACGCTATGTACATCTTGGTTCCCTGTTCCGTTAATGCATCACCAGGCCGCCATTTCACTGACTGTTGGAGATGACATGATACATAGACTGCTGGCACAAATTGGATCGGCAGCTGTGTCCTTGTTTCCTATTGATTTATTCCTTGAATATTCCTGCTTTCCTAATCTACATCATGTGTTTCGAGT
This sequence comes from Engystomops pustulosus, assembly GCA_019512145.1. NCBI lineage: Eukaryota > Metazoa > Chordata > Amphibia > Anura > Leptodactylidae > Engystomops > Engystomops pustulosus. Next base: position 7,117,896 of record CM033645.1, read on the forward strand.
TCTGTTCATTTATCACTTGTTGTTACAGTCTGCTGTGACAGGAGGTTTATGCTCTGCAAAATATTTCTTCTGTAGTACAGAGATGGAAGAAAGGTGGAAGAATTGCAGAAATCGTGAAATGAAATAATAATAAAAAAAAAAAAAATCAATAAGCTTAATGGGGCTCATTTACTTACCCGGCCGCTGGAGTTCACCGAAAGTGCATTGTCCGACTATAATGCACTGTGCCGCGATTCACTAAGATCGTGCTCCCGATATCCTGCATGTGTCGCTTCCCTGCTCAGGTCCGACAGAGTTCAGCTTCTTTTTAGTGGTGCATCTAAGTGCTTGGGCGTGCGACACGATTTGAAAGTCAAATCTGGCGCTCAGTCAGAATCAGTCAGACAGTCCCAATTTGTGTCACATTTGTGTGCGCCAAAACATTTGTGTGCGGCAAAAATCTTAGTGCAGGCACCTTGAAAATACCTGTTCTAGCCGTGCAATCCCCGAAACAGGTGAACAGTCCGAGTAAAGTGAGCAGCGCGACCCTTAGTAAATGAGCCCCATTATTTTTAACTGTCTAGTCCTGCTTTGAAGCCGGTGACTGTGCCCCTGACGTTGCCCCCTTTCTTGTTGCAGATAGTGCTGCCTGAGGCAAAAGGCTCAACTTGCATCATTGCTGGTGCATACCTGACTAACACTATGGGGATCAATTACTAAGGGTCCGCGGACCGCACTATCGTCAGATGCCAATGATTTCCGATTTGCGCCACATTTAGCAGGGGATTTTGCCGCACAAAATCAGATTTTGGCACAGTGACGGGTAAGTAAATGTGCCCTTATATGACTGGTGGGATCTTTTGATATGGCTCCTAATGTGGAAATGTGCACAAATTGAGGTTTTCTAACACATTTGGACTGATTTGTTCCTGTGCAAGAGAACATCGTGGCTTAAAGGGAATTTATCATCTCCCAAATCACCCCAAAATTTTAACCAGCTTTGTGTAGGGTGCTTTGTAACCTTACCAGACAAACCTTACTTGTGCCCCATATTTTCTGTCATTTTATAGAAAATGTTGTTTTTTGCTGCATTGGGGGGGGGGGGTGTTGACTCTCTCTAACTATGACAATGTTAACGAGAGTCTACTAGCAGTGTCAGCCATATAAAGTTGTAGAGTTAAATATTACCCCTGGAGTGCTGTGTAAGCATACCTTTATGTGTGTTTTTAGTAGCAGCAGGACTATGAAAAATGCATTTAAATTCCAGAATCATCTCTGGAATCTTCTCACAGTGCTGAGTTTTTTTTTTTAATCTCTACATTCAAACTGCTCCCAAACCTGTCTGCTAGACACAAGCTGCTACAGCTCTTACTCAGAGGAGAGGACATAGTGAGATTTCACACACCAGTGCACCACAGTGTCCCAAGTCTAGCTACAATCATGGAATTAAAAAGCATTTTCAAAGTCCTGCTGCTACTTATAACACACATACAAAAGTTTCACGGATATCTAAAGACAATGGGGCAGATTTACTTACCCGGTCCAGTCTCCAACGCTGATTCGGGTCCGGCCGGGATTCAATAAGGTCCGTGTGCCAATAGGGTCCATGTTTTCCAATGGCCACGCCGCCCAATTTCCGTTGCATGCATGTCGGCGCCGAAGCGCCACAATCCGATCGCGTGTGCCAAAAAACGTGGGCAATTCGGTGCAAATTGGAAAAATTCGGGAAACCCGACAAAAAAAGCGATTTGGGCCCCCAATATCTAACACCGGCTGCAGCTTTGTATGGTTGAAGCTGCTGGTAAACTCCCTTTAATCATTTTGTAGAGGAACGGAGCATGGTGGTGTAGTATAAAGAAAGGTAATAAACCACCAGGTCCAGCATCTTACAGCCTAACCTCTGAATTAATGCTCACAGTCACATTACTAGCTGCCCATTTATTTCAAATAATAGAAACGTATACCACTGCAATTCACATGTCTCTCCACAGAGCCTCCCCTCTATATACTCCTTCCCTTCTGTCTACCGCTCTTTTTAATTCTTCCAGTGATCTATGTCTAGCATTTTCCTTTATCTGAACCACTTACTTCCATCTCCAAGACTTTTTCCGTGCTGCACCTACTCTCTGGAATGCACTACCATGGCCAATCAAATGTTTTATAAAAGCAAAACATTTTAGAAATTTAGAGCGGTCTATTACATTGTGTAATCTCCCCTTTCTTTACATTATTCTTGAGACGGGGGAAAGAAAAGGACCAATATTATGGCGAAACTGATTTATACAAAGTCTGTTGAAAAATCAGTTAGTGGGATTTCTCAGAAGTGTCTGAGGTAAAACTGTTCTAGTTGTCCATGGAAACCAATCAGAGCTCAGCTTTCATTTTGTTAAACAGCTGTTGGACAATGAAAGCTGGGCTCTGATTGGTTTCCATGAACAACTAGAACAGTCTTGCTCTCAGACACTTCTGAAAAATCTCCCCCAGTGACCCTTAAAGGGGTATTCCGGGAATATGAACGTCTGACACAAAAACCCATGATGATATAAATAAATGAATACAACAATACTCAATGTCATTAGTCACAAAACAGAGCTGAAATAATATGATTTTATGATTTACAAAATTTATGGCCTCTCTAAAGTAGGTGGAGTTATCACTAAGATGGGCGCCACTGGAAACTACAAGTTCCATGATCCTTTAGTTCTCAGTAACTCCTCCTACCACTTATGCTCTGCTAACAGTGATGATGTAACAGGTTTTCTTGCTCTGTTACCATAGTAATGATGTGTAACTGCCATCACCACAACACTGTCCATACTGGCAGGTACAGGACATGTGATGTGGACATGTGACCAGCGGCCATCTTCTGTCCTGCAACGGACCGCGCGGAGGTAATTAACGGACTGATTAAAGGGCCGGTAGCATTTTAATTCTCCATCACAGTCTATGTCACCAGCGTTTTCTGCTGAGGGGAGCAAAATTTTAAATAACAACTAATTACACATTAGCTTATATTTTGAGTGCCCACTTGTATATGAATTATGCTGATTCCTGGAATACCCCTTTAAGCTTCATGCACATGACTTGCGACACAATCACTTTTTTAAATTCCGCGGTTTGTCCAAATCTGTCGGGTTGTCCGACAAAGCCCGCCCCCCCCCCCCTTCTGTCACGTGCAAGCCGGCACCAAAAATGCGCCAAAATCCGATCGAATGCGCCAAAACCCCGAAAATGTGTCCGACGGACCCTTAGTAAATGAACCCCACTAGTGATTGACTCATTAGTCTGATAATGATGACTTCTACTGATGTTGATATGTTAATATTTAGAAACCTGATGTTTTCTTATATGACTAGTAAATTTTTGTGTCCCCCTGCCACAGAATGGAGTACAGCTGCCACCTCTGCATCCAGTACAGCTACACCCTTCACCTGTGCACATGCCCATAAGGTTCAAGCTCTCTTTGAGCATATATTATAGGTTGCAAATTGTCTACATGATATTATTCTTCAAACACCATCAATTTTCGCCTACGACACAGCGACGAGCCCCTGAGTAATGACAGAACAGATGTCACAAGTAACATAATACTGACGCCCTTATATGTTACTACAGAATAGAACCGAGATCTGCGGAAACAAATGGGAATTTCCCTGCGGTATTTCACTAATGCAAACATTTTAATCGCGGATGTAACTCAAACCATTGCACAGCGATTGCTTAAATGTTACAGAACCTGACATTTGTGGAAGAATACGACTCGTAAAATGGAACATTTTCTTCTATTCATGGATTATAGCCTCCATGTCATGATTAAAAGTCATTACATTATATTATTTCCAATGTGATCTCGTAATATCGATGGTTAAAAAGTCTTATGTGAAAAATCTGTCAGACCCCAAAGCAGATGTGTACGGGAAATAATCATACATCACATTCATCACTCATTTTTTGAAATGCAGTGAAGTATTTTTTTATTTTTGGGGAGGAGGGGGGAGGGGGGGTTGTGCATTATGAGCCCCACATTTTGGCTTTAGAGTGGTAGCTAGGAACAGGCTTCTCCCGAACACGGACTTCAGCCAAAAGGTTGGGTTTGGACTAGGTTCATGCGGAAAAGCTGACTGATGGCTAATGCCATCTTCTAGTGCAAGTGACAGTAACAATACTTATTTGATTTTATCAAAAAAAATTTTTATGTATTTATTTTTTTTTTTTATCTTGTGATATTATTTTAAGTACGTTCCTTACATCATTTTTTGCAGGGTAACTACCAGGGCCGGTGCCAGCACTGTGAAGTGGCGAGGCCCAGACCTGCTGGTGGGGCCCACATAACGAATTACATAAGGAATCTATGGGGGGTATTGGGGGCTGTAATTAATCCATATGGTGTGAGGGGGGCTCTATATAAAAGAACCATGAAGGGCTGTTTTGTATAGTAAACTAGGGAACAAGAGACTGTTTTTGTTACTGAATTTTCATACCACTACATGATTTTACTGCAAAGGGGCCCACTGATGCTCTGCCGCCCAGGGGCCTACTGAAACCTGGAGGCAATCCTGATAACTACCCCCATTTTGCAGATCTCTATCCCTTACTACCTCATTTCACAGCCATTTTTTGGGTCATAGTTCAGGTCTCCATTGATTTTTATGCTGTTTGGGATTGGGTCAAGATTGGGTACCCAAAATGATCTTTTGTTCAAACTTCAGACAAACTCATTGAACCGGAACTTCAATGGATTCACTTAGAAGTAGTAGTATAGAAGTTTGGGTAGGTGGAGCACTGCACTGTGTCGTTTCTAGAGCCAAAACTGGTGCCGTGCCTTGGACCCTTTTATTGCACTGTTGGGCACTTATTGGCGAAAGCAGAACGCCCTTCTCTGCCAAGATGTGTATACCGATTGCTGCACACAAGGATGATGTAAGTCAATGGGGCTCATTTACTTACCCGGTCCATTCGCGGCCCTGCGGCGCATTGTCCGACGTGGATTTGCGTCCTGACGAGATTCACTAAGGTTGTGTGCCACATATCCAGCAGGTGTCGCTGCTGCGCCGAGGTCCGCTGAGGTCCGCCGGAGTTCACCATCTTCTTCCTGGTGCATGTAAGTGACACCATTTTTTTTTTATTCTGTGGTTTTTTACGAATCCGTTTTCCAACGGCCACGCCCCACGATTTCTGTTGCATCCAAGCCGGCTGCTGATGCGACACAATCCGATCACGTGCCCCAAAACACGGGGCAATTTGGCACAAAACGACGCAAATCCGAAATAATCTGGAAAACCCGACGGAATCGTGGCCAAAGGGCCAAAGGACCCTTAGTAAATGAGCCTCAATATCTAACTTCTCCATGTGTTCTTTAACCAGCTGTTCTGGGATGATCAGCTGCATCCCACCACAGTGTAGGACACACAATGGGATGGGCTGTGCCTATGGCCACATACACTAAGTGCAGATGGGTCCACATCAAACCAAAGCCAATTTTTAATCAAAATTCTAAATTAGCTTCAATCTACTTGCCATACTGAAAGTTGTCCTCTGTGTTGGACAATGATCTCACGTGGCCGTAATAGTGAAGTGAATGAGGCACGAGTCCTGCGGGTGACCTTTACTCATAGTTTTGGTCTTCTGTTGATAGGGGATATGTTACTTTCATGGGGTATTACCTTTAGCTGTGCTTTGGGCACGGAAATAGCAAACTTCAAGTGTCAGCAACAGGAACCGGGGAAACTGCTCCGAATCCTTATCTTATGTGATCCAAAATAATTTTGCTGCTTCTGTACTTCAGTTCATTGTCTGATCTATTGGAGCTGCAGAGTAAGAAGCTAGAAAATCAGATAAGACATTAGTTATTTACAGAAAACCCCCGGTGATATAATACCGTGTCCGGAGGGACCGGCTTCATGAAGATTAATAGCAATAACTGCACACGATGTTTATGAAGATAATATTTTACTATTAGGAATTATACCGGGGACATAGAGAAGTGATTTAAATACGTCCGGATTATTCAATGGTTTGTGGTTCAGATACTCAGGACAACCGGTGCCTTGTCACAGCAGAGGACGACCTAAAGTTGGGGAGTAAGTTCTGGTTTAGTGCTACTACACTGCGTCGTAACACGAAGGACCCTCTCAATCACCCAGATAACCACCTAAGAGACCAACCATATCATTGTGCCCCCTCATCACGGGCAACCAGCACCCAGGGGTTATAAGAGAGGGACCAAGACACCGTGACATAATAACAGCAGAGCTAGACACAGAGGACCACCAGAAGTCACCAGCCTCCCGGTCACTGCTGCTACTACAACCACCATCATCATCCTCTAGCATCACGCATCCACTCCCTTGGACTGTCTGCCATCAACACAGATTGGTGTCTTAAATAGCCTTAGCTTGTCTGTGGCTGTGATAAAAAAAACTTTATTCATGCTAATCTTGGTGCCTGTACAGGTATTTCGAAGTAGGGATGAGTGGACCCTATTAAATTGGGTCCGGCTGAGAAGATTTTCAAAATTCTTTTCTCACTCCAAACTCAACTTCGAGTGAGTTTAGATCCCGAAACCAGTCAAAGAATTAGGTCAATTCATGTCGATGTCGATGTCCAGCTCAACACTTCCGATGATAACACCCGCAATCGGTGCCGTCATATTGGAACACCAAATGTGAATATTGCCCAATAGCAGATTGAATTAAGATAGACCTCTACTCTTTGCCGGATGGGTCCTGATATGGGTGCCATGGAGGAACCAAGACAGCATGAGATTTTGCTACAAAATTATATGCTATACACTCGACGGCTTAGAGGTTGTTTTGTTTATTGCAACTTGTTAAAGGTCTCAACCATGTCTCAATTTTGATATACAAATTATTGAATAAAAAAGTGGAGCTGTTTACTAAATAACAGCTAATCTAAGGGGGCCCTTTCACCACTTCAATTGACTGTAACTCATGACATCATTTAATAGGTTAAACTAAACTGGAATATTCTGGTAAAGTCGGAAACTTTTTTCTTGATCCTAAATAATGTCAATATTTTTTGACTCTACTGTCAAATGGACGGAGCCATACTGTATACTACAGCCTAGGACCTCCCATCTGACAACAGAGAACCTGTGTAGAATAAATATCACTATACACCTCTGAAAATATAAGAATTAGTCCTTCTACTATAAGATTACGAGTCTTTTCAATGGGTGGAGAAGTCAACCCGGCAACTCCCATCTGACAGTAGAGAACTGGAAATATTGACAATGATTACTCGGAAATGATGAGGACTAGATGCATTTAAAGGACATCCACCCACAGGATGAAGGATTGTAAACCAAGCACACTGACATACTGGTTCTTCTTTTAGCAACTTATGCCCTTGTTTTTAAGAAAAAAAAGGCTTTACAAATTATGCAAATGAGCATGAAGGGCTCTAGGCTCCATTAACACCTATAGAGCCCAGAGCCTTTCAGGCTCATTTGTGTCATTTTAAAAGCCTTTTTATGTAAAAACCAGAGAATAAGAAGTTAAAAGAAGAGAATCCTGGCAGAGGGGGCACACACCAGTATGTCAGTGTGCTTGGTTTACAATATCTCATCCTCATGGTAGTTGTCCTTTAAATGATGCTATTATTATAGGATGATTTAGGATTAGAGAACGTGATAAGAAATCCTCTTTGTGGATGGATCCATCTGTATTTAAGAAATGTTGACAATTGAAGAACTGTCAGGTTTGGGTGATATGTAGGAATCCTTTGTTTCCACTGGGAAGGCTAAAGTATCTTAATATGAGCTTCATTTTCCCTTTAAGAATGTCGGGAGCCATCTCCCGTGAAGAGCGCTTCCAGCTTTGTCTACTTGACTGAGCATAGAGTTGATTTGAACTTATTTTTATTGCCGTAGCGTATTTATTGTGAAGCCTCAACTTGTCAAACAAGAACGCAGCGCCGGGCATGCAGATTGAAAAACAGAAGCTTTCCATCAGCGATGAAGTGCAAGGGATAAAATATTAAAATGCTTCCGCTCAGAAAAAAAGTTTTCTAGGTAGAAGGAAAAGTTGCCTTCCCGCTCCACGTAGTTCGGAAACCACTGGAACAATTGATTTATTTTCTATGGAGAATTCAATCTGCGGCTTATCAGTCTGTAAGATAAGCAATTATAACGCTCACGCGGCACAACACAACATTTTCCTATCTTGTAAAACATCAGGAACACCATCAAATAATACTTCATTTTGGGACATAACACATTCTCCGAGATGAATGTTTATCACTTGGAGATTACAGTACGCCGTGGTCACTTCTGTTATGTCGGTAGATTCGCTTTCCTACTGTAATAGCAAACACAATGGATACATTATAATACAGTCCTATCGACATCTTTAGCTGAATGGAAGCAATTCCAGTTCCACTTGAGGTAGGTTGTAATTGTACTAACCTTATGTGGATGAAGAGGAACAGAAATACTTACATCACTTAAATATTAATTCTGTGACATCTTTATGTTGTCTCTTTCGTTATGTGTATGAGAATTTGGGGGTTGTATTATTCTCCTTCATTCAATGCGACATGTCTATTGGTACAGGAAGCATTGTGGTGGCCATCACATCATATTAGGGAGTGAGCAAATGTCTAAAGCCAATGGGGAGATTGAGCGAGACTTACATGCCCTTTATTTTGGTGAGGTGTCTGGCAAGGTCTTATTTTCAATTAGCCGTTTAGAATATATTCTCACTGGGCTGAATGGGGAAAACATGAGTATGGTGGACAGTAGTGAATTTTAATATAGGTGGTTTAGTCTAGGGAGCCCGTATCCACCTAAAGCCTCCACCAAATGTTATACTCAGTGGGACCTACACCCATGAAATCCGTATAATCTGTTCCTGCTCTCAATATATATGTACACAAGAGCCATTTCAGGACCTTCCAAGGATGGCATCCTCCATTGCCCGAGAAGTCCGACTCTGCTACCTTATGTAAGAAGTGAACTCCAGACATGTAGAGGCTATAATATTCATACAGCCCAAGGCCCATAACAGTTATATTCTGTCTTTGATGGTGGAATGTTCCTCTGAAAGCATTTGAAGATATCTGGCCATTTTTTATTGATGAACATGGTAACACTCCATTTTCCCAATCATTAATACTTTTCCAGGAACAACCATGGAAGAATGACTTAATTGCCAAAATTCAAGGTCTTTGAGGCCTTGACAGCATGTTAAAGTGACCTGAAGAAACTGGAAAAAGTTGGGGCCTCTGGTTGAATACCATTACTGAGGCTAGGTAGTGCTAACAGGGAAAAGTGGATAGTGTCCTGGAGTCATCCCAATAAACCCTCCATAACCCTGATTTCTCGTTTGGTCAGTTTCAAAACCGTAATAAGGTTTATTCCACCTGCACTAATGGTCACTCATTGGTGATGTGGGGTGTATAGGGAAATTAAACCTATGCTAGGGAACAATTTAATCCAAATGTTACTCCACGTTTGTGATTAAGAGAAGTTGATATTCCAGGTTATGTGGCAACAACAAAGCAGTCATACATGATGCTGTCATTGGCATCTCAAGGGCTTTACAACAGATGTCTTACTTGTTGCTGTTCAGTGGTGGTTTGTGGGGTAGTTGTCCATCTCAAAGTCCAGACCAATGGTGTTAGCGTTGTATGTGGATAGACGGAGGAGCTCTAGCCCTTAGCTCTACTCCTCTGGGTCCCGACAGGGATTTGCACCTTCTGTAAAGACACAGAGCTACGGAAAATCAGAGAGGTCAATTCTGTTGTTGTTGAAGATCATGGCTTCCTTTCAATTTCAAGACCCCAAGCAGGGGAATGGAACCTAGTACTCGTCAGTGACCCAACAGCAATCAGTCAGGTGGCGTCTCAAAATCACCCTACTGACCATAACATCGTAAGACATCTCCTATAATTTATCTATCTACCACACAATCTGATGTTCCTGGATATGGAAAGGTCCACTAGGTCCGTTTTTATCCAGCCTGGAGGTCTGACTTTGAATGGTCTGATTCTTAAATGTTTTGGCAAAATTTCAAAATTTGGACAATTCATAACAAATTTTATTCTTTCCACTTAGACTTCTGCCAAGAATCAATAGGTTTCTTTGGAACAAAAAAAAAAAAACACTCAGTTGCTGAGGCCAAGAAAAAATAAGGTGTAGGAACATAATAAGCCGCTGTATATGCTAATTATCTGCCTCAGATTTACATAGTCTTTAAAGGAAAGCTCATCTAACTCCATGTACTGTGCAGATTCCCTGACCAAGCTTCATTCCGCAAATGATGATTCAGCGGGAAGTGGTTGTGCGTCTCACATTATCTATTTGTATGCATTATCTTAATCTAATTATTGCAAACAACGCGGCTCACGGCAAATAATCCGACATAAATTCCAATAAATATGGAGCGTTCAGCCCTGTACTCGGCAGAAACATATGGAGATGTAAATACTCCTTGCACGTATTCACTAAGACTTAGCAGTCCACGCGACGTCTTGGAGATATTCGGACCAGGCGCCGTTATTCTTAGCCACCGTCCCCAGGAGGGCTAATAAATATCCTTAAATTTTATGAAGCCGTTAGCTCCCATCACCACAGCTACTTGCCTGTAAATAAATAAGGGAAAGCAAAATCCCGAAAGTTTTAATGGTGGCCGCCAGCCGTGTCGCCGTAATATAGGAGCGTCTGTAAATTAATACTGTAAATTTCCCGTTGTTTTTAATGGGCAATCGCCTCGGGGCGCCAGCTGAACTTTGATTGAACAAAATACAAGAGAAATAAATAAAATTATCTCCTGCTATCTCTCCTCATCTTCATTAGAGTCAATGCTCTTGTAATGAAGAGGCGCTGACCTTGGATTGGGTCCCAGTCTATGTACTTTGAGGTAGTGGAGGAAGCCGTAAAAAATTATTATTAAAGAGACACTCCAACCAAAACGAAAACAATTCTGATATTCCATGTGCTAATCTCTCAAAAGATCACATTAATAGTAGAGAACGGACCCCTACATTGTACATTCAGGTCCCTAAACCTGGATCAAGGCTCAGCCTCCCTGACTATATACTATGGAGAATATATATAAGGAGCTCACAGCTCGGCCTCCCTGACTGTATACTTATGGTATGGAGAATATATATAAGGAGCTCACAGCTCGGCCTCCCTGACTATATACTTATGGTATGGAGAATATAGATATGGAGCCCACAGATCAGCCTCCCTGACTGTATACTTATGGTATGGAATACAGGCAGTCCCCGGGTTATGTACAAGATAGGGTCCGGAGGTTTGTTCTTAAGTTGAATTTGTATGTAAGTCGAAACTGTATATTTTGTAATTGAAGTTCTAGATAATTTTTTTTTTTTGCCCCAGTGACAATTGGAGTTTTAAAATTATTTGCTGTAATGGGACCAAGGATTATCAAAAAAGCTTCATTACAGACACTTTACAGCTGATCATTGTAGCCTGGGACTATAGTAAATCATCTAGAGAGCTTCACCAGAGGTGTCAATGGGCAGAGGGGTCCGTCTGTAACTATGGGTCGTCTGTAAGTCAGGTGTCCTTAACTAGTGGACGACCTGTATATAGGTAAGAAGCTCACAGCTCAGCCTCTCTGATTGGATACTTATGGTATGTAGAATATAGATAAGGAGCTCATAGATCATCCTCCCTGACTTTATATTTATGGTATAGAGAACAAAGTTGGCAGAGTTGCTTCTTTATCTGGCTTTTTTTAAACTGAAAATAAGCTGCACTGTAAATGTGAAGTATATACAGAGAGGTGGGGGAGGAGGGGAATCCATCACCAATATTTAGATACCTGTACTAACTGTTATGTTACGTGGGTTATAGCACACCGTGCGCCTGTGTGATCATGAACAGATTTCTATTTCCTGGATGTAGACAAACACTCACCGGCCACTTTATTAGGTACACCTGTCCAACTGCTCGTTAACACTTAATTTCTAATCAGCCAATCACATGGCGGCCACTCAGTGCATTTAGGCTTGTAGACATGGTCAAGACAATCTCCTGCAGTTCAAACGGAGCATCAGTATGGGGAAGAAAGGTGATTTGAGGCCTTTGAATGTGGCATGGTTGTTGGTGCCAGAAGGGCTGGTCTGAGTATTACAGAACTGCTGATCTACGGGATTTTCACGCACAACCATCTCTAGTGTTTACAGAGAATGGTCCGAAAAAAGAAACAAATCCAGTGAGCGGCAGTTCTGTGGGGCGGAAATGCTTGTTGATGCCAGGGTCAAGAGGCGTGGCAGACTGGTCCGAGCTGTAGAAAGGCAACAGTGACTCAATCGGACCCAACCCGTTACAACAAAGGTAGGCAGAAGAGCATCTCTGAACGCACAGTACGTCGAAACTTGAGGCAGATGGCCTACAGCCGCAGAAGACCACACCGGTGCCACTCTTTCAGCTAAGAACGGAAATGAGGCTAAATTTGCACAAGCTCATTGAAATTGGACAGCAGAAGAAGATTGGAAAAACGTTGCCTGGTCTGAGAGTCTCGATTTCTGCTGTGACATTCGGATGGTAGGGTCAGAATTTTGCGTCAATGAAAGCATGGGCCATCCTGCCTTGTATCACCGGTTCAGGCGGTGGTGGTGGTGTCATGGTGTGGGGAATATTTCTTGGCACTCTTTGGGCCCTGGTACAACGCCACAGCCTACCTGAGTATTGTTGCTGACCATGTCATCCCTTTATGAGCACAATGTACCTGTAACATCTGATGGCTACTTTCAGCAGGATAATGCCCATGTCATAAAGCTGGAATCATCTCAGACTGGTTTCTTGAACATGACAATGAGGTCACTGGACACAAATGGCCTCCACAGTCACCAGATCTCAATCCAATAGAGCATCTTGGATGTGGTGGAACGGGAGATTGCATCAGGATGTGCAGCGACAAATCTGCGGCAACTGTGTGATGCCATCATGTCAATATGACCAAAATCTCTGAGAGGAGATTCCAGCCCCTGTTGTATCTATGCCACGAAGAATTGAGGCAGTTCTGAAGGCAAAAGGGGGTCCAACCCGTTACTAGCATGGTGTACCTAATAAAGTGGCCGGTGAGTGTAGAATGACAGCAAGCAGAGATCTAGAAAACATTAGGAATTGATACAGAATGCATATTGGAAATTTTTTTTGCTGAAATGGGAACATCCCTTTCAGTGGATGGAACTGATTTTGCAAATTAGCTTGCGGCACTGTATATTATTTAGGCTTGGGGCACTGTATATTTATTAGTCACTGTGTATAAACTATGTAGCATGGGAGTAATTAGTTTGCAGTCCCCGTTATTCATTATTTTCTACATAAAATGAAATACAATATGACACTGATATACAGATGTTGGACTAGTATTTAACCCTTTGAAGAAATATCTCAATATTTAATGTATATACTTAGAATATAAAGTAATATACCGTATATACTCGATTATAAGCCGAGGCCCGAGAGCATAAGCCGAGGCCCCCAATTTTACCACAAAAACCTGGTAAAACCTATATTTTTTTACTCGATTATAAGCCAAGTTTGGGTTTTTAGCACATTTTTATGTCCTGAAAAACTAGGCTTATACTCGAGTATATATGGTATATATATTGTAAAGGATTAGGTCCAGAATCGTCTCCTGGGGTAGACGGGCACAGGCTTATGACATAGCCTGTCTGTTCCCCAGGATGGAGCCATTGGGGGTCATTTACTAAGGGCCCGAATCATTATTTGTCGTCGCGTTTCCTGAAAATTACCGTTTTGCCCTGAATTGCCCACCGGGTTTTTGGCGCACGCAATTCGATTGTGGCGTGGCTGTCGGAAAACCCGTCGGATTTGGAAAAAACGCTGTATTTTTTTAAAAAAATGTGTCGCTTGACATGCACTTACCAGCACCCAGGATAGGATGGCGAACTCCAGCGGACTTCAGCGCAGCAGCGACACCTGGTGTACATTGGCTGCACTACCGTAGTGAATCGCCGGAAGACCCGAATCCTGGATGGAGAACGCACCAGTTACGACAGGACCGGGTAATTAAATGTGCCCCAGTGTCTTATATTAATTTTGCTAGGTGATAGGTCTTATTTTCAGGGGATGTCTTGTATTTCCATGAAAAATAATTCACATTTATTGTTGGACAAAAATAACTTCTCTAACATCCTTATAACTCCCAAAACTTATTTCATGTAGAATTTCTTGTGACTCCATTTCTATTGGAATCATTGCCCCCAATCTCTCACATTTAGCAATAGCACCTTCCTTAAATGATCCCCTTCTTGTCCGGGTAGCTGCTTGTATCACATTTGCAGCGCAACAGTCAGAGATTTTATCCCACAATTTCTTCCCCACGTCACCACCTTCTGCAGCATCTAAATGATCAACTGGTACTAATGTACAACATGGGGGGAGCCGTTGCAATGACTGCCGCTAGGTCTTATTTTCAGGGGAGGCCTTATATTTCTAAGCTTGAACAAAATTCTACTAGGTCTTATTTTCGGGGGATGTGATTTTAGGGGAAACAGGGTATAGTGGCAGCTACCCTGCCATAGTATATATATATACAATGTTGTCTGAACACGAAATTGTTTACTTTAAACAAATGTTAACCCCTTAAGGACGGAGGGTTTTTCGCCTCATTTCTCGCTCTCCAACTTCAAAAATCCATAACTTTTTCATTTTTCCGTGTACAGACCTGTGTGAGGGCTTATTTTGTGCGTAACAAATTTTACTTTCCCGTAATGTTATTTATTTTAACATGCCGTGTACTGCGAAGCTGAAAAAAAATTCCAAATGTGGAAAAATTCCTCTTCATACATCCCTTATACCTCTGCGCCGTAGAGCTACGGCGCAGAGCGTTAAGGAGTTAATGTGGAACTACTGACACCTAGTGGTAATAAGAATTATAACATCTGCTGTGCACCAGATTTCTAGCAGACTTTGCTTCTATGTTTAGGAGTAAACTGCTTGAATATGTGTTTAAGAAGTATCTGCGCCAAATTTGTGTCGCACACGACCATATTTTTTTTTGTTGTGGTTGCACTAGGCATCATGTGACACAAATTTATGCTCTGAAAAAGGCGTTACGGTGTTCAGTCGGACGTGTCACACATCCCATGTTAAAGGTGCACCAAAAAGAAGTTGGTACATTTTGTTGAAGCAGTTTAGAGGGCGTCAGATTCATGAAGAACGGGCACCACAAATCCTGAATCTGGGGCCCCCTGCACACTACACAGGACACTGCACATAGTACACACTGCACTGTTCTTAGTAAATGTGCCCCAATTTCGTAGGGTCCTGAGAGGTGGCCGTACAAACCGCATCAGTTGTGTTTCACTACAGGCAGGTGATTCCATCTATAAACAAAAATGATGATTTTTTTCCAATTCTGCATTTTCCATCTGTTATATTTTAGTTTTATTTGGGTCAGATGTTCAGCGGTTTGTGTGTACCAGGTCCTTCCTTACATTCCCCCTGAGGCCCCTTCTACAGTTGCGTCTTTCATGCTTTGTTCTGCGTGTGCTTTTGACGCGCAGAACTTGCATTGCACTCTGACCCCTGCATACACAGCCTCCAGCAGCCCACCCCTGCATACACAGCCTCCAGCAGCCCACCCCTGCATACACAGCCACCAGCAGCCCACCCCTACATACACAGCCTCCAGCCCCAGTATATATATACAGCTATGACACCCCGAGAAAATAAAAACCTTATACTCACCTTGGGCTCCAGCCCCAGCACAGCTCCTCATCCTCTTCTCCCAGCCCCAGCAGCTACGCTGTCTGTAGTGATCATGTAGTTACGCGCGCCAGCCTGTGTCCAGCAGAGTGGTGCATACCGGCACAATCTGCTGCACCACTCTGCCTATCAATGACATTTTTCAGGTAGTACAGTCTTGCCAGCCTTTGGCAAGTCCATACTACCGGCGGCAATCTGACTGAAGGGGATTGTATATGGGGGCCAGATCTTTAATAAAAGGGGGGCATTTATGGGGAGAGCTGTTACGGGATACTGTATATATTTAAAGTGGGAGGTTCCATCTATGGGGGGTGGGGCTGTATATGGGGTTCTGTATATAATTTGTCAGCAGTATATAAGTTCAATATGGTGGTGTTTTATATATTAGTTTATTAGGGTGGCAGTGTGGAGATGCTGCACTGACCTGAAGACAACAGTGATTGTCATAGATGGGAGAAATCACAATGAAGTTCTCTTCTTGATGGAGTAAATAGTCACCTGTAAGGTGCTAGATGTCACTAATGTCTGTGTCACTCACTGATACCCGGGTGTGAGGCAGCATCAGCCTGTGCAGTGTCACTAAGAGGGTGTCCTCTATGACCCAGGCGCGGGCACCACCTGCGTCATAGAGCAGCGGTGATGCAGATGAGAGCAGGCAGTGGCTGAATATATATTTGGGACAGGGGGCAGGCTAGCTATAAACTATCGGGGCTGGTTATATACTACAGAGGGCTGGTTATATACTACATGGGGCTGGCAGGCTATATACTATGGGGCTCGCTATATACTACAGGGGGCTGGCTATATACTACTGTGGGCTGGCTGCCTATATATTACGGGGATGTCTATATACAACTGTGGGCTTGCTGTATATATACTATGGGGCTGGCTATATACTACTGTGGGCTTACTGGCTATATACTATGGGGCTGGCTATATACTACTGTGGGCTGGTTGCCTATATACTTCTGTGGGCTGGCTGCCTATAAACTATGGGGCTGGCTGCTTATATACTATGGTGTTGGACGGCTATATACTACTGGGGCCTGGCTATATACTAATGGGGGCATGGATCAATGTATAGTTCCTCATGATGACATTAAAAAGCAACAAATAATAAGAATCATCACCATCTATGATATTTAGTTGAATAAGATATACAAGATCCATCACGACCAGTGTCTTTATCGGTTTCTGCTTATTTGTCTGGGGGTTTGATGTGTGATACATGTAACATCAGTAACTAGAGATCAGGGGGCCGATCACGTTCAGCTAATCACTAGGGGCTTGGTTGATCGGCAATGTGTCCATATGTCGGGTTCGCGCGGCCTACCTGAGCGTTGGGTCTGCTCATCTCTACCTGTAACCGAGCAATGGCCTTGGCCGCGTTGCGTAGCATATATGGGGTGAGACCAGTGATTGGTGGAAGCATTCGGATGGTCACCTACAGCAAGTAACTACAAGCCAGTACAGGTGTGTTCACATATGACAAGTGCACAATTCCTTTTTATTAGTTTTTTCCATTTCACATTTGATTTTTTTTAAACAATATTGAATATCTGTCCATTATGTGCACAAGGAACATGCAACAAGTCACTATGAAAGCTGAAATCTGAATGTCCATTGTAGAAAACAATCTACTCATGAGTGTTGCGAGGCAAACAACAATTTCAAGGGCGTGTGGACTTTCTGGTGTGTAACAAGTGTGGATTTTTGTGTAAAACGTCTGCCACATTCCGAACATGAAAATGGCTTCTCTCCTCTGTGAATTCTTTGATGTATGACCAAGGTGGACTTCTGGGTAAAACTTTTGCCACATTCAAAACATGAAAATGGTTTCTCCCCCGTGTGGATTCTTTGATGGACCACAAGGTCTGATTTTTGAGTGAACCGTTTGTCGCAGTCTGAACATGAATAGGGCTTCTCCCCTGTGTGGCTTCGTTGGTGGACAAGAAGAATGGATTTCTGGATAAAGGATTTCCCACAATCCAAACACGAGAAGGGCTTTTCGTTATTGTGAATTCTCTGGTGTTTTACAAGATGGGATTTTTGGGTGAAGACCTTCCCACAGTCTAAACAGGACAACGGCTGGTCTTCGATGGACTCGGTCTGATTGATCGCCAGATCCGATCTCTCTCCAAGCCTTCTCTCGTGATCAGAGCTGGACAGATGTTGGCCAACTGTGTGACTTTTCTGATGTTCCACTAGAGTTGTCTTCCGGGTGAAGCTTTTACGACATTCAATACATGAATACGGTTTCTCGCCTGTATGGATTCTTTGATGTCGCACTAAACTTGACTTACGGGTAAAACATTTGTCACACAAAAAACAGGGAAATAATTTGTCGCCTCTGCGTGAAGTATTATGTGTAACAAAGTCTAAGTTATCTGAGAGCCAGTCTCCATACATGCCTGGATCTGAGGAAACTTCTCCAATATGGGCCACTGAATGTATATCTGGGCCACTTTCTTCTAGACATTCTCCAATGATTCGACCTCCCACAGCACAATCTGGAGATAAAACCAAACGTCTCGTCGAGGTATTTCTGCTGCTATGTCCTTGAAAATGAAAACATAGTCATAGAAAATGTAAGGAAATGGCTTTAATTAGTAGATGCCGCTTGTAACAGGGAGTCATATATTTAGGGATGATCACTAATAAAAATGTTGAATTGTGGTTGATGGGCAGACCCTACGTTACCGTAAGTTGCGCCTAGGTCTGAGGTCAGTCAGAGTGAATAGAGAGACACTGGGGCACATTTACTAAGGGTCCGAACACTGCATTTTCGTCGGTTTCCCGATTTTTTTTTTTACTGTTTTACCCTGAATTGCCCCTGGTTTTTGGCGCACACGATCGGATTGTGGCGCATCGGCGCCGGCTTGCATGCTACACAAATCAGGGGGGCGTGGACGTCGGACAATCCAACTGATTGGGACAAACTGCGGAATTTAAAAATTAAATTGTGTCACAAGATCAGCACTCACATGCACCGGGAAGAAGAAGGTGAACTCCGGCGGACCTCAGCGCAGCAGCGACACATGCAGGAAATTGGACGCACGATCTTAGTGAATCGCGGCAGACCCAAATCCTCGTCGTACATTCCGGATCGGCGGCATCCACGGGACGGGTAAGTAAATGTGCCCCAGTGTGTGCAGTACACCTTCAGTGCTGCCACAGATACCAATCCCAGGAACAATTTGGACAAAGCTACACCTCAACCTTCTCAGCCTGCATCTACTATCAGGCTGGTGCACCATTCCTGCGGACAACTCTACATGACCACTCCAGTAACCAGAAACCAATGTTAAGACAATGGAGAGGTAGGACAGCAATCCTTCTTGGAATATGGATAGATTTATGGTGGTGCCCGCGGCCAAAGTTTCTGATGCCGGAAACCAAGGGTCAACAATCTTGAAGGAGGGAGCCACAGCACCAAAGATCAAAATTCTAAAGGATTTATTTACAAGTGCATCCAAACATGATAAGCGCGACGTTTCGATTCATGCTTGATAAAGATTCATTATGAATCGAAACGTCGCGCTTATCATGTTTGGATGCACTTGTAAATAAATCCTTTAGAATTTTGATCTTTGGTGCTGTGGCTCCCTCCTTCAAGATCAGAAACCAATGTCAATTATGTTTGGCCATTGCCTGCTGTTTGAGGTTCAATAAAGCAGTGGTCCCCAACCTTTTTTTGCCCAGGGACCGGCTGTAAACATATATTTTCTCCAGGGATCAGTAGGTGGGGGGAATACAGTCTGGTTTCTGTTTCATAGCCAAAAATGTAAGTTTGCATGCCCCAAATAACTCCCTGTGTGCCTAGCTTATATTGTCCAATTTCCTGAAGAAGCCCCCCCCCCCACCTTATACTATCCCAGCTGAACTAAAAACAAAAAAAATACTCACCTTCCCTGTTCCCCTGCAGCAGTCTTCTCTTTGCTCACCGTCAATAGAACAGTGCATTTACATGGAAATTAAGTAATGGGAGAGAAGACTGCTGCAGGGGAACGGGGAAGGTGAGTATGTTTTCTTTTGTTTGTTTTTACAGAGGTCCAGCGCGGCCTGGAACCAGGTGTTCCATGGCCCGGTCTTGGGCCATGGACCGGTGGTTGGGGAACACTGCAATAAAGAACCGTGAGTTGATTAGCACAACGCTGCCTCCGTCTGATCCCTGGATATGGCTGTTACCACCATGGGCTTCCCCATCCATTACGCAGGGACTTATCTTACAGACACTCAGGGGTTGCCCCAGGGAGAAACCAGTACATTAGCCTCTCCCTCCATGTTTCTTGGATACACCACCTGCTGGAGACCTGCCAGGCTGTAGGACAGCCCTCTGGTCCCCATACCAAGCACCGTGACATCAGCGCGCCTTAGGCAGCAACTGCCAGCCACTCCAGTATTCTGGGCCCTGGCTGCCTCCAGGCCCCAAGAAAAGGCTAGGCCCCGGTCGGAGATGTTACATGTGCCTATTCTTCCCCCAACACCACTTGGTCAGGCAGGGTGCTTTGCTGGGCCATGGGCCCCGTGCGCATAAGGGTCTAAATGTGTACCCTTACATCCCTTCCCTTAGATGAACTTGATGGACTATGTCTTTTTTTCAACCGTACTACGTAAGCATGTAATTTATACAAGGGATTGCATTGAAGCCCCCTGGACCAAACGTGCATGAGAAACATCATAGACTGAGTGTGTGATTATTTATGTGATTATGGATATCCTTGATTTAGAGTTGTTTACTCACCTTGGCTGATATCTGCAGGAAACTCTTCCTTACAAAGCTTAATATCTCCACCATACATTTCGTCCTCTGAACATATATCTTCTACTTTTACCACAATTAGGCCATCGCCCTAAACAGTCAGATAAAATACTTATACCCTATAAAGTCATTCTGGCTTATTAGCATAATTTTAATTTACATTTATTCCAGAAATAATTAGTGCAGGTGATAATAGAAAACGTTGTGATATATATTATAATACTAGACCTAGCGTGTATTTGTTCATTTGCACTCTGTTCACTTGTGGTCACCTAAAACGTGGTCATACATCTGAATGCTATCTATCTGCACAGAGTGTAGTATATCAATACAGAGTCCTGAGAAAAAGGAAAAAAATTCTAATCACCCCCCTTTCACTAGAACTGATAGAAATATAAATAAATGGTAAAAATCCTAAACATGTTAGGTATCGACACATCCGAAAATGCCCCATCTATCAAAATATAATAATGGTTATTCCCTGCATTTAACCTTGTAATGGAAAATAGCCACCAAAGTCGAAAATGCAACTACAGGCGGTCCCCTACTTAAGGACACCCGACTTACAGACAACCCATAGTTACAGACAGACCCCTCTGACCTCTGGTGAAGTCTCTGGATGTTACTATAGTCCCAGACTGCAATGATCAGCTGTAAGGCGTCTGTAATGAAGCTTTATTGATAATCCTTGGTCCCATTACAGCAAAAATGTTTAAACTCCAATTGTCACTGGGGGCAAAATTTTTTTTGTCTGGATCTACAATTATAAAATATACAGTTTCGAATTACATACAAATTCAACTTAAGAACAAACCTCCGGACCCTATCTTGTACGTACCCGGGGACTGCCTGTATTTGGCCATTTTGAAAATTATAGGAAAATAAAAAACAATAAAAAGTGATCGAAAGGTCGTACAGTACTAAAAATAAAAGCATTGAAAATGTCATCAAAAGTCTCCCCCCCCCAAAAAAAAATGACACCCCCTCCACAGCTCCGTATGAAAAAGTTATTAGCGCCAGAATATGGCAAAACGAAGAATTTTATTTTTTTTTTGTACAGGAGGTTTTAATTTTTGTAAATGTATGAAAACATTAAAAAACCTGTACAAATTTGGTATCACCGTGCTCGCACTGACCCAAAGAATAAAAGAGACATGTCATTTGGGGTGTACAGTGAAAGCTATAAAATCCAAGCCCACGCTTGTACTAAAACCTTTATCCGTATACTTGCCAGATATGTTTACGGATGGATTTTAAAAGACTTCTGTTGGAAAACGACTTTCTGTCCCTCTGTGTCATGTAATAATCCTGTGTAATTGACGTGTACATTAAAACAGCACAATGTACTTGGCACAGCGTCCAATACCTGGTCATTAGGGGGGGATAATTTGTCTCCTGAGGAATCTTGGGAATACACGGATTGTAGACATCTCTCGGATGTAGTTCTATCACCTGGTCCAGCTGCACAAAAAACACATAGAAATAATTGTTATGTGTATGTGATGATCTCAGGTCACATTCTTACATTGGGATTTTTGATACGTTTTGACTGCATCAGAAACTGCAGTGGGAGGAGCTTTGCCAGAACGCATAAGCGTTTTCACTGAAAGGCGCGTCTTCTGGAATGACCGCCAGGTGTTTTACATTATTACACATTATTTATTCAGTGAAAACGTTTATGCGTTCCGGCAAAGCTCCTCCCACTGCAGTTTCTGATGCAGTCAAAACGTATCATAAAACGCAACGCGTGAACGCGGCCTCAAGACCAATTGCCTTGTTAATAAGAGTCTCCCCTCACCTGGTAATTTAAGGTTCCTTACTTTCCTCCTGAACACATTCTTGTCAAGATCTTCTCCTTCTTCACAGTCCTAGAAGCAACAAAATCGTCATGTAAATGAAAGCCATTAAAAGGCGTGTACTCTTCTTAGCTCATTTCGGAGCACCTGGTTAGGAAAGAGGTCAGCGGGTGCAAGTCTGGAGTCTGCAGTGACGTGGAATGACCCCCAGGGGGCTTAATGGGGACATATAAAGTAACCCCCCCCCACACACACACACATTTTGAAAAATACATTAATATTTTCCAATACACCGGACTTACAGATGACCCCTAGTTACAGACAGACCTCTATGCCGCCTGTGACCTCTGGTGTCCTCTCTGGAAGGTTGGGAAATCTGTAATTGCTGGTCCCACCAGAGAAATTAGCCTCTCTTGGTCGCAGTTCCCCACTCCAATAATGGCTTTGGAGGGTAAAGCGATCTCGGTACGGGCACTGTGTCTCCCTATGCGCGTCCTCATGAATAAAGTGTGGGATAATTTTAAACACGTGACTCAACTGGGCTCCTGGACAACAGTCTCCCCTATTTTGCATATTCTGGCTTTATTGGAAATTTTGAGGTTGGAGGGTCTCTCACCTTCAGAATAGAAGGGATTATGGCACCTGCTAACATCGGGCTCTGGGAATAGTTTCATCTTCGGCCTCTTCCAATACTTCCGCTGTCTCATGCATTTAATGCACAATTTGAAGGTCAAGATATAAGTTTTGGCTCGAATACACCCTCTGATTATATTTAACAAAAGGAAGACTCTGCTAGTGGGATATTGTATATTTGTTCTTGGTTGCTGGGTAAATATCTGGACGCACTTCCCTTCCCATCTAGACAACATTGGGACGCATAGAGGATGATGACTGGAGAGAACTATTGGAGACGGTCTCTTCTTATCTCGCTAGAATAAGCGTTTTTAACAACGACTTCACCACATGGGCGTGGAGAAGAGGTAGAGGGGCGGGTCGTGCCTGCTTTCTTTTGAAAAACCAGCGAACTTTCGTTCCCACGTTTTTACACAAAAACTACAGACCTGGGGTAGTTTTGCCCAGCGGCCAGATACATAGAGAGACCTAAGCCTCTTAACGTTTCTGGCCAGATGCAAAGGGGGCGTGGCCTTTTGCCGGCGTATGAGATATCTGCACCAGTCATTAGTCAGGTAGGGCATTCAGGCAGATTCTAACTATCCTAGATGTGCAGATTCAGATGCGGATCTTATGGTCTTGTAGGGAGTTGGAGCAATACTGAATAAATGTCCTCACTCTCTTAAAGGGAACCTGTCACTAGGAATGTGATTGTCAGCTGGTGAGAGGTTCCAACAGTCTACGCTATGCTGATTTAAAAAAATACAGCCTGGGTCAGTCTCCTCTCCTCCACACTCATCCAGCTCCCTCCCCCTCCCTGTCATGTGCATTGAGCCGGCAGGGGAGGGAGGGGGATGGTGCAAAGGAGAAGAAGAATGAATGAGGAGAAACAGGCTGCAGCTGCCCCCTCCCCCAGGACTCACTACATGCTGCTGGTAGAGAGACAGTTAATATGAATCAAACTTTTATAAAGTACTGAAATGATTTGGAATTATGACAAAGGCAATTATCAGCATAGCCCAGCGTATTGGAACCTGACACCAGCTAACAATGACATTCCTGCTGACAGGTTCACTTTAAGAAATGTTTTCATATAAATGTAAATATGGATCTTAGATCTTCTGTCTAACTAATCTCTTGGTGACCCAATTATGACTGGTGTGCAGTGAAGGGTTTGTCAGTTTTATGAGAATGTGGATTAAAGGCTCTATGGTTCTGCAACGGATCAATGAGTGGCTTGTGGCGGGTTACGTTGTACCTTCGTATTTTTACTTGGGTCGCAATATAGGCCCTTATCGCTGTCTTTGTGATGTATGTTGTAAATATATGAGAAAACCATTAATAAAAAGGTTCTGATTTAAAAAAACAGAAACAAAACACAACGTTAATAATAAAAGTGTTAACATTGCACTTGCCAAACACAAATATATGTAATTAGGCAAATGTCTTCCTGAGATTGTGATCCCCGCAGTAAAAGGGATAAAGCAAATGGGAAAAGGGACCCACATAGGAATTGGGAAGATGAGGCATAATGAAAGTGAATATAGAACTAGTAACCCTTGTGTCACTGTATGATGTCCCCGGGCGCTCACCTCTCCGCTCAGCAGCTCTATCATCTTGTTGGTGATCTCCAGGATCTTCTGCTCGTTGCTTCTCTCCGTTTTTAGAGGCGAGGACTTCATTATTGGGTACTGAATCCGGCGCAATCCCCCTGACACATGGCTGCTGCTGGTTGTCTCAAGCTCTCCGGATAGTTTCTTCACAACCACATAGTCCTGTGAACAACCAACATTAGGAGATCAGGCTCAATTCGTATGAGCAACCTTAACCCCTTCAAGGCCAAGTATTTTGGTTTTTATTGGGTTTTTGGTTTTCGCTCCTTCCACAAGACATGAGTTTAGATTTTTCTGTTTACAAAGCTATAAGAGGGCTTGTAATATACCAGACAAATTGTACTTCCTAGTGGCACCACTTAACCCCTTCCTACCGCTGCCCTTTTTCGATTTTGTATTTCCTTTTTTTGCTCCCATTCTTTAAAGGGAACAGCTTTACAAACAGCACTTTGGAAACATGTTTTTAAATATTCCATATATGAAAGATCGCCCACTGCAGCCTTGGGGAAGGGGGGGGGGGGGGAGTTGTGCTTTACAAAGGGATAATGTCCAGCTGCTACTTTGAATTCAGCATTGGCCCCTCCCCCGCTCATTATTATGCCCCCTCCAAATCCCCTCCCACTCGTGATTTAGGGTTAATCTCGACATGCACAGTGAGCCACACAGATTGGTGGGAAAACCCTTATAAGGCATCTATGTGCAGTAGAGCGGACTGACAACAAGCAGACACCTTCTGGATATTTGGGGGGGGGGGGGGGGTGAAGGGGGCTATGCTAATTGCACAAAACCCATTAGACATGGAAGAACATCACAGGAATCCCTCACCTCTCCAGTAAGTAAATAGATGATCTCCAGGGTGAGGCTCAATATCTTCTCATTCATTTCCTTCTTTTTTCTGTCCATTTCTTGAAGTTCATTCATTCATTTAAATAAGACGATGGTTGATCAGGGACGGAGACAATCTATATAAAAACAAATGTATACAAATGTATTCAGCTATATATGGACGGGTAATTCGGAATACTATACAACCTTCTGCAGCCTAACAACATCATCAGATGAATCTACAGGAGTGAGGGCTTTCCGCACAAGAGCTTACAGTCCATGAGGATGATGGGGGCACAGAAGGCGCTTTATACAATGGTCCAGACATTCTTTAAGGGGTAGAATAAATAAATGAATTATGCGGAATGAACCAGTCACCAGCCACTATCGATATTTACAGAAACCAGGCTGCATCGGCCTGTTAAATTGTATCAAGTGGTAAGAGACATAGACAGGAGGAGAAATCAGCGGAGGTTTAGAGAAAAAAAAGTTAGGGGATGTGATAGGCCGACCGGAAAAGATTGTTTTTAGGGCATATGTGAAAGTTTGGTAAACATACTTAAAATCCTGGAAACATATTTGCATATTTCCCTGAAACTTTGGTATTAGCCTGATAGTTCAATCCAGAGAATAGGTGCAGCTCGGGAGAAGTCGTGGAGACACGGGTGTGAGGTTTTAATTAAGTGGGGAAAGGATCGTAAAGGGCACGCTGGGCAATTGAAACAAACAGTAGGGTATAGAATCCCTGTTCTCTGGATCACAGGGGTCCTGTTTTTGTGATTATGGGGGTCCCAGCATTTGAACTCTCAATGACCACTAAGTTATCCCCTATCATTAAGATAGGGAGTAACTTAAAGGGGTATTCCCATCAGGGCATTTACACTTAATTAAATTCATTTGCCTTATGAAAACTTTTCTTCAATTGGATCTTAATTTTAAAAATGTTCCTGTGTGAAGATAATTTCTCATAAATGTAGTCATGTTGTCCCTTAGAAACCAGATGGCTTCCTCGGATACGACCACCTCACACTCTGGCAGTGGTGGCCAGACATGCGCTATTGAGCCCTGCCTGACCTCCTGAATTCAGCAATCATTACCACAGGACGGCTGTGCGACATACAGTCACTCCCGGACATTTCATATACAAAAACTTTTGGTTTCTTTGCGCAATCCCTCCAGCAGAGGTGGTCGTATCCGAGGAAGCTATCTCGTTTTTAAGGGAAAACGTGACTACATTTGAGGTCCCTAGCAAATAGCCATGGCTGTGATCAGGCGGGGGAGTGGGGATGCCAAACCAGAACATTGGGTCCGCTCATCTCTAGTTATAGGGAGCAAATATGACATTTTTGGTGTAAATCTTATACAGGTGATAAATGACACATCTCTCAAATTGTTTCGGAGGAAAGAAAAATTGGGAATGTTCACACTCATAAGTGTCGGAATGTGAATTATAATAATCAGCTGTAACAGTTATCACAGGTGTCTGTAATGAAGATTTATTGTTAATCCTGGTTCTTATGACAACCCAACATTTTTAAAATCCAATTGTCACAGAGACCAAAATAATTATTCTATCTGGGGTTACAATTATAAAGTATATAGTTCCGACTTACATACAAATTCAACTTAAGAACAAACCTGAAGAACCTATCTAGTACGTAACATGGGGACTGCCTGTATTTTTTTTAGCAATTAGTCCTATGACAAAAGTCACCAAGTAGCAGCCCCAAGTCCAAAACTATGGATCTTACAGCTGTAACATTCTGTGGCAAAGCCGAATCCTATGCTTATACATGAACTAGAACACTTCACATAACATCAATCTCTCTCTTTCCCCCCCATAAAGATATAGCAGACAACTATAGCAATTAGAGGACAAGGGTAATTACCTCCCTGAGGAGACAGCTCCAGCCTCACAGTTCGATCAAATAAGACCCTACGGGAGGAAGAAGAATAGGGGGGGGCAGGGGGATTCTGGGAGCTGTAGTCTTTTAATACAACATTATTAAAACGTATTGACATAATGGACTACGACAAAATGGCTGCCACATACCTATATTGTGGGCAACGAGCAAATCTGATTTTACATATAATAATTTAACTCTAGTGTTTGAGTATTTGGAAAGCGCTGGGCCACTTCCTATCGCCTTCCTTTTCTGTGCGTTCCACTGACCGGAAGGTGCTGCACTGATATTCTTCCTCTGTGGAACCGGGACATAGGGTTCCTTTTCTAAATAGTACTAGCGAGAAATCAAGGAATACACTGCAGAAGGAGGGCAGGGGCTGGCGGGAATGACGAGAGCTGACTCCGAGGGTTAGTGAGGAGCAGAGCCTAGGAGGCCACACATGTCACTTATACGTGAGGGAATGAGTAGAGCACTTTCATCTGTCTCCATATTTCTTTCCTACAGCTCTGAGTATGGATGAAGACAGGAAACAAAGGGCGAAAAGAATTCTACATCTTACCCTGAAAATTATCTACCTGCTGACAGGGGAGGTAAGAGGGACATGTGTCACATGGAATACAACAGACCTGTGTTTACTGGCCTGAGGCAGAATCCCAAAATGAGACTATTGGAAAAACAGTAGCTCTTTGATACCCCATATACCAGAATCTGACTATCCCCCCGCTCCCCAACACTACTGAGGGCAGGAGAAATGCCTGTGGGAAGGTTAGGAACAGAGTGCGTTACCAGGGCCCCTCTGTGCTGTAGATTCACAGGCTGTTACAATGAGCAGAACAAGTCTCAACCAACGCCTGCTCTCTCCTTCCTCTCTCTGCCTGTTTAATCTAGCAGCAGGGGGGGTGGAGACCTTTTCTGCTCATTGTCACAGACAATGAGGGTCTCTGAAAACAGCCCTTCCAGCTAATTAGCATAATTATAAAAATAGATTTTTCAAATTGCTGTATTTTGAAGATATTTTTCTTCTCCTTTAAAGGAAACCTATGTTGTCTTTTTTCCCAAAAACAAAACAGCGCCACACCTGAATATGGGTAGTGCGTGGTATTACAGCTCAGTTATATAGAGATGAATGGGGGTCAGTCACAATACCACACTCTACTCATGATCGGCACTGGCGCTTTTTTTTTGACAACCCCAACAATATATTTCAGGGTCTGGCCTTTGGTTGGTACACGGGAGTTTTTTTTTTAGTTTGTATAAAGCTCTGGGGTCTGATTCATTATTTAGGGATCAAAATGACATTTTCAGATTCCATGTTAAATAACAGAGGGCACCATGGGGATTATATTTTGTAGCAATATGGACCTGTTGATACATCTGATATCCCTGAAAAACAAAAAAGCCATCCCTGTTATTCTGGAGGACGGGACATCGAGACTCCTATCATGAATCCTCACTCGCTGATCTATGGACAGAACTGTGATGAGAAGATCTTAGAGCTGACCAATAAGATCCTGGAGCTGCTGAGCGGAGAGGTGAGCGCTGCAGGGAATGCTGGGACATTATACAAGGGGTGATGTGTCTGGGTGATGACTGTATCATTGTGTGTCGCAGGTCCCTATAAGGTGTCAGGACGTCACTGTCCATTTCTCCCTGGAGGAGTGGGACTACATAGAAGGACACAAGGAGCAGTACAAGGACGTCGTGAAGGAGGACTTACAGCCCCTCAAAGGTAAAGTAACTACCGGTAGCAGTTATAAGAATTACATGCATAACAACATTACAATAAACATCATAACCAAACCAGCATATGATGAAGGCTCCACCATGCTGGATACATCAGGAGGCTTCTTCACCAGGAACTAACCTACCTGAACATTCGCAGGCTATAGCATATGTGTAGCACCCACTCTGCTGCCATCCATGTCCCATTGGCATGGAGGTGGCATAAGGGGGGAACTAATCGCAATTACTGGTGGTTTGCAAGATTATTTAAAGGAAACCTACCATTTGATTTGATGCATTAAGAAGCAAACATACCTTTAGAATGCTGTAGCTACACAGATGCAGGATCAGATCTTGGTTAATCCCTGAGCTGAGGGGTTTTGCTGATAAAACAGTATAAAATTATGATAATGAAGCTCTGTCGCTTCTATGGCTCCTTCCGTGCTTCTCTTAGCATGTGAGTTTTTCTCTGCAGGAGAGGATGATGTAATCCCTGGGTTGTGCCTGAAGGCAGAATAATCAATTGCTGCACCATCCCCCAGCTGCTGTGTATGAGTGATCCAGATCAGGTTGACTAGTCATGTCTTGACTAAGCTCTGTGTGTAATGTGTTTATGTAGGCAGTCAGTCTGTCCCAGCTTTCCCAAGGTCCTGAATGTTATAATTGTTTTTTCAGCAAAACCACTCAGCTCAGGGATTAACCAAGATATGATCCTGCATCAGTGTAGCTACAGCATTCTCAAGGTATGTTTGCTTCATAATGCATCAAATCAAATGGTAGGTTTCCTTTAAGAGCTTGTCGACAATACATCAGCTAGTCTCCGCTGATGTCTCTACAATTGGATTCAAGAAAAACATTTACTAGATCCATGCTTAAACTGCCCTCTAACTATCTGTGACTGGCCAGCGTGAGATTATTGAGAAATATTAACTTCTCCCCGCTCAATAAATTAAGATGTAATTAGGCCCTCAATATTTGCATTGATTCATTGTACAGTTTTTTTTACTCTTATGTATGGATTGGTTATATACTGAACACAGTAAATGGGTATTTTGTAGAATTGAGCAAAAGGGAACCCTTTTAGTGTTTTTTATAATAAAACTGGCCTTTTCCAAAAAAAAAAGTAAAGTTGGATGAAAGTTTACCTTTCTCCCTGCAGAGCAGTGTCCGATGGGAGTGACCATTGGGAAATGATTCTCCCCCTCTCCTGGTATCTGCTCCGTCAGGCGTCTATTTCAAATAGAGAGAAGATGGGTGGTTTTTTTTTACGAATGACGGAGCGGTTTCCCGGGACATGGTTCCCTTTAAGTATATAAGTCCAGCCCCTCAAAACATGTAAAAATGAATTGCCCACCCCTGGCTTAAAAGACAGCCAAAACATCCCGCCACAAGTTTTCACTGTGATGCTTCTTCCCGACTCTTCAAAATAGTTTGGTTGGACAGAAAGGTAAATACATTGATACAATAGGTATAATAACGCTTCAAGGGAGCAAATGTAGCAATCCATCATTGACCCGATAACAATTTTTTTTTTTTTTGGTAGAAATAAAAAAAACAATATAATAAAACTTAGAGGCAATGTTTTCTTTATTTTATCCTGAAAAACATATTTGCATATTTCCCAATAAATCCTATATAAATTTGGTGTTATTTGGAGCGCGCACTGAAAGCCGCACATACAGAGCCCGAAAGAAAATGGGGCAAATTCATTTTTTTTGGGTGGGGGACCAATTTCAGCACATCCCTACAACGAGGTAGGGAGTCGAAAAGGGCTTTGGGGTTAAAGATCACTAATAAGTTCCTCTAACTTTTGATAAATAATAATAATGTCACCCAATCGAAAGTGCTGGACCACCTCCCCTACCACCACAAGAGCTGTCACTCATGTTTTATAGGTGTATAATGATTAAAATTGAGTATATTTCATAGACATAAAAGAAACCAATAAGGTTTTGTTAAAATAGGTTTTTCTGGGCTTGTACTGTCCTGTTGTTTTTAGTTTTAGCTCCTACAAGTCTGGAATCACTTCCTACGTCTGGTACTAGAAGCAGCTTCTCGGGGAATGGAGGAGGTGTCCCTTCAGTTATTTTCATTTTGCGGTTTCAGGACCTTTTGGAGGTTCTGAAATGGCTTTTGTGTACATGTGTATTGAGAGCAGTCACCGATGTATCAGGATTTCTTGGGTGACAGTACTTGGTGGATGGTTTGGGTGGACATGGGCCCCCTAGAAGGCTTGGGCCCCGGGCTGCCGCCCAAACCACCTATATAATAATCAGTGCATCAATAGCAGTAATCAATTCTGCAATATCTTTTTTTGCTCACAGATCCCACAGAGGCTACAAAAATTTCTGAAGCCTCTTGCATTCCTATTTTTTCATCAGCTTCTACAAGGCATGACCAAAGTAGTGTCAGAAATTTCCAGACTTCTAAATGCATGTCGTCGGGTGAACCTAAGATCAAGGACTGCATCAAGGAACCAACGTTATCTGAAGCAGAACATCTTGACAATCTCACGGTCCCTATGCACACAGATAGTGTCCCACCCGTCCCTTCTGTTCATATTAAGGAGGAACAAGTCTCTTTACATGAGGAAACTTTAACAGACTCGAAAAATCAGACTCCAGATCTGTCTACACATATCAAGGGGGAACTATGGGACGAGCAAAATGGTTCAGTAATGTATAAGCCGATACAACAATATTCATCAGATGATATAGAATTATTTGTCTCCTATGAAGAAAAACCCTTCACGAGTAATGACGTTGATCTAACCCCCAGTCCTACCGAGTACTTGTCCTCTTCATCACTGGACCTAACAAGTGAACAATCCGTGGATAAGCCGTATACCTGCGTTGAGTGTGGGAAATGTTTTAAACTTAAGTCCTACCTTAGCGCACACCAGAGGCAACATACGGGTGAGAAACCATACTCCTGCCTCGAATGTGGGAAATGCTTTAGCAGAATGTCAAATCTCGCAAACCACAAGAAAGTTCACACAGGAGAAAAGCCATTTTCCTGCTCGGAATGTGGGAAAAGTTTTGCCAGGAACTCAAATCTTGTTGTCCACCAAAGGGTCCACACAGGGGAAAAACCATATTCTTGCTTGGAGTGTGGGAAATGTTTCTTTAGTAATTCCTATCTGGTTGTTCATCAGAGAATTCACACAGGAGAGAGGCCGTATTCTTGTCCCGAATGCTTAAAAAGTTTTATCAGCAGTTCTGAACTGTTGAAGCATCAGAAAAATCACAGGAGAAACAATATTCTCAAAGATTCAAAGTTTTTGATATGATTGTAGAGCAAAGAACTTCCCAAGTAATTTATGTTAAGTTTTTTTTTCGCCCGACATGGATGGAAGAATCAGGATTAGAACAATATGTAATGGTTAAAGAGGTTGTCCGAGACAAAAAAAAAACATTGGTGGCCGGGAGGGTTCTGCTTAAAAAAATAAACACTTACCTCTGCGGTCCCTCCAGCGTCCCGCGCTGCTATCTCTCTAGTCTGTACCCCATATAAACAAATGGGCGCAGAGGCTGCCGGCCATGGTGGCCGCCACACCTGTGGACTGTGCCCCTGTTTGTTTATATGGGGCACGGACCGGAAGTCTGGCAGAGACCACGGAGGTAAGTAAATATTTATTTTTACCCCTGGCCACCAATGTTTTTTTATGGCTCGGACAACCCCTTTAATTTGGCTCAGTTCATATTTCTGTTCACTTTTTTTGTCCTTAAACCAGATGTGGTCATCGCACACACAACAGGTGCAAGTCTTTCCTGTGTATAGGCACTAGACCTGTTCAATGTGTTCCACCACACCTGGTTTTGGTACAAAATAACTGAAGACCTAAGGCTGCCTTCACCCTGCCATTGTGGGGACGTATATACGGCTGCAAGTTTGCGGCTGCATATACGTCCCCATAAACGGCAATAGGCACCCGGCGACGGTAGGCCTGTGTGGCACCGTAACCTCACCATACAAGGGTTCTATCTATCTCTTCCCTCTCCCCTACAGCCGTGCATCCCTATGGAAAGGGGAGGGGTGAGCGGCGCTCCTCCCATTTACCCGCCCAGCCGCATCTCTGTGATGCAGCCTAACAGAGATGTGAACAGGATCTTATGTAAAACAGAACTATTGGTTCTCACCTAAACCTGGTGTTTTTGGGACTTTCTACTGCTATGAAAATGAAGAGTGGAAAATTATTTCTTCCTCTCTTGAAGGAAGGAGAAAAACTGACTTTTATCTGAACTTTCAAGGAGCTTTCCACTTTTCAATAAATATCTTCCATTAGGTATATCTCTGCATGTACCTGTGTCTTTCCCTGTTCTCCCCATGCTGCCCTCTGTATATATATATATACACAGCTTCCTCTCTCTCGCTCCTTCAGTCCATCCTTATGGTGCCTTTTCCGACTCACTAACAGACACAGGGAGAGGGGAGGGAGCAGGATGAGTCATAACGCTCCCTATTCATCATTGCTCAGACATGTAAGCAAAGATCCACAGAGAGTTTGCAGGCAGCACTAGTAAGTAAATAGCAGGACTGCTGAATCACTTGATGACCATCCAGGGATTATTATTAAAGCAATAAAGGCATATGCACACTTTATGTAAAAGAGTGGCCAACCCCTTTTTATCTTCTGACAGTGTGGGGTAAACAAGTATTTGATACACTGGTGCTTTTACAACTTTTCCTACCCACAAAGAATGGAGAGGTCTGTAATTTTATCATAGGTAGACTTCAAATGTGAGACAGAATCTTGGGAAAAAAACTGTAGGTTACATTGTATGATTTTTAAATAATGAATTAGCATTTTATTGAATGGAATAATTATTTGATGCAATCGTAAAAATGAACAATATTTGGTACAGAAACCTTTGCACTTAAAGAGGTCACATGCTTCCTGTAGTTCTTCATCAAGTTTGCACACACACCGCAGCAGGGATTTGGGCCCAATCCTCCATAAAGACTGTGGCTGAGCAACATTGATTTTATATTGAGTTCAGGTCTGGAGATTGATTAGGCCTGAACCTACCATCTCAACCTAGAAAAAGTTTCCAACCCGCCATTGGTTCACGGTTGGGACTGTGGTCCTGGCTGGCTTCAGATCATTGTCCAAGTCCTCCTGGTTAGTTTTGGATTCCTGACCTTTTTCAATCATCATCATCATCATGCAAGATCTTGCCAAGGAAGATTTGCGCCGACATCTGGCCAAGCGGCTTTCTTGTTATCCTGCAGCCCATCCCAGCCTAGCTTTCAGCTTGGGAATGGGGCTCCCAGCAGTGCAGAGCTTGCTCAGGAATGGCAGCAGGCAGGTGTGAGGCATCTGCACGCACTGTGACACTGCGGAGACTCTTGGAGCAAGGCCTGGTGTCAAGGAGGGCAGCAAAGAAGCCAATTCTCTATAGAAAAAACATCAGGGACAGACTGATATTCTGCAGAAGGTACAGGGAGTGGACAGCTGAGGACTGGGGGAAAGTCATTTTCTCTGATGAATCCCCTTTCCGATTGTTTGGAACATCTGGAGAACAGCTTGTTGGGAGAAGACAAGATGAGCCATACCACCAGTCTTGTCTCATGCCAACTCTAAAGCATCTGCAACACCCCTGCCGATGCAAGGCAGAGGGGCTGTTGTGAATACGCCCCACCATGTAGCTTGCAGCCTGTGTAGGGTCTGATCAACCCCAAGGCAGGTCACTACATAACACAGGGGAACACTGCAGCGGTAGAGTCTGCCTGGTAAGGCAGGAGTTAAGTGTAGAATGTGATGTAAAAAAAAAAAAAAAAAAAAAAAAAAAAATATCTTGTATCTGTAAGCTGGGATGCAATTGGAGGAGTAACCACCACCTGACCAGTGGGAGTAATACAAGTTCAGTCACACTAAGGAGTCTGAATAGCTCAGCCAGACTTGTTAGTCTAGAGTCAGTCAGTCAGCACACCAGACCAGAGCAGGAGAGCTCAGCTCCCTGCCTGAGTGGAGTGGAGAGAGTTCACTCTCAGATCAGAGTAGAGAGGAGACCAGTGAAGACAGAGCTCAGCTCCCTGCCTGAAGAGTGTAGTGAGTTAGTTAGTGAGAGAAAGGGGTATCATCCTACCTTTAAGGGTGATATCTTAAGCAACCCAGGACAAGCTGAAGCATCCTACTAGGACACAGCTATCTCCCAGCCTGCCATTGCATCCAGGCTGATGATCCATCCTGTGGCTCCCTCCAACTACATCTCCAGCAATCCACCATCCTGTTAAGGCGCGTTGCTACTGTTCCTGTCAGTTCCAATAAAGAACTGCAAGTTATTTTTGTTCAACGTCTGCCTCCGTCTGGTCCCTGCTACTACGGCTGTCACCATCACAGGCACCGTATCCACCACACAGAGACTCATACTCCAGACCCCAAAGGGTTGCCCCAGGGAGAACCGCTATAGCAGCCTCTCCCTCATCATTTCTTGCCAACATCTGAAGCAACCCAGGACAAGCTGAAGCATCCTACTAGGACACAGCTATCTCCCAGCCTGCCATTGCATCCAGGCTGATGATCCATCCTGTGGCTCCCTCCAACTACATCTCCAGCACTCCACCATCCTGTTAAGGCACGTTGCTACTGTTCCTGTCAGTTCCAATAAAGAACTGTAAGTTATTTTTGTTCAACGTCTGCCTCCGTCTGGTCCCTACTACTACGGCTGTCACCATCACAGGCACCGTATCCACCACACAGAGACTCATACTCCAGACCCCAAAGGGTTGCCCCAGGGAGAACCGCTATAGCAGCCTCTCCCTCATCATTTCTTGCCAACACCACCCTGCTGGAGACCTGCCAGGCTGTAGGACAGCCCTCCGGTCCCCATACCAAACACCGTGACACTAGCGTGCCTAGGCCGCAACCGCCAGCCACTCAGGTATTCCGGGCCCCGGCTGTCTCTAGGCTCCAAGAAAAGGCTAGGCCCTGGTGGGGGATGTTGCACATCTTGCAACCATTCATGTGTGGGGCGGCTTCTCAGCCAAGGGAATCGGCTCTCTCACTGTCTTGCCCAAAAACACATCCATGAATAAAGAATGAGACCAGAATGTCCTCCAAGAGCAACTTCTCCCAACCGTCCAAGTGCAGTTTGGTTATGAACAATGCCTTCTCCAGCGTGATGGAGAACCTTGCCATAAAGCAAAGGTGATAACTAATAGCTCAGAGAACAAATCATAGAGATATTGGGTCCATGGCCTGGAAACTCCCCAGATCTAAATCCCATTGAGAACTTGTGGTCAATCATCAAGAGACGGGTGGACCAACAAAAACCAACAAATTGTGACAAAATGCAGGCATTGATTGGGCAAGAATGGACGGCTATCAGTCAGGATTTGGTGCAGAAGTTGATTGAGAGCTGCCAGGGAGAATTGTAGAGGTCCTGAAGAAGAAGGGACAACACTGCAAATACTGACTCACTGCAGTAACTCCTTCTCACTGACAATAAAAACTTTTGTTACTCATAATATGATCGCACTTGTATTTCTGTATGTGATAAAAACATCTGACAAACCAGAGGGCAACAGATCAGGTGAAAATATAATATTTGTGTCAATCTCAAAAATTTTGGCCATGACTGTATATCTACAACTAATAGACTGCACCACTAATAACTAATAATGCTAATGATATGCTAATGATATCTTACAACCACTGCTGCGATCTTACTACGAGGATTGTCCCTATTACACCAGGATACTCCTTGAGCATATTTTTTTTACAACCAGTATAAACATAAGATTAAGATTAATCCGTGTGTGTACTGCGCTCCTGGTGCAGATTTAGATTTTTTTTGCATGCTTTACTTTTAACCCTTCTCACCTCATCTGACATAATTTCAAGCTAAATCCCAGCCATATGCGCATCACAGTGCAAGTTTTCAATCTCTCATAGACAAAAATGTTAAAAAAATAAACACTCAAAAATCTGTCAGGACGCAGAAGAAAAGGGACGTGATCCTTAATTCATTTTCGTCTTTTTTCTGTGCGTCTACAGAACTTTTCCCAAATTACATTTTACTGCTACTGTATTACGGTGTAGATTTTCCATGATAAAATCTGTGCGTAATCTGCAGACACTGATGTAGATTAGACTATCCACTGACATTACAAACCTTAATAGATTCTCCTTATCTACAGGAGGAATACAAGAGGGGGGAGTGATGTACAGGCAGACCCCTACTTAAGGACACCCAACTTACAGACGACCCCTAGTTAAAGATGGACCCCTCTGCCCCCGGTGACCTTTGGTAAAGTCTCTGGATGCTTTAATTTACTCCCATCCTACAATGATCAGCCGTAAGGTGTAATGAAGTTTTATTGATCATCTTTGGTCCCATTACAGCAAAAAAATTGTCACTGGGGCAAAAAAAATTTTGTCTGGATCTACAATTATAAAATATATAGTTACAACTTACAAATTCAACTTAAGAACAAACCTATGGAACCTATCTTGTATGTAACTCGGGGACTACCTGTATATACACTGACAACAGCTGGAAGAAAGGATGAAATAACAGGACAGAGAAGCATTTATGTTTAATAACGTATATCACAAAATTTACTGTAATATCACACGCTCTATAGTTCATCCAAACTCGGGCTAATGTAGTTCTGGTCAGTTCTGTAATTGCACATCTCTAATGGCAGTCACATTGATAGGCGGCAGTAAATAACCAATATAGGGCGGAGCTTTTATAGTGTCGAGGTGATCCGGTTCAATGGAGCTGAATCAGAATTGGGAATCACTGGGGTCAGCTGTAACTAAGAGCTGACACCCCAGTGTAGCACCCATGGTTGGAATGAGCACCTATCGCGGGTTATAACTAGAGATGAGCGAGCGCTTCTTGCGCATCTGTTTACATTCCCCTCACCCGGCATATCCTAAACTTATAAGAACGCTACTACACTTGATCTTATACAAAAGGTTCTTAGAAGTGCTGTTTGGGGAGTAGCCTAGAGACAGGGGCTTGGATTGGCGAAAGCTCGCCTGGCAGCGGAACGCCAGCTCCATGCGCATCATGCGCTTCTTGCGCATCTGTTTACATTCCCCTCACCCGCCATATCCCAAACTTATAAGAACGCTACTACACTTAACTTGGTGCAGGCTGGGACCGAGTCTGACCCTGGGGCTGGTCATATACTGCCGACGCAGAGAATTGCGGGGCCTACCTCGGTCCAGGTCTCAAAGGCCTACTATACCTCCTCCCACCCCTCCTCCACCTCCTCCTCCTCCGAATTACCATCCGTGGGCATGGCGCCATCAGTCGGTAGCTCTAGGCACAGCAGCAGTGCCGTCGCTAAGCGACAGCAGGCGGTGCTGAAACTGCTGAGCCTAGGCGATAAAAGGCACACCGCCCAAGAGCTATTACAGGGCATTCCACATCAAAGTTGTTAACTTTGTCGCCACCCTGCTGTGTAATCCACAAAATATACTTGCAAACTTTTACCATTTAGGGATATTATTTCAGCGCTTCTTGCGCATCTGTTTACATTAAAAAAAAAAAAAAAAAAAAAAAAAAAAAAGAACGCTACTACACTTGATCTTATACAAAAGGTTCTTAGAAGTGCTGTTTGGGGAGTAGCCTAGAGACAGGGGCTTGGATTGGCAAAAGCTCGCCTGGCTGCAGAGCGCCAGCTCCATCCCAAGATCCAACTAACATAGTTGCAGCACCTTTAATCTACTACTAGTTCACTGCCTCCATAATAATAATAATAATAATCTTTATTTATATAGCGCCATCATATTCCGTAGCGCTTTACAAATCATAGGAAACAAATACAAATGTATTGTAACAGAGCACAACATTTGTATGGAACAACAGGAGTGAGGTCCCTGCTCGCCAGAGCTTACGGTTTATGAAGATGATGGGGTAACACGAGGTAAAAGAATATTTAACGGTCAAGCCATTCTTCTTAGGGAATAGAACAAAATATAATAAATGGAATTGCTGTCGCTTGAACCACTCAGCCGTCATCTTATATACCAGGTCCAGGGTGAATGGGACTGCAGAGAAGTCTGGTGCCTGTTGGTTGCTGGATAACAGATGGGAGGACGACACAGGACGGGTTAGTAGAAGAGTTAAAACTTCATGCAGTTAATGAGTGTTATAGGCTTGCCTAAAGAAATGGGTTTTAAGAGCACGTTTGAAACTTTGGAGGTTAGGTATTAGTCTGATAGTCCAGGGCAGAGCATTCCATAGAATTGGTGCAGCTCTAGAGAAGTCTTGGAGACGCGAGTGGGAGGTCCGCACTAGGGTAGAGGTTAATCTAAGATCACTGGCGGATCTAAGAGCACGGGTTGGGCGATAGACTGAGATAAGAGAGGAGAGGTAGGGGGGTGCAGCATTATACAGAGCTTTATGGATGAGGGTTATTATTATTTTAAACTGTATTCGAAAGGAGACTGGCAGCCAGTGCAGCGACTGGCATGAACTGTAAGCATACATGGTCCCCTTATCAAACGAGCTGTGTCAGGCAGAATTTTGGGTTGTTTTCATGGCTTCCATGTTAACTTTGTCGCCACCCTGCTGTGTAATCCACAAAATATACTGGCAAACTTTTATCATGTACCGATATTATTTGAGCGCTTCTTGCTCACCTCCTTTGGTTCCTCTCTGCCACCCATTGGTTTGAAGCCTGAGTCCATTTAGGGTATGTCGCCATGACACTCTCTAGCCTGCTGCCGCTGCCTCTGCATGCCGTCCCCTATAGTGTCAGGGTCAATTATTGGATGTTTTAGATGCTATCTAGCTTCATTCTGTCACTCTGTCATGGCCATGCTGTTGCCCATAATTTTGGCATAATGGTGCGATTAAGCAGCCTCAGAGGCATCCATGCATGCTGCCCCTGCTGTTTCCTGTCCATTTCCGTGGTGTTTCCATCCTTTTCTGAGGTTCCCAGGTGTTTGGCCAAGCTTCCCTGTGCAGAGCCTTGGTCCCCTTGAAAAATGCTCGAGTCTCCCATTGACTTCAATGGGGCTCGTTATTCGAGACGAGCACTCGAGCATCGGGAAAAGTTCGTCTCGAATAACGAGTACCCGAGCATTTTAGTGCTCGCTCATCTCTAGTTATAACCCGTTTAAGATCGCTGTCAGTGTGACTGCAGAATTAACACGGCTTAATGGAGCCACAATAACGGAAAAACAAATATTTTATAGATTATAATAGTGCGCCATTGAAGAAAATAAAAACGAATGAGACACTTCACATTTGGACGTTACTTGTTTACAGCGAGAGGTACAGAAGGGAATGAGTGCCATGAATTGTCCAGTTCAGCCATACAGGATGTAGTTGTTTTAAGTTTATTCAATGGCGCACTATTATAAGCTATAAAATATTTGTTTGTCCGTTTTTGTGGCGATGTGAGGGCTTATTTTTTTGTTTATTTTATTTATTATCTTTGTGAACATGTCAATTTTACAGCTAAAGGAACCAATTACCGTCAAAAGTAAGCCATTCTAAATTTCACCTCCATTTTGTTTAACCCCATAATGCCGCTGTCAGGATCAGTGGATCCTCTGGACCACCGCGGGAGATGGAACTAGCCGACACCTGGGACCGGAGCCCAAGCGGCACCTGGTTTTCACCAGAGCCCGCCGCAAAGCGGGTTGGACTTGCTGCGGCAGGATACCACCAGGTCGTTCCACAGATGCGACCAGCCCGCGGTGGCAGCCGAGGTCGAGGTACCTTAGCGGATGACAGTCTCGTAGTCAGGTCCAGGCACAGGGTCAGGGCAGGCGGCAGAGATGCAACGTCAAGTCCAAGTCCGAGGTCAGCAACGGGAGGTCCAGGCAGGTGGGAGCGGGAACACAGGCACACGGAACACAGCAACACAGAGGAACTCGGGTAACACGGCAACACAGGACTCAGGAGCGGGAATACACAGGAATACACAGGAACGCAGGAATACACAGGAACGCTGGAATAATCGCTTGGAAGCTTTCTCTTAGGCTATGAGCCACAAAGATCCGGCAAGGGTTACAGGAAGAGGCAGGCTTATGTAGAATTGGGCAATTTGGCCAGCGCCAATTAATGGCGCGCTGGCCCTTTAAATTTGGAGAAGGTGCCGCGCGCGCGCCCTAGCAGTCGGGGACACGCGCGCACAGCGGAGGGGAGCGAGCCAGGAGCCGGGACGGGTGAGATGTGCTGGCGGCGCGCTGGCGGGGGCAGGGCAGCACGGGTGAGCACCCGTGACAGCCGCAGCCCTTTTTAATTTTTACATTTTCATTTTTCACTCCCAACTTTCAAAAATCTATAACTTTTTTATTTTTCCATCTACAGAGCTATGTGACGGCTTATTTTCTGCATAACAAATTACACTTCAAAATGGTGGTATTTAATATTCCATATTCGATGGCGACGGATCGCCGCTCCGCGATGACGTCACGGGAGTGAAGATCCTCGGAAAGATGCCGGCGCCAATGCGCCGCCATCTTTTTGAAGCCGGCAGTGATCAGTGGGAAAACACCCGAGATTGGTGCTGGCACCGATCGCGGGTGTTACCGGTAAGCCTTTGCTGCAATATGCAGCAAAGACTTACCGGCTATGGAGAGGGCTCAGCCCGTATGCCCTCTCCATGCACCCGCACCCGACATGTGACGTAGTATTACATCACATGTCAGTAAGGGGTTAAACTATTAAGCTCTCAAAGGGTTAATGATCTTCCTTAAAGCTGTTTTTAATCGTTTGAGGGGTGCAGATTTGAAAATCCTAGTCAGTTAGACTAGAGGTTTTCTAACATTATATATTTCACAGCTCAATAAAAGTCCCCAAAAAAGTCAATTAGGAAATCTCCTTGAGAATCTGGAAAACCAATGTTTGATTTGTAAGCCATGTGACGTTATAATAAAATATAAAGACATCTGAAAAATTATGAAAACATAAAAGGGAAATGTTAGTTAGTAACAAATTTGGGTGGTAAAGCGGTTGTCTGAAAAAGGAGATAATTTAGAATTTTGTAAATTTAACCCCTTCCCGACACGTGCTATAAAAGTATGGCGTGCGTCGGGTGGTGGTATATAGCTGCAAAGCTGCCAGCGGCTTCAAAAAGTTGGCCATTCGTGACGTCATTGGGGAGCGACAATCGGTCACCACGACAGCCTCGGGTCTTCCGAAGGTCTCGGTTTAACCCATTCATTACAATGTGCGATTTGCACATTTTAATGAATGAGGTGGAAAATCCCCATATACTGCCATACCGTAGTATGGCAGTATATGGTAGGATCGATGAGAGAATCTAGGTTTCAAATACCCTAGGGGGTCTGTAAAATATTGAAAGTAAAAATAAAAAAAAGTTAAAACAAACATTATAATAAAAAAACCTAAAAAATTAAAATCAACCCCCCTTTCCCTAGAACTGATATAAAAATAAATAAACTGTAAAAATCATAAACACATTAGGTATCGCCGCGTCCGAAAATGCCCGATCTATCAAAATATAATAAGTTTTTCACTGCGTTTAACCCGAAAATAACACTTTATTGCCATTTTGAAAAATATAAAAAATTCAATTAAAAATATTATCAAAAGGCAGCACAGTCCTAAAAATAGTAGCATTGCAAATGTCATCACAAGTCGCACAAAATGACGCCACCCACAGCTCCTACACCAAAGTATGAAAAAGTTATTAGCGCCAAAAGATGGAAAAATAAAAAAAAAAATTTGTACAGGAGGTTTTAATTTTTGTAAATGAATGAAAACATTATAATACGTGTACAAATTTGGTATCCACTAATTGAATCGACCCAGCCAAGCGGTGGGCGTGGCTGGTGGAAAGTAGGCTGGCGCAGGGCGTTCCTTTCCCTGCATCGGCGCACTCATTGCAACTTGCAAATTTTCATATGTGAAAATTTGCTGGCAGGTCCTGGTGTAGTGATAATACTGCGCAGTCCCCGGCCGGATACATCAAGAGGCCCGGAGCAGCGGTGGGGCTATCATACCATAAATTACCCCCATGGGGTTGTACTTGCAATACAATCATATGTGACGATTCTATTATTGTAAAGGCAGAAAGTTTTGTCCTTTTTTGAAATACATATTAAATATTAGAAAAAACTCATTTCATTTGATAAAAATAGTAAATTTTAATGACAGAATCTCACTCGCTCTCTGATCTCCTGCAGATACAACAATTGTATTTGTGGGCAGCAGATGGCAGCACAAGACAACGAATCACAAGTCTAGTTGGCCATACTGTGGTTCTAGGCTTTTACTATACACAGACCCCTGGTGACAGCCGTGATGATGACAGCTCCGGAATATTAGGCTTAAAGGGGTTATCCGGGTTTAAAAAATTTCTTATG
The DNA here is from genome assembly GCA_019512145.1 of Engystomops pustulosus. NCBI lineage: Eukaryota > Metazoa > Chordata > Amphibia > Anura > Leptodactylidae > Engystomops > Engystomops pustulosus. The sequence goes on from CM033645.1 coordinate 7,161,150, forward strand.
GCCGGGCTGGGGAGGGCTAGTTAAACATAACAAACATGTACTTACCTCGTCCGGCGCCGCTGATGTCCCGCGCCGCGGTCCCTTCGATCCGTGCCCCTGTTTGTTTACAGGGGTACGGAAGCTGCGCACAGGGAGCTTCCGGTCCACGATGTGGACGGCTCCTCCCATCCGTCCCTATCTCTCAGCGTTGTAAGCGTTGGGAGATGGTGCGCATGGGAGCTTCCGGCCGGTCGGAAGCTCCCTGTGCGCACTTGTTGAGATAAGTACATGAGATAAGTACATGTTTATTGTGTTTAAATAGCCCTCCCCAGCCCGGCCATAAGACATTTTTTAAACCCGGATAACCCCTTTAATCACGATAACGGTTAACTATCTTTAGTTAAAGATTTAGTTATTTTTTGCAGTAATTCAATTCAAATAGTGAACCTCATACAATATAGAGTCATTAAAGGGGTATTCTCGTCTGGGCATCTGCCATATATAAACATTTCTTCAATTAGATGTCATTAAAAAAAAATTACTTGGGTGAAGATAATTTCTCATAAATGTAGTGATGTGGTGCCTTAGAAACAAGACTGTGTCCTTGGATACGGCCACCTCTGCAGGAGGGATTGCACAAAGAAACAAAAGGTTTTCGGATATGAAATGTCCAGGAGTTACTGCATGTCCTACAGCCGTCCTGTGGTAATGATTGCCGAATCCAGGAGGTCAGACAGGACTCAATAGCGCAAGTCTGGCCACCGCTGCCAAAATGTGAGGTGGTCGTATCCAAGGAAGCCATCTCTTTACATGGCTACATTTATTAGTAATTATCATGACACGGGAACATTTTTTTTTTAATAACATCCAATTGAAGAAATGTTTACATATAGCAAATAAATTAAATTAAATTTCAATGTCCAGATCGGAAAACCCCTTTAAGTATTTCAAGTGTTTATTTTTGTTAAGTTGGTGATTGTGGCTACAGCCAAGGAAAACCTAAAAGTCATAGGGGCTCATTTACTAAGGGCTTTGCGCCAGTTTAATGTCAGACTTTGCACGATCGTTCTAGTGTAAACCGCATGTACAGATATTTAAGAAGTGTCTGCACCACAAATGTGTTGCACGCAACCCTGTTGAGGCACAGCTGCGCTAGCCACCATGCGACACAGATTAGGTGCGCTCCGGGGCTCAATCGGATTGTGCGCCTGATTTAACATGCAAAGTCTGTTGCACGCCCTATGTTAAAGGTGCATCACAAACAGTTGGTGAACTCTGCCGGGCCAGTGCAGGGAAGCAACAGATTCATGATTTCTGGTGCACGATCTTAGTGAATCTGGTGCACCCATCATTATAAACGGGCAGAGCACTTTTAGTGCAGTTTCCCGCATTCTTAGTAAATGTGTCCCAATGTCTGGGACACATTAGTAAGGGCTTTGTGCCAGTTGTATGTCTGACTTTGCACATTCTTTTAGGTGCAAACTGCTTGCACAGGTATTTAAGAAGTGTCCGCGCCACATCAGTGCAGGGAAGCGACAGATTCATTATTTCTAGTGCATGTTCTTAATGAATCTGGCGCACCGAGCAATATAGACTGGCAGAGCACTTTTAGTGCTGTTTCCGGCTTCTAAGTAGATTGTGCCCCATTATCTAAGAAAATTCGATATTTAAGACCAACGGTACAAAAAAAAAAAATTAACCCACAGAAATGTTGGTGCCAAATGAAAAGTCTGTACAGTAAAGACCTCAATACTTGGTCGGGCTCCTCTTGCAGCAATGACTCAATCAATGCGCTGTGGTATGGAGGGAACAGCTGATGGTGCTGCAGAGGTGTTATGGCATGGAGGGATCAGCTGATGGCGCTGTGGAGGTGTTATGGCATTGAGGGATCAGATGATGGCGCTGTGGAGGTGTTATGGCATTGAGGGATCAGATGATGGCGCTGTGGAGGTGTTATGGCATGGAGGGATCAGATGATGGCGCTACAGATCAGAGATGAATCAATGCAGCGCCTAGGTGCTATGGCCATCAGCTGATTCCTCCATGCCATAACACCTCTGCAGTGCCATCAGCTGATCCCTCCGTGCCATAGCACCTCTGCAGTGCCATCACCTGATCCCTCCATGCCATAACACCTCTGCAGCACCACCAGCTGATCCCTCCATGCCATATTACCTCTGCAGCGTCATCACCTGCTCCCTCCATGCTGTAACTTTCTGCAACGCCATCAGCTGATCCCTCCATGACATAACACCTCTGCAGTGCCATCAGCTGATCCCTCTATGCCAGTGATGGCGAACCTTTTAGAGACAGGGTGCCCAAACTGCAACCAAAATCCACTTATTTACTGTGAAGTGCCAACGTGGCAGTGACTTATTGCTCCCTGTTCTTCGACATTTTTCAATTGTATCGGCCACCTGAGGCCAGCAATACAGTGGAAAGAAGGAGGGCAAATTCAGATTATCATTGCAGCTTCTCTTCAGGGTCTCTCTGTACAGAAAGAATGGTGGGTCCAGAATGAGGACCTCCAAAGATAATGCAGTTCTTTCAACACCTTCTCACTTTTCAAGCAGTTCCAAACAGTCAATGAAGTGTCACTGTAAAATACTGCTTAGAGCAGCATCTAAGTTGCCTGGGACTGCAAGAAGTCCCAGACAAAAAACTGTCACAGGGGCTTTAATAAATGTGGGCCAATGACTTTTGGATTTGCCTTGCCTGTAGCTTAATCATCAACATTATCAACACTTGAAATAGTTCCCATGGTTTTCAATGACTATATAATGTGAGTTTCACTTTTTGAAATGGATACTGAAAAAAATAACTTTTTGCTGATATTCTAATTTATTGTACAATCATTCTGTATTGTATAGAGGAGGAGACTTCTAGCAGTATCATCTATAGTCAGTGTTAATAGGAAGAATAGTAAAACTTTCACAGTCAGAATCCGCAGCAAAAATCGCTCATTACTGATGGATGGTCTCCATGGAAATGCGGCAGCCGTTGCGTTGATGGCCATCTAAACTTAGTTAGTTGATGTAACACTGCAGATGTGATTCACTTCTAGAAGGACATTTCAATCTATTATAATGAGTGACTTTATATATATCTGTATTGTTAAAGGGGCAAAGAACCTATAGACAACAGCGAATACAAGTGACGAGTGTGGAGAACTACCTGAGAAGTAGATGAGCGGACTGTCTCCTCTTGCTAGCAGAATAAGGGGGTCGCAGATCGCACTTTTGTCAGACTTTGACGGATTTGGGATTTGCACGGCTTTGACTGGTATTTATTTAGGGTCCTGGGCTGGGATTGTGTCGCACATGATCGGATTTTGGCGCAGCTGCGCTGCTTTCATGTGACAGAAATCGGGGGCTGTGCCGTCAGACAATCAGACAAATTCGGACTGAGCGCAGGATTTAACTTTCAAATTGTGTCGCAAAAGACAATGCACTTACATGCACCAGGAAAAGATGGTGAACTGCTGCGGACCTGAGCGGGATAGTGCAGGATTATTGGGCCCACAATCTTAGCGAATCGCGGTAGATGTGCATTATCGCCGGACAATAGACCTTTGGACAGGTAATTAAATCTGTCGGACAGGTATTTAAATGTGCGCCAATATGTTATTTTGTAAGTTATTTACCCCATTCCTGTGTCACATGACCAGCGATTAGATCCCTCAACTATACAGAGACATGGGTGGGCAGAAAGTCAAATAGTTTAAAAATAAATCTAACTAAATTTGACTAAGAAATTGTCAAAAATGCCTTGTGCTACTGCTACATCCTCCCACTCGGCTTGACCTTTTGGTGTGGGGGGAGCTGGATTCCCCTGGTACTCGAGTGGCTCGCTTTAGTGAGACCTAGAACTAGACAGGTCATGGTTGTTTGGTCCAAATGCAACAGACCACTCCAGATTAGCGAGGGGTCTCAATAAGATGAAAGATTTCCCATTGGGGACCTTCCAGTGTATGTGTGATGTAGGAATCCCAGGTTGATGGTAGAGGGGAGGCCTGTGATGTTAGCGGAAGACAGGGATCACTGGTGGTGACAAACATTAAACTCACAGTCTCTTTATTACAATACCTCAACACATTAATAGTAAGAGGCTGAGGTAGTAGGTCATATCTGCCAGGTCATAGGTAGCTGGTTGGATGCAGTCTGGTATCGATGCCCACAGCCCAAATTCAGGAACTTGGAGCTGGAGAAGATAGAAGTGACTACTTGGGCAGCAATTGGAGCAAGCTCTGCAGAGAGGTAGAGAGTCAGGCTTAGCTGAGGGTAAGACCTCTGTTGGGAGACAGGAGCAGCAGGCTTCTAGTCTCTTGTATGACTCTAAGAGAACTTTCTGGAATCCCAGCATTAGGAAGTATAAATAAACTTTCACTCTGGGCGGAGTTCCAGGCATCAAACCATATGGAACCTTTGATCAGCACAGGATGGCAATGATAAACCATTTGTTACAATAAAACCCTCCTTCCAGGTAGATAAAACATATTACTGCTGCAGAGTAGATGGAGACAATTGCCCCACAGATGTGATCAGGCTGTATGGGACATATGGAACTTAATGGGAGCTATTTATTTTGTAATGACCTACTGAGTGATTGGGGCATTACACTCCATCTATTTTTTTTTAAACTTGTATGACTGTGAGGGCTGTACTCATAATTCTGATATGAAGTTAGTTAATAAATAGGAGTCCAACAGTTAGACAGTGCAAAGCAAAGATGAACCTAAACTCTCTGCTGCCTGAGGTGAGCTATAAAATGGTGCCCCTTTTGCCCCATCCGGTAGTAATATATCAGGTTATTTTTTTAGTAAGTGGATTCTCCATGCCGTGTCTTGTCCGTTATGGCTATTAGAGCTGTATAATTCATCCTATACAGAAGTGTTTAATCCCTTCCCGCTCTGCGTACAATATATTGGATGCTGAGCGCGGTGACTTAGCACTCGGTGTCCGATATATCGGACGCAGAGCCGATGCCGGTTCAGCTCAAGATCTGAGCCAAACAGGCATCGGGAAACACAGGGTGCCGGCTGTGACTGATAGTGTTCAAAAGTTATAACCATATAAAGAGACGCATGTCAGAATCCAAAAAATCGGGCTGAGCCTTAAGCTACAAAAGGGGTTAAACTGGTTACTAGCCCTAACTAGTCAGGGGGTGGTGATTGCCTGGAATCATGCCCCCCCTTGCAGGTGCCCACCACCGTAAGCCAAAAATAATTACACTAACTGCTGGATCATGCTCACGGCTCACGGCTGAGAGAAACATGAGGACAGGGAGCACAGATCGCACAGAACACTAGCTCTCCTGAAGACAGTAGAATGACTCGGACATATCAGTCCATGGATGGTAGCAAAGGCCAATGGGAGTTGTGGAGTGAGAACATGGAAGGTAAACAGTGACTAGATACAGCTCATCACCACCCGCCAGACTAGTTAGGACTAATCAGCATATAAAAAACGTTTATATAGCCTTGATTTCACAGCTCCAACAGTTATATAATGGACATAGCTTAAAGGACACCTGTCATCAGGTCTGTGTCACTAGTCTTGTCACTACTACCTGTTGGAGCAGCTCACAAGGATCCATACAGCCTTTATCTAGTTATTTCATACATTATTCATTGTAAAATCATCTATTTTATCATGTAAAATGAGGCTGGTCACATGGTCAGAGGCAGTGATGTCACCCTGTTACCCCTCCCCTCTCCTCCCCCTGCTCATGTCGTTGTGTAATGTATAGTAAAGCATGGCTAGTGTGTGTGCTGCATCTGCTGACATGCTGCATCCTCCTATATACAGGTGAGAGAACAGACATCAGCTACACAAGAATCTGACATGTTCTGCTATAACATGGCTGCCAGGAGCTGCTGTATCTCTCTAAACACATACACAGGGCTGCAGGGGGCGCCCAGCACCAGGAAGCACATCATTATACAGCCTCACATATTATACAGGCTGTCCAGTCAGCACGGGGGGTGTGGGCTGTGCCTCCCACTCATGAATAGAGTGGACTTCATTGGACATTTCAAGTATTTGCATACAGCTTTGGACCTCATTGCTTAGGGTTACAGGCATGTAGAGGACAATGAAGGGATAGAGGCAATGCTCTCTAATGGCAGTTTATGAAAATATATTTAGTTTAGGGGGTTATTTTGCATGACGGGTTCTCTTTAAAACATACTTCAGTGATATTTAAGCTGTGATGGTAGGGTCAAAAAACCAGAAAGTTCCCTTTAAGTTGATTCCTTAAGAGCCCTGAAATAGTTAATGAAGGGCTGGGGACTGCGAGGGTTGAAGAGCCAGAGTCAGGGGAAGGTCAAGAGAATCTTGGCAGGCAAAAAGGGGGTGATAGCTGATTGGTCGAAAGTTACTGCGAGGAGAGGTTGGGGGTGGGGGAAGTGGGCCATGAGGGATGCCAGGGGTCTTACCTTCATAGAAGCAGAAGACGCCCGCCCACCTTCCCCCTTTCTTGTGAGCATCTTGACACTACATGTCACAAGTAAGTGGAAATGCGGGTTTAAGGGCAATGTTTTATCAGTACTGTTATTATTATTATTTTTTATAAAGCTGCGGCCACCCACCAATTTTCTTCCGCTTAAGCGTCTCATGTTTTATTTAGTGGTATAGGTTAAGTGTCACTTTGCCATTAGTCTGGTTTTACAGGAAGTAACATCCTGGCACTCCTTAAACCCTTAACGCTCTGCGCCGTAGCTCTACGGCGCAGAGGTATAAGGGATGTATGAAGAGGGCTCACGGCTGGTCCTCTTCATACAAAGGTGGGGTTTTGCATAATGCATAAAACCCCCACCGCTAATAACCGCGGTCGGTGGCTAGCACCGATCGCGGCTATTAACCCCCCCGTTGCCGCTGGCAAAGTCGCGGCGGCTTTAAAAGAAGGGGCGAGGCGGGCAACCGCCATCTTTTTTTCGATCGCCACGCCCCCGACGTCATCGGGGGGCGGCGATCGGTTGCCATGGTAGCCATCGGTCTTCTTTGACACGAGGCTATCTGGCAGCTGCAGATTCGTTACAATGAGCCAGGGCTCATTGTAGAATGTGCTGCAAAAAATGCCATATATTGCAATACAAAGTATTGCAGTATATGGTAGCAGCGATATCTGACCATCTAGGGTTAATGTACCCTAGATGGTCTAAAAGATAGTGAAAAAAAAAAAGAAAAGAAAAAAGTTTAAAAAATAAAAAATTAATAAAATATAAAAAATTCAAATCACCCCCCTTTCCCTAGAAACTGATATAAAAACATAATAAACAGTAAAAATCACAAAACTATTAGGTATCGCCGCCGTCCCAAAATGCCCCGATCTATCAAAATATAAAAACGGTTACGGGCGGCGGTGACCTCCGAGGCGGGAAGGATGGCGCCCAATGTGGAAATGCGGGTTTACACCTTTTACATAACATAAAAAATGAAATAAAAAATGATCAAATGTCACACAGACCTCAAAATGGTAGCAATGAAAACGTCGCTTCATTTCGGAAAAAATGACCCGTCACACATTCGTGCGCCAAAGTATGAAAAAGTTATTAGCGTCAGAAGATGGCAAAAATTTTTTTTTCTTTTTTGTACACATTCGTTTAATTTTGAAATGTATTAAAACACATAAAACCTATATAAATTTGGTATCATCGCGATCGCACCGAACCAAAGAATAAAGTAGGCGTGTTATTGGAGCGAAGAGTGAAAGTCGTAAAAACTGAGCCCACAAGAACTTGCGTTTTTTTTTTTTCAATTTTTACATTTGGATTTTTTTCACTCGCAGTACACGGCAGTTAAAAATAAATAACATTAAGGGAAAGTAAATTTGTTACGCCACAAAATAAGCCCTCACACAGGTCTGTACACGGAAAAAAATGAAAAAGTTATGATTTTTGAAGTTGGAAAGCGAGAAAATGAGCCGAAAAACCCTCAGTCCTTAAGGGGTTAAGAAACCACATGTGCTTTTTCTGCCTTGTGGATAATCCCTGAATGTTCATCAATTAGTTGTGTACTGTGTGCAGACCCTCTGTGCTTCTTTCTTTATATTTCTGAGCACTTCTGGATAGGAGGAGCTATGACTCATCCTGCTTCCTCCTTCTCCTTCTTCCTGTCTCCATCAATATGGATGGACTGTGAGGAAAGAGAGAAGACGTGCTGGACCTGAGACAGAGGCAGAAACTATGATGGTTATTTATAATATGCTGGTGCACCGGCTCTGGCCTCTTGATGTATCCGGTGGGGGACTACACAGCATTTATAGAAATAAATGCAGCTGACAAATTTTCTTGGATGAAAATTCAATCACCAGCTGCAGCGAGTGTGCAGTTGTGGGGTCAGGAACTCCCCATGCCATCCTGCTCCCCGCCAGCCACTCCCGCCCCAGCTGACCATGCCTTCCCTTTACTCCCCTTCCATGCACCGCTGGTGCTGAAACCCTGATAAATACCCCTCTTCATGAGTTTGTATAAGGGGGGCAGAATGCTGAAAACATTGGGGTACATTTACTTACCCGGTCACTGGAGTTCACAGAAAGTGCATTGTCCGTCTATAATGCAGCTGCAATTGACTCTCAGCGCAGACGCTTAAATACCTGTACAAGCCGTTTTAGCCATGAAGAACGTACGCAGCCCAAAAAAAGTGCGGCACAAAGCCCTTAGTAAATGTGCCCCATGGTGTGACTCAACTGAGTCATAAGTAAGTGACAAAAAGGTTTTATGTGTTGAATTTACCTGTAGATTTTCTTGCAATTCATCTTCGGAGGGGACTTCTCCTTTAAGGATGCCTCAGCGTTGCAATTCTCGGCATATATCGTCTGATTGGAAGTTGTGAAATGTTGGAGCCATTATAATCAGAGATCTCTTGAATAAAGGTGATCGATGTTCCTCTCCTTGGGGCAGAATGTTATCAGAGCAGAAATTACACTTCTATATATAGTAAATTGCTCCCGCAATCATCATCGTAGCGAGACGTATTGTGCTTTACGGACTCCTGGTAAGCACACAGAGCACTACAATCCTGTGTGTATAGGGAAACAGTGCGACATTAGAAAAGACACTTTAAAGGAAATCCATCCTGATAAACCAGGGACATTACTCATAGATCCAGGCACCGGGACTGTGGTAATCTCCTTATATTTGTTATCCGTGGCCTCCTTCCTTCTAAAACCAATCAGGCTTTACAGGCTGTTACACTGTCTCATCCTTCCCCCTGCTCCCTCGGCAGTTGTGTAGTGAACACATGTCAGGAGGAGTAAGTAAACTTGATGCCTATAATGGTAGGCATGACTGAAACCACTGATCCCAGCCCTTCCACTTTTTAGATGCCACGGTCAATAGAGACATCTAAGCAGTTTGACAGATGAAGATGCTCTGCCCATCACCGTCTAACAACATGATGGTGAAAAGTCAAAGAATTGTGTACAGGTTGCCATCCAAACCATGGACAGTTATATGTCTGACCAGTTTTCTCCAAATTCTCTGCATAGTTGTGGACTTCCTGCAGTCACCAGTAGAGGGAGCTCAGAAGCTGGCTACATACAGAACTACAGTGTGCATTCAGTAAAAAATATTGTATTATGTGAAACAAAGCAATGCAATGACACAGCATTAAAATGTGAAGAGTCACAATAAAGGGGAATTTCATCCTGTGATCCGCTCTAATGACCAGGGAGTCATCCTAGAAGTACCTTATAGATTTTCCTGTAGCACTACTATCTACTTAAAGAAGACCAGTCATCAGAATTTTACCCCTCATACTAGTAAAAGCTTCTGGTAAAGAGTTAAAATTCTGCCCAAAGCACTTAAAATTGTCTTCCACGGAGGCACAGTACCTTAATTATATTCGATTTTTATAATATGAGACATGAGTCAACTTCTGAAGAGAAGAGTCATGTTTCTCCAGGCTGCCAGTTTACCACGTCTCCTTCTTTTGACCGACAGCTCTGTGTTTCTTAAAATCTATGCCTGAGCATACAGGAAGTCCTCTCCCAGTCCACTTCCTGTACATACAAGAATGCTATCCATCTCAAGTGAGCACTGCAAACCTTCTCACCATTTCACGCACTCCAAAGTGGGCGGGGCCAAGTGGTAGTGGACGAGGCCAACGTAGAAAAAGGTGGAAAAAGTTTATGGACTGATTTTAATGTGGTTGAAGACAGAGTTAAGGTGGGAATGTGTTTTTTGTACTTAAAATGCCCAGTTGGGGGTTAGTAAGGTTTATTGTGCCTGTTCTTGATGACAGATTCCCTTTGAAGTCAATGGGCTTTCCCTATAATATATAAAGGGCTGTAGATGCCGGTTGTACTGAATCTGCCCTCCTCCTGGCTATAAGATGAGGGTTTAGTCCAGACATCCCCTTTAAACATAATCCATTACAGGACGCAGCTCGGAGGCATTTGATGGGAATCCAATGTGACAGATCTTTCATTTCTTCGCCATCGTGTGTAAGATCTGTACGAAGAACTCATTAACCTTGAAGAATAAACCTTGTATTAATGGTAACTCGCGACTCTCATCAGCCCGACGTGTGCAAATGAGGTTCTGGTCCAGAGATACGGCGCCATTTACATAAATAATTGGGACCTATGACACTTCCAAGGATCAGAAAAATTGTACGGTTTTAGATATCCGGACGTCAAATTATTATGTTCTGTAATGAGCGACATATCAAACGCAAATGATTACTTTGTGATTGTGTTCTGATATTTATATAGTTGCCCTTAGGCTGCTTTCACACTGGAACTTGGGGGACTTGTATCCAGCCGCAAATATGGCGCCGTACCGCGCACCGGGAAAAGATATCACATGCTTCTTTCCCCGTGTTTCCGGGCGTGTGCCGTGCATCACTATGGAGAGGGGAGGGGTGAGTAGGGAAAAGTTTATGGACTGATTTTAATGTGGTTGAAAGACAGAGTTAAGCTGGAATGTGTTTTTTTTTAAATGCCCCGTGGGGGTTAGTAAGGTTATTGTGCCTGTTCTTGATGACAGATTCCCTTTGAAGTCAATGGGCTTTCCCTATTATATATAAAGGGCTGTAGATGTCGGTTGTACTGTATCTGCCCTCCCCTGGCTATAAGATGAGGGTTTAGTCCAGACATCCCCTTTAAACATAATCCATTACAGGACGCAGCTCGGAGGCATTTGATGGGGAATCCACAATGTGACAGATCTTTCATTTCTTCGCCATCGTGTGTAAGATCTGTATGAAGAACTCATTAACCTTGAAGAATAAACCTTGTATTAATGGTAACTCGCGACTCTCATCAGCCCGACGTGTGCAAATGAGGTTCTGGTCCAGAGATACGGCGCCATTTACATAAATAATTGGGACCTATGACACTTCCAAGGATCAGAAAAATTGTACGGTTTTAGATATCCGGACGTCTAATTATTATATTCTGTAATGAGCGACATATCAAACGCAAATGATTACTTTGTGATTGTGTTCTGATATTTATATAGTTGCCCTTAGGCTGCTTTCACACTGGAACTTGGGGGACTTGTATCCAGCCGCAAATATGGCGCCGTACCGCGCACCGGGAAAAGATATCACATGCTTCTTTCCCCGTGTTTCCGGGCGTGTGCCGTGCATCACTATGGAGAGGGGAGGGGTGAGTAGCGCTCACCGATCCTCCTTTCCAGGGTGCTACCATGTGTCAGGGCAAGCACATTAGTGTGAAAGGAGCCTTAAAGGAATTTTCTATAATGAAACATTTCTCGGATAGGGGGTCTTTACTGCAGCAATAGTGAGATCAGGGGGCTGCAAGTTTCTTTATACTGCCCTATAATGAATAAGAGTCAGATGAAAGTGAAAGTGAATGGGGCCCTTGATCTAAAATCGATCAGTTATTCTAAGGACAGGGAATCAATACAGAAAAAAAATCCTGGAATATCCCTTTAATCCAGCTTCCATGTAGAATAAACTCTGACAAAACGCTGTGGAAAGGATTACGAGGCTTTGAAGGTGATGTTGCTTTTTCTGCTGCTGGTAAGTGGTCTTTGGGGCACAATGTACGGATCAGTATTCCTCCCACGTCCCCCTGTAGTCTATTTATCACTTTCTGCAAATACCAGAGCTAAGGAATATTTCTAAAGGTTTTCAAGGACAGAACAATGTGCAAAACACAAACATTCAGACGTGGATTTTTAAAATATTTTATTCCATCTTCCTTCAAAAACGTAATGGGGCTCATTTAGTAAGGGGCGTCGGACCGCGGTTCTGTCGCATTTCCCAAATATTTCCTTTTTGCGTCAAATTGCCCTGAGTTTTCGGCGCACATGACCGGATTGTGGCGCATCTCCGTCGGCTTGCATGCGGCACAAATTGGTGGGCATAGCCGTCGGACAACCCGACTGATTCAGACAAACCGCAGAATTTAAAAACGAAATTGTGTCGCAAGATCAAGCACTCACATGCACCGGGAAGAAGAAGGTGAACTCTGGCGGACCTCAGCGGGGAAGCAACACATGCAGGATATCGGGCGCACGAGGGGTCCTCCTACTCCCTGACTTCCAGGAATTTGTTGGATAATGGTGCATAGAATTACTTATACTAGGAGGAAGAAATGTGGTTCATGATATAATATATATAATACTAACTGATTGATTTGCTTTGTAAATGACATTATATTAATATTTTGAGGATCTTTTTAAAAGGGACTAAAAAGTGAACTTTTTTCTGACATCTCATATGAAAGGGTGGACCCCCACAGATGTATCCCCTAACCCCAGTGGCCAATTGTTGCACATATCATCCATTGGCCATATGGGGTGGGCATGGAAACCCTAAGATTACATTACAGCTGTAAAGTGAGCTACTGCTGCAAAGGACTTTTAGGAAAATATTGCAATTTTAATGACCCTTACAGTGAAAAAAACTATAAAAAATAAATACTAGAGGTCAAGATTCAAGACTATGTATAGCAAAAATACCAGGATATCCCCGGCTATTCCTATCAGTAAGGGTGCATACTCACGCGGTATTCCCCCCGTGCGCTGGAGAGGAGGAGGAGGTGACCCCCTCCTCCCTCCATAGAAAACAGCAGCGCATGGCCACACACTCGCTGACAGATAATGCATGCATAGCTCCCAACCGTCCCGATTTTGCCAGGAAAGTCCAGTTTTTCGTACCTCTGCCCCGCGTCACGGGCAGCTATGAGATTGTCACGGATTTTCCCCCCAGGTCCCGCTGTTGTGTCTGCATAGTAAATACTTTGAAAGCCAGAACTCACAGTACAGAATGGCTTCTACAGACATCGGGAGGGAATCCTTTTCAGAGAAGTGTCGGGTTAGCGGAGAGCAGGGACCACATCATCAGGTTCAGATCTCTATCCATATATGGTCACTGCAACTCCTAGGGTTCCCCAGAGCAGACATCGGGCAGGGAATTATTTTCAGAGAAGTGTCGGCTTAGCAGAGAGAGCAGGGACCACGTCATCAGCTTCAGATCAGCATCTGTCCATATATGGTCTCCAGGGCTTCCCCAGACACAAGCTCTTTATTTAATTAAATTAAATAAAGCTTTGCCCAGGCTGAGATTCGATCCTGGGACCCTCTGCACTGCAGACAGGAGCAGTGCAGAGCTATAAGCCCAGTGATACAGAGCTGAGGATTTCTGGTAACTAAGAAGTGTTATCTGCCACTGTTACACTGTGACAGACTTACTGCCCTGATATATAGAGAGGGATCTTCTCAGAGATTATTTATGTTAATTATTGAAACTATTATTATTATTATAAATTTTATTATTTTTATTATTATGGAGACGATTATTAATAATAGTAAAAATAATAATAATCATCTCAATAATAATAATAATAATCTCCATAAAAATAATAATAGTCTCAATAATTACAATAATCTCTGAGAAGATCCCTCCCTATATACCAAAGCATTAAATCTGTGTCACAGTGTAACAGTAGTCATAGTTCTTAGTTACCAAAATTCTATACTTTGATAATCTCAGAGGTTATAGCTCAGTGGGTTGGGGCGCTGTGACATGATTGTACATGGACACTGCAGGTTCTGGGTTCAAATCCCAATGAGGATAATTTTTTTTTAATTGAGATGATTTTTATTATTATAATATGGCTAAAATTTGGGGCGTGGCCAGGGAGTGATTGGGGGTGTGGCTTAGGGGATCGCCATTTTGTCCCTCTTTCCCTTTCACAAATGTTGGGAGGTATGTGCATGCTCTATCTTTTTGCGGTGTGCAGCCAGGATCCCCGCCATGCCGCTATTGCCGTCTATGGGGACGTACATGCGGCCACAAATTTGCGGCCGCATGTACGTCCCCGCAGACGGCCATGTGCATAAGGAGGAGGATATGTGATAGGTAAGATAGCGCCACCTACCAGAAATTATATAAATATTACAAATCTGTGAGCACAAAATCATTTTAAGAGTAAGGCTGCATTTAGATGAACGTATGCCCGCCGGTCCATCATCACAAAGTGGAGGCGGGGTGACCCTTCCTTTCTCCATAGAAATGCATGGTGTACGGGCCGGGAAAGATAAGACATGTCCTTTCTTTTTCCCGTGTTCAGAGCTGTACGTATCGCTGGCACCGTATCGCTGTGTGCGGCCATTGTCGTCTATAAGAGACGTATACTTACGGCCCTAGGCTGCATTCACACTAATATATAGGGAACATTTATATTGACCGCAAATTGTCTTACCTCCAAATATACACCTCCCGTAGTCGTCTATGGCGCTGCTGAGGTGGCTATTCTGAGGTTCTGCAGCAGCTGACGTGTATTATGAGCTGAGATGTGTATTATGAGCTGAGATGTGTATTATGATGTTCTGCAGTAGCTGAGGTAGTTATCCAAAGGTTCTGCAGCAGCTGAGCTGTATATTATGAGCTGAGATGTGTATTATGATGTTCTGCAGCAGCTGAGGTGTGTATTACGAGGTTCTGCAGCAGCTGAGCTGCATATTATGCGCTAAGATGTGTATATAATGAGGTTCTGCAGCAGCTGTATATTATGCGCTGAAATGTGTATATAACGAGGTTCTGCAGCAGCTGTAAATTATGCGCTGAGATGTGTATATAATGAGGTTCTGCAGCAGCTGAGCTGTGTATTATGCGCTGAGATGTGTATATAATGAGGTTCTGCAGCAGCTGAGCTGTGTATTATGCGCTGAGATGTGTATATAATGAGGTTCTGCAGCAGCTGTGTATTATGCGCTGAGCTGTGTATATAATGAGGTGTTGCAGCAGTTAATTTACATCATTAGAGAAGTTTCCATTGTCGCTCGGTATAATAACTTATTATATATTGAACAATGTCGCTACATCTCTATCCGTATAACGCGCAGCGTTGCCATCGGACCTGACCCCGGCCGGGATTATCTCCACCATCTGATTGGCTGCTGCTTTATTTTGTAAATATGAAGCTAATTTCAATAAGTTGATTAGTAAACAAGTCGATGAGTCCTCCAGACGGGAGGCCGCGGCATCTCTCCGGATATTGGATTTCATTAGCGATTCTCCGTCTCGCCGCGGAGATTTCGCCATGAATAGATTGGGGGGATAATGTTGGTTAGATAAGAATTACTTACAATTAGATGGGACCCCCGGAGCTCTGCACATTGAAATGAGAAACTGATATTATGCAAAGACATCTGGTAAACGCCACGAAAATCTGTCACATGCAACTGCAAAGCCTAAAGACGTGCTGAGGGACGGGTGCTGGGAGATACAGCATGAGAGAACACAGATGTAGCAGAGCCCAGCTTGTTGCTTAGCGTTACACTGCCGCCATAGAGCCTGAGGGGGGCGCCGTCGGACTCAAGGTTCTATGACACCAGAGAGAGCAGCTATGTCATGCATCACCTTCTGCCCTTGTCCTGCGCCTGTATCTGTCCACTTTAGGTGTGGAGAAACTACAACTCCCACAATGCACAACTGCCTCAGCTGCTCTATGAACTCCTGTAGAAGGGAGTGAAGCATTCTGGGAATCGCAGTATCACAACAGCTGGAGTGTCAAAGGTTGCGGATGACCCATAGAGCATCTCTGTAAATATATGGGGTTAATGAGCTCCCCCTAGTGGGGACTGCAGGCAGCAAAAATGTTATCATTTTAAGTGACCCTTTCCCCTCCTGACATGTGAGTCTTAGTAAATATATACAGCAGCAAAATGTATACATATAATATATAGAGATAGTACAGAAAACAGTCATATAATACTACCTCATCCAACATCTCTGATAACAGTGCAGCATACACCCTCCAGATTCCCCTGTCAATACAGCATCTAAGTGGTTAAATCTGAAGTGGTTAATTCTATTTTATAGCTGTGATTTACATGACCTCCTGCTGTGATATCTATGGGTTTCCATACAAATCATACATCATCTTAAAGGGGTTGTCCAGTTTGACTAAATACTTTATATTGTTTGTTTAATTAATAGTTAATAATTAGTAGTACAATTTTCCAATATGCTTTCTGTATCAATTCCTCACTGTTTTCTAGATCTCTGCTTGCTGTCATTCTATAGGAAGCTTCATTGTTTACTTCCTTTGGATAAACAACAGTGATGTGATGTCACACAGGTGCACAGCTCGTTATATCCCTAGTCAAGTGATGTCACACAGATGCAAGGCTCATGATTTTCCTTGTCATGTGATGTCACACAGGTGCACGGCTCGTTATATCCCTGGTCGTGTGATATCACACAGGTGCACGCAGGCGTCTGATTTTCCTTGTCATTGATTGTCACCACAGGTGCACGGCTCGTTATAATCCCTGGTCGTGTGATATCACACACGTGCACGGCTCATTATTTTCTATGTCATGTGATGATCACACAGTTCATGGCTCATTATACTCTAGTTCGGTGAGGTCACACAGGTGCACACTCATTATTTTCCTGGTCATATGTGATGTCACACAGTGCATGGCTCATTATATCTCTAGCCATGTGGTGTCACACAGGTGCACAGCTCATTATTTTCCTGGTCATGTGATGTCACACAGGTGCATGGCTCATTATATCTCTAGCCATGTGATGTCACACAGGTGCATGGCTCACTATATCTCTAGCCATGTGGTGTCACACAGGTGCACAGCTCATTATTTTCCTGGTCATGTGATGTCACACAGGTGCATGGCTCATTATATCTCTGGTCATGTCATGTCACACAGGTGCACAGATTGTTATGTCCATGGTCATATCACATAGGTGCACGACTTGTTATAAGCATGGTCATATGATATTACACAGGTCATGGCTCGTTGTATCCCCTGGTTAGTCCACACAGGTGGATGGCTCGGCTCGTTATATCCCTAGCCTGTGATGTCACACCGGTGCAAAGCTCGCTTTATCCCTGGTCATGTGATGTCAACACAGGTGCAAAGCTCGCTTTATCCCGTTCATATTATGTCACAAAAGATGCACTCACATGTGCTGCTTGACTTTCCCTAAATGTGTTTTCCCATCAAATAAAATTCTCAAATTTTGGTGATGTTTACACGACAAAGATAATTTTTAACCACCTTACTTCAATGTTACTCAGTGTTATTGCTGGTTAAGCTCCTATCATCAGTGTTGGTCAGTGTAGATATTCACAGATGTGAATGGGGACTATCTAAGCAACACTCAGATAGCCTCTGTGCTGACAATGTGCTTATGTTATCAGGGTACAGGTTTATATAAACTTTTATTAACCTTACAGAGATGATGAGACCATGAGTTTGAAATTGCACACAATTACAATCCTCAGCTCTACTATTACATCATAGACAACACTGATATATGCCCCTCCCCCCCTCCCTGGATAAAGATCTTATCTGTCTGTACTTTCTTCTCCTCACATGCTTGCAGGAAGTCAGAGTGTGTGTCTTGTCCTAAAATGCAAAGGTGGGAGGAGAACTCAGGTTGTGTCAGACAGAAGAGCAGATGTCCTCCCCGACCCAAAATTTAGAAGATCCAGGTGTGGGTCCGGGGCAACCAAAATTGTAACCACCAGACTGATAGAGACAGGTTGGAATTATATCTGTGGAAATTCTGTATTTTTGTTAATACAGTGAATTAGAGAATGTGTAATTTTGTTTTATCCTGATATATTTATAATCTTGTCTTAGTGGGGAATATCCCTTAAGTATCTACTCTCTCAAATCTCTGTATCTATCTGTCTTCTAATCTGTATACTAAACCCTTCCAGATAACATTACATTTCCTATTGTTATCAGTTTTAGTTGTCAACCTACTAATACATCACATAAATCCTTTGCCCCATTCATTAACCCTTGTACACATTGCATTGCCAGGCACAGGGCTGCAGGCAGGTTGTGCTCCTTTGTCCGGTCCTGGCAGCCTGGGAGGTGGTAACATGTGACTTCCCTGGGTGATGTGGGGTGAGCCCTTCCAGTCCTGTGCACAGAGGTTGTCATCTCCGGAGGTGCTGAAAGCAGAGAGCGTTGTCCACATCAGGACACAGAGATGTCCCTGGTAATGGTGCGGAAAGCACAGGCTGCGCCACATGGAAATGGGACACCCTCAAGGTGCTGGAAGTATAGCATCCCCATGGACTATAGGAGAGCAGGAATTCTATTAACCCTCAAGGTGCTGGATGTATAGCATCCCCATGGACTATAGGAGAGCAGGCATTCTATTAACCCTGAAGGTGCTGGATGTATAGCATCTCTATGGACTATAGGAGAGCAGGCATTCTATTAACCCTCAAGGTGCTGGATGTATAGCATCCCCATGGACTATAGGAGAGCAGGCATTCTATTAACCCTCAAGGTGCTGGATGTATAGCATCCCCATGGACTATAGGAGGGCAGTCATTCTATTAACCCTCAAGGTGCTGGATGTATAGCATCCCCATGGACTATAGGAGAGCAGTCATTCTATTAACCTTCAAGGTGCTGGAAGTAAACATCCCCATGGACTATAGAAGATTGGGAATTCTATTAACCCTAAAGGTGCCGGATGTATAGTATCCCCATAGACTATAGAAGAGCAGGAATTCTATTAACCCTGAAGGCGCTGGAAGTATAGCATCCCCATGGACTATAGGAGAGCAGGCATTCTATTAACCTAAAGGTGCTGGATGTATAGCATCCCCATGGACTATAGGAGAGCAGGCATTCTATTAACCCTGAAGGTGCTGGATGTATAACATCCCCATGGACTATAGGAGAGCAAGCATTCTATTAACCCTAAAGGTGCTGGATGTATAGCATCTCTATGGACTATAGAAGAACAGGAATTCTATTAACCCTGAAGGTCCTGGAAGTATAGCAGCTCTATGGACTATAGAAGAGCAGGAATCTTATTAACCATAAAGGTGCTGGAAGTATAACATCCGCATGGACTATAGGAGAGTAGAAATTCTATTAACCCTGAAGGTGCTGGAAGTATAACATCCCTATGGACTATAGAAGAGCAGGAATTCTATTAACCATAAAGGTGCTGGAAATATAACATCGTTATGGGCTATAGAAGAGCAGGAATTTTATTAACCATGAAGTTGCTGGAAGTATAGCAATTCCATGGACTATAGAAGAGCAGGAATTCTATTAACTATTAGGCTGCTGGAAGAAAAAGAGTATTATTCTGAAACCTCTGCATGAATCTTATTAACTCTGATTTTTTTTCTGGTAATATAGCATCCCTCCAGACTATGAAAGAGCAAGACTCTTATTAACCATAAGGTTGCTGGAATCTTTTTAACTCTGAGGCTACTGGAAGCACAAGAACCCTATTAACACTGGGCAGATGATACAAACACAGACTGCTGACTATGAAAGTGAAATCACCTAAAATCCTACCCAGAGAGCTAAAAGCATCGAAAACTACTGACTGATAGAAATCATGTCTGCTCAGAGAACGCTGAAAAGACAGGAAAGTGCTTGGATCTGCTATAAAGGTGTCCTAACTAATGGAAGAGCTAATCCATGGAAATACACCTGAAAGCACCACTCTCAGGGCACTGTAATCACTCTGCCCACTCTCAGGGACTATGTCAACTTTGCCATCTCAGGCCACGGTAATCAATTGCCCACTCTTGGGCACTACCACCTGCCCATCTCGGCACTGTTATCCTCTGCCCACTTTAGGCCTGTAATCATTCTGCCACTTCATTGCACTGTAATCCTGCCACTCTTCGGCATGTCCCACTCTGCCCAATCTCAGGACACTTTACCTTCTGCCCACGCCGGGCACCTGTTATCACTCTGCGCTACTGCTAGGGGCGGTTCCACGCGCGCCCAACTGCTCAGGCCATATTTAATTCTGCACTTCATGCGCATGTACACTCTCCCACTCTTAGGGGCAATGTTTCGCTCTCTGCCCGATTCTCAGGGTCACGTTATCATGCTCTGCCAACAACTTCAGCACTGTTCTCACTCAACCCTACTCGGGTCACTGTATCCTCTGCCCACTCACAGGGGACACTGTATCGTATATGGGGCACTGTTATCACTCTGCCCACTCTCAGGGCACTGTTATCACTCTAACCCCTCTCAGGGCACTGTTATCACTCTGCCCACTCACAGGGCACTGTTATCACTCTGCCCACTCTCATGGCACTGTAATCACTCTGCCAACTCTCAGAGCACTGTACTCACTCTGCCCACTCTCAGGGCACTGTTATCACTCTGCCCACTCTCTTGGCACTGTAATCACTCTGCCCACTCTCAGGGCACTGTAATCACTCTGCCCACTCTCAGGACACTATTATCACTCTGCCCACTCTCATGGCACTGTAATCACTCTGCCCACTCTCATGGCACTGTACTCACTCTGCCAGCTCTCAGAGCACTGTACTCACTCTGCCCACTCTCATGGCACTGTTATCACTCTGCCCACTCTCATGGCACTGTTATCACTCTGCCCACTCTCATGGCACTGTAATTACTCTTGCTGTCTACTCTAAGGGGTCTATTGGCACTATGGATATTTGATAGGAGGGCTGTTGCAATGGGCCACGTCATGTGAGGAACATATAGTACTGTCCTCCTGTGTGAGAAGCTGAATGCACAAGCACAGGTCTGAATTCAGTGTCACTTAATAATATGAGCGAGTGCATGTGATCTGGGTGTGGTGAGTATCTGTGTTGTTCTCTGGATCTCGAGAACGTGTTCCACCAGTGATGGGAGAGGGAGGGAAAAAGCGGCCCAGGTGACGAATAGGAGCAATCCCGAGTGTGACTCAATGATAGGCAGGCAGCAGGCAGTGCACAGGACGGGGAGGACTAGCAGGCAGGAGGGACAAAGTGAGGAGGAGAATCGCTGCAAACCAGCCAATCATGCTCCCAAGGGCAAATCTGTTCTGGTCGTCTGATGTCCCATTCTAGGTGATTGTGCTAACGCAGGTGTGTACTATCAGGATGTTCACCCCGACTCCAGCAGCAGTAACTTGAAGCAGCAGATGTCCCTTTCAGCCTGTGGAAACTCAGATTCAGCTCTCTCCTTGGACTCCAGTGTCTTCTGCAGCGATTTTTCTGCAGCCCCCCGAGATCATTTCACCATCAATGTTGGGGGCAGCAGATTCATTCTTTCCTTGCAAACCTTATCCAGCCACCCCCAGACCCGCCTGGGCAAAACTCGGCAACTTGTCAGGAGGATCGTGTTGTGTGTCATAGTGTCGGTAAGGAGACTGTGTGTATGATAGATTGCCACTTGATGGACAATGAGTATTTCTTTGACAGGAGCTCCCAGATGTTCGAGTATATCATGAACTACTACAAGACTGGACGTCTTCATGTCATGGACCAGCTGTGTGCAGTGTCCTTCCTCGAGGATGAATGGAAGCCCCCTAGGCTCATCGAGTGACTGTGGGGCATCCGATGTGAGCAGCTCGAAAGCAATTGCACACAGACTCGGTAGGGACAGGGTACTTTCGAAGATCTCCAGATGAGCCCTTGGCCAATCAAGAAGGATGGATGGAGGAGAGGATTGACTGAAGAAGAGAGATGACTTCACAGGTGTTGTGTGAGACTTGCGCAGAAATGCATCTAATGTGGACACGCTGCTGAGAGAAACCTTGGCTCCTCATAGTAGTAAGCCAAGACCTCTATTTTGGTACGTCTCATGACTTTTGTGGTTGTGTGTCTCGCATACAGCAGAAATGGTACCTCATCTATCGTATGAGGATCATGCACACAGTAGACCACCTCTCCATATGTTTATGAATCTATCTGTGTCACCTGGTTTACCGTGGAGTTAGTTCTCAGGTTCTCTGTGTCAGAAGACAAGGGATCAGAGCCTTACCGTGAGGTATTTGTTCAACATCATCGATACCTACCATTTGCACTCACTACCTGCTCCGTTGCGTCCAGCCCTTTCTTTTGTGTGGTAGATCCTGGTGTTTGGGAGAGCCACGCGCTGTCGACCGTTGGGGAGGGGAGGTCCAGATTTCTGCCAGCCTCAGCGCTTCTGCGGATGCTCACGGTGAGGGAGCCCATTCGAGCTATGTGTACCGTCGAACATTAAGGAGTCATTACAATCGGAGCGTTACCCCAGCAGCACAGAGATTGTGTGTGTTCTGTCCTTGTCCCTGCGTGTCATGGAGGCTGTATAGCTGTACGATCCTCCGTCTCTACAATGTGGCTAAGCAACTATAGATATTTAAGGACGTTACCTAAGACCTGTAGGTGGACCCTTGCAATGACGGACACACAACGAGGCGTACTGCAGGGCAATGATACTAACACACTGTATGAGGGGAATATTCCTATACTATGACAAGATATAGTAAAAGAATAAAAGAACGAGTGTGTGTTAGGGAAGGTACAAGGTTATGAAAGTATTAGATATGTAAAGAAAGAGACATTATAGCTGACATAGATAGAAGATACATGATATAGATAATAGATAGTACAAAGTACTGTATAGCTGGCAAAGTCATCGACAGAGGATTTGTGAGGGGGTGGTGGTAGGAGAATGAGATAAGCTATAGATAGATAGGATAGAGTAGATGATATGAGTAGATAGGATAGATGAGATAGATAGAAGATAGATAGGATAGTAGAGATAGATAGTAGATAGATATGTGTAGATAGATAGATAGATAGATAGATATGACATAGATAGATATGTGATAGATAATAGATAGATAGATACATACATACATAGACAGATAGATAGATAGATGGATACATACATACATACATACATAGACAGATAGATAGATGGATACATACATAGACAGATAGATAGATAGATAGATAGATAGATAGATAGATAGATATGAGATATATAGATATGTGATAGATAGATAGATAGATAGATACATGCATACATACATAGACAGATAGATAGGAGATAGATAGATAAATGAAAGATGATAGATAGATAGATGATAGATATGAGATAGATAGATAGATAGATATGAGATAGATGATAGATATGAGATAGATAGATAGATAGATATGAGATAGATAGATAGATAGATATGAGATAGATAGATAGATATGAGATAGATAGATAGATAGATAAAAAATGAAAAACGGCAGCACTCCATATAGTGAAAACAAACGTGGTTTTTATTCCACCTCGTGCGACGTTTCGGCTGTTTCCCAGCCTTTGTCAAGCCCGGAAAACTTAAACAGCCGAAACGTTGCACGAGGTGGAATAAAAACCACGTTTGTTTTCACTATATGGAGTGCTGCCGTTTTTCATTTTTTATACTTCATGGACTCTGCATGGTGAGAGTGCAGGATAGCACCCATAGATCAATTTTTTCCAAGTGACTGTGCTGCTATTTTTTCTAATTTTAGATAGTAGATAGATGATAGATAGATAGATAGTAGATAGATGATAGATAGATAGATAGATATGAGATAGATAGATAGATAGTAGATAGATGATAGATAGATAGATAGATATGAGATAGATAGATAGATAGATAGATAGTAGATAGATGATAGATAGATAGATAGATATGAGATAGATAGATATGAGATAGGATAGATAGTAGATAGATAGGATAGAGTAGATAGGAGATATAGTGATGCAATAGATAGATAGATAGATAGATAAGATAGAGATAGATCAGATAGATAGAATAGACGTCGAATTAGATAGTGATGATAGATAAGTGAGAGATAGAAGAAGTAGTAGATAGTGATACATAGAAGATAGATAGATATGGAGGTGATAGATAGATAGATGTATATAGATTAAATCAAAGTAAAAAAAGACTGGGGAGGGAATCTTTTTTCACTGATGGAGGGACCCCAAGAGTTGGACCTTTCTGCACTAAAACATTGTCAAATCCTGTTCAGTGGTTCTGCTTCACATTTCCCACTGTGATGGAGGTTCATGAATGTTTTGGCTTATTTATTCTATTTTTCTGCCTTTTTTCCATAGTTGTGCACCATTTATCCTTGTCAAACAGATTTTTAACTCTGGCTAAAGGATGATTTATCAATTGTCATTCTGTGGTTGGATGGTTTTGTGACAATTTTGTCAGTTTTAAAGTAGTAAAAGAACCACCTGAACACTAAAAAGCAAGCTTTTATGCATGTAAGGATACATTACAAAAAAGCCCCCCCTAAAAAAACAAGTACCTAGTTGTTTTTAGGAAGGTTAGGAAGGTTATTTATCAGTATCGTTATCAAAAAAGCCTCAAAATGCATAAAGAGGCGCATAGACCAGCCGGGGACTGGAGTGACTATGAGATTTTTTTGCAAAAGTCCCAAGTCATGACTCTGCACAGTGTCTTACCAGCGCTAGTTTTATGTTCACACCAGATTTATGAAATGGTGGAAATATCCCTGTGAGACTTTTCAGAAGTGGAAAGTCCCAAAAAACCTCAATGCGACTACTTTGAGACTTTTTTTTACCCCCAAAAGGTCTAGAAAAACATTGATATATATATATATATAACCCTCTAGTTTCTGAACTTGAAAGGACACTTACGCATAAATCCAGGCACCGTGACTGCGTCATTCTTCTTATATTTGTTATCCATGGCCTCCCGCCTTCTAAAATCAACTTTTTAAATAATGCTAATGAGCCAGAAGGGTTCCTAGGTGTGTTACCAGAGCCTCTCCGTGCTGCAGATTCACAGGGTGTAACAATGAGCAGAACATTTAAATCCCTGCACCTTGAAACCCAGGAACTGATGGTCACTAGAGCCGGTATCAGGTTGGTGAGTATGGACCTCTACTGTTACACTGCTATTTCTTATATTAAAAAGTTAAAGGGAACCTGTCACCAGGGACCTCATTTTCAATAAAGACAGGCTGCAAAAGCCTATTACAGCTGCAGTGCAATATGTCTTTCTGCTTTCTCTAAGCATTTGCATTTGCATTACAATATAATTGTGTGTTATAACTTACCTTGTATCCTGACAGAATCCTCTGTGTGGTCCCAGAGGTTTGGCTATAGTTTGCATTCATTTCAAAGGACAACACATGAATTGTCTGTACTGTTCACTCCTCACCTCTTGGCCCCCACCTTTGTACACATGTACAGCTCCTGGAGCTGTACAGGAGCACAGAGGCGGGGGCCCAGAGCTTTACAGTCTGCAGCACAGGTTTTTTTTTTTTTTAAATACATCCAAACCAAAGCCCAACCTCTGGGACTACACAGATGATTCTGTCAGGGTGCAAGATAATTTATAACACACAATTATATTATAATGCAAATGCTTAGAGAATTTAGACATATTTTCTTCTGTAATCTGTCTTTAGTCAAAATGAGGTTCCTGGTGACAGGTTCTCTTTGATGATCTCCTAAGGGGAGTGGGGAATCTGTGGCAGACTGTGTCATAAATCTCAGTGCATAGAGTAAGTTTGAAAGATTAGTGATGCTTAAATTACATGGCATTAGCAGAGATCAAAGTGTTCAGTAGCTGTTTGGGCAAACTGACCTGTACCTGTGACCACTGTCATTTCTGGATTACACCAATGTATATCATTTATAGCACCTGGACCCCTAAAAGCAATCTGTTAAAGGTCTCCTACACCTACCTTATACTGAGGTCTTGAGCAGCCAGTAATTTCTCTGGAAATAAGTAACTGATTATAATAACTAACCAGTGCTGCAGCTTCATAATTTTTAGGGATCATGGAAGCCAGCGGACCCCCTCAACCACTAAGTGGTCATTCATAGAGTCCGCCCCTTTAATTGATAGGTTATATAGTGGATTACACTTCAGTCACTGTCTGTAGTCCTCTTTGTACCCGTGTTGCCTGTTTTTTGTTTACAGCCCAATTTAATGACGAATTTAAGGCATAAAAGATTAGAATAATCTCATGAGGAATAACTCCGTGTAATTTATGCAATGTTCCCGTTGTACCTGGAGGAGATAAACGGAGCTCATTACCGCTGTCTGTATGGTAATCGATGATACAGATGCTGCATTCTCACCTGCCTATCATACGGGGCGTCATGGTTAGCGAGAGTAAATTAAGAAAATTAACATGGAAAATGCAAGAAACATCTACAATTATAACATAAAATGTGTTTTTGGCTTACAATATAATATTTAAAGGGGTAGTCCAAGATTAGCAAACATGAGAACAGCCCCTCTATATGCTTTAATATACTGTATGACTTTTCACTTGTTGCTTCCCTTACTTAGAGCAGAGAGCTGTTGTGTAAGTTATTGCACAGGATTGCACCAGAGTGCTCCAAGTCCAGCTACAATCCTGGAATATACATGCATTTTTCACAGTCCTATTTCTACTAACACACATAGAGGTATACAGCAGTCCAGGCACAATATATAACACTGTCTGCGTCTTGGTATGGTTATAAGTGCTGACAGATTCCCTTTATAGAGCACCTGTCACCAAGTATAAAATACTGACGTACATACCTCATGTAATCGCTCCTGTTTCCCTGATCAATTTGCCGTCAACCCGTTCAAATTATAGGGTCCTCGTAAATTTATTAGTGATTTAGTGCTAATCTATTATTATCATTCAGTGTTCAGACACCCCGCCCCAGACAAAATGAAAGGTCACCACTAGAGATGAGCGAACACACTCGTCCGAGCTTGATGCTCGTTCGAGCATTAGCGTACTCGAAACTGCTCGTTGCTCGGATATGGGGAAAAAAAGATATAGAATAGACTATATCCCCGTGGAATTACGCTCACCTTGCGTAGCTTAAAGGGGTATTCTCATCTGGGCATTCACATTCAGTTTCATTAATCTGCCAAATATAAACATTTCTTCAATTAGATGTTATTAAAAAAATGTACCCATGTGAAGATAATTTCCCATAAATGTAATGATATAGTCCCTTAGAAACAAGATAGCTTCCTCGGATACGGCCACCTCTGCTGGAGGGATTACACAAAGACACAAAGGGTGTTTGTATATGAAAAATCCAGGAGTTATTCTATATCCCACATCCGTCCTGTGGTAATGAACCCTGAATCCAGGTGGTTAGGCAGGACTCAATACTGCATGTCTGGCCACCGCTGGCAAAATGTGAGGTCGTCGTATGCAAGGAAGCTATCTCGTTTCTAAGGGACAACATGGCTACATTTATGAGAAATTATCTTCACACAGGAACATTTTTTTTAATAACATCCAATTCCAGAAATGTTTACATGTTGCAAATGCCGAGATGGGAATACCCCTTTAAATTAAGCATGTATGTCCTCCCAAGCTGGAGCTAAACCAGTATTCGAATGCATGCAGTGGGGTTAAAAAAACAGGAAAGGAGCTGGCATGGTGCTATTAGGGAGAGGGTCTTCAAATAGAGTTTAAAATATTTTATTATTCCAAAACAGTAAACACGTTTCAGGCGGATTGCCCTTCTCCAAGTACAGATGGAAAAAAATCTAAATATTATAGAAAAAATACAGAAAAAAGTATAAAATCCTTTTTTCCTACTTTTAAGGGATCCTTTAAATGCGGGCATGCTTCAGGCAAATGCTGTAATTTCATCCGAACCTGCAGCTCATCTTTTGTTATATACCTTTTGGAATGTACTTGTGGGTTGCAGTATATTGGGAGAAATACCCAATCACTCAAAAGCCGATTGAATGGCAACAGGGCAGCATCCAAAAAGGGTTTCCTAAACACAGGCTCATTTACTAAGGGTCCGAGGAGCACATTTTCATCAGGCTTTCCGACGATTTCTGTTTTGTGCCGCATTTAACAGGGGATTTTGGCGCATCGCCGCTGGCTTGCACGCAACACAAATGGGGGGGGGGGGATTCGGCAGATTCGGACTACGCACGGGATTTAACATTTTGAATTGTGTCGCAAGACACACGCACTTACAAGCACTGGGAAGAGGATGGTGAACTCCGGCGGACCTCGGTGGGGAAGCGATGGATGCAGGAACTCGAGCTTTGTGAATGGCGCCGGACTTCGTCTTCGTCGGACCGTCCGATTCAGGAATCGTGCAGGGCCAGGTAAGTAAATTTGTCCCAGTGTGTCTAGACATGCGGCCACCGAGCATGACTGTAGCATGGAAGATTTTAGTGTCACAAGTGTGTCAACACTTGCTACCACAGATTTAACAAGTTTAGACAAATTTAAATGTTTTGGATATTTAAACTCAAAACAATAATGCCCAATGATGTAAACGAAATACTTGAAGATCCTAGATAATCTATAAACCCCCAAATCCCTTTATTCAACAATAATTATTGATTATAACTGCCCACATTTATGTTTGTCTATACAATTGGATTTGCCTCATTGCCGAAATTTTTAATTTTCACTCTATTCTGCCCTACGTTGCCATCTAGGTGTTGTATTTTACTTACCGTTTTTGCCGTTGGCTCCCCTTTGGGCTCTGTGTAGCTGGCGCCCTCGGGTCAAGGTGGACGTGTATTCCGGGTGTTATGGTGCCATCCTACATAAATGAACTACAAAGTATTAATTATAACATCCCACTAATTAATCATTGCCTTCTAATATTATAGCTTACATTTATTTGTAGCTGGTGTATAATCTCCAAAATGCCTCAACGCTGATGTTTAAACTTTTATGCATTCCTTTCACTTACTATTGTTAATTCCAGGTTACATTTTAACTCCTCTTTGTTTTCATTAAGCCCAATCATGATAGTTACCTCAAGTTTCCTTGGTAACCCAATGCTTTTCTCCAGACATGGAACATCCGGCTCATCTCCCTGAAACTTCCGCTAAAATAGCTTTAAAACGCGCGGATTCCACTTGCGTGTTACTTTGGCGTTCTAACACAGAACAGACTTAAGTAACCATCAGTGTAAGTAATCGAATTGTATCTACTTTTTACCGCACTTATGAGTGCATTTCACTGTATTTGAGGAAACACATTGCATTGAAACAGTTATAGAACGTTTGTGTTTAATATGAATTTTTTGCTTTCATCAATTATTTATTTTGAAGAAACAGGTTGGAAGAGGGAGTGGTGTGGCCAGACGGAGAGGCAGGGCCAGAGCTGGTGCATCAGCGCCAAATGTTTCATGTAGTCAAGCTCCCGTGGCTAGATTTTCAGAAGTCTGGAGGTTCTTTAAAGAAACACCGGATGACCGACGGACTGTGGTGTGCAACCTGTGCCAAACCAGGATCAGCAGGGGTTCCACCACTACTAGCTTAACTACCACCAGTATGTGCAGGCATATGAATGCTAAACACCCCACTCAATGGCACCAAGCCCGATCACCTCCGGCCGGGCACACCACTGCTCCTTCCCCTGTGTCATCTGCTAGTCAGCCCCCTGCCCAGGACCCCGGCCCAAACACCTCCCGTGCGAAAACGGCCTCTTCGCCTCCACGATCCTCCACAGCATCCACCAGCATTCAGCTCTCCATACCCCAGACGCTGGAGCGCAACCCACCCACCCACACGTCCAAGCCCTCAACGTCCACATCTCCAAACTGCTTAGCCTGGAGATGCTGCCCTATAGGCTGGTAGAGACCGAGGCCTTTCGAAACCTCATGGCGGCCGCCGCCCCTTGGTATTCGGTCCCCAGCCACCACTCCTTTTCCCGATGTGCCGTCCCAGCCCTGCACAAGCACGTGTCAGACAACATCATCCGTGCCCTGACCAACGCCGTTTCTGACAAGGTCCACCTGACCACGGACATGTGGACGAGTGCTGCCGGGCAGAGCCAATATATATCGCTGACGGCACATTGGGTTAACTTGGTGGAGGCTGGGACCGAGTCTGACCCTGGGGCTGGTCATATACTGCGGACGCCAACGATTGCGGGGCCTACCTCAGTCCAGGTCTCAAAGGCCTACTATGCCTCCTCCTCCTCCCACCCCTCCTCCACCTCCTCCTCCGAATTACCATCCGTGGGCATGGCGCCATCAGTCGGT